>VSDK01029640.1:409655-420272 GCA_009767595.1 Symbiodinium kawagutii | reverse complement strand
TATCATTGGTTCTTCTTGTTGATTCTACCCCTGTTCTCATTGGCATCTTGCACTCAACCTCTATCGTTGCTTCTTGCACGGCTACTCACCACCTACTCTCCGACAAACCAACCTAGTTGCATAGAAAATCCATGAAAACCCATGCAAATCCATGCAAATCCATGCAAATCCATGAAAATCCATGAAAATCCATGAAAATCCGTGAGCATCCATCAGTTATAGCTGGTTTCCCCATGAAAAGTGGGTGTTTTCAGCTTTGTTGGGGACCACAAAATGACGCGCAACTCGTGGTAGGCCATGGAGGTTCAGGGGGCTCCAGGCATGGTCCAAGCCGCTGCGGCTTCATAGGTCAACATGCCGGCGGACATGGATCTCCTGGTGCAGGCGGTGCACATGGCATCCAGTTGAGCTCAGCTACGAGGGGAAGATGATGATAGATGATGCTTGAGGTGATAATGATCAGCTAGGAGTAAATAGAGCAAGCAGTAGCAATATAGTATGTAATGGAATGTAAATCCGGTGATGATGATGGTTTTTCACCATCTAATCCCGAACATAAGATGCCCTCCGGAGCCCTCAAAATTGTAGAGTTTCTGCGACGCACCAGACTTTCTGGGGATTAAAGCCGTTTAGTATCAATCCCATAATTTAATCAACCATCTTTAACCAACATGAACCATCATTCATCATTAACCATCAACTTATTAACCCTCGCCATGATTGTTTAGATCAACTAACCCTCAACTAATCAGCTGATCTATGGTCAGTTAGATGAGTTCAGATGGGTTGTCTCGGCTGAGAGAAGCCGGCTGCACCGGTGCTTCACCGTACCGGGTGCGGCACCGCGTCGCGGCGCTCCTCTCCCGGCAGTGGAAGTGCACCGACAACGTGCATGGCACCTCCTGGGGCGCCGGTGGCACTCGCGCTCGACACGTTGCGCAGCACCCAACGTGGGCCATCGACGTGGGCGGCGTAGCAATTTTTTTGGGGTCATAGGATGGCCAGGATGTCATAGGATGTCATAGGATGTCATAGGATGGCCATGCTGGTGACCATGCTGGTGACCATGCTGTCATGTGATATTAGACTCTGATTGCTGCACACCTTCTGATTGGATTCGACCAGCAAATGGTATCAGGCTTTGGCTGACACATTTCTGCTATGGGCACTCTGGAGTCTGAGATTTCCCAACAAATCATAGATGAACATAGAGGCCAATTATGTCCGGTACCCTAAGAATCGTCTCGAATCTTCGACACAGCGCATTGGAAGATTATATAACTTTGAGTCACAGCCATATGAGTGGAAAAGGTGCGTTGGATTAAGTGGGTCATGTGATAAGAACGCGTGAAGCAAAACAATACAAACCATGATGAGATGACAAAGAGGTGCTTGTCAAGCACCGCCATCGAAGCATTGGCCGGAGCCTGGAATAATGGAGCAAACTGTCCTACACTCACAATCAGCCAAAGGCTAACTTAAAAAACCTTTGAGTGTGCATAAAAATGCTTGCTGTTTCGACCAAAAAAATGTCGCATAGCCTCGGCAACAATCTATAGCATACTATAGCCATACATGGTTGTTTCTCAAGATAGGGGACCCTAAAAATGGTTGGTTTGTTACTGTGCAAATGTTGAATACAAAGAATGATCACTCCCCTATGACTTGAGCAACCACTGTTTATGCTGTTGTTTGATGGATTTTGATGGTCAATCTCTAGCATACTATAGCTGGTTGGTGGTTGCACCACCCTTGTGAATGGTTATAACCATTATTATTCATGACTATTCATGATTATTCATGATTATCAAATCATGTTTGATGGATATCTGGTTGATTTTAATCATTATAGAATTACTAGTTATTCATGATCATTGGTCAATCAAACCACCAACCAAGCCTAGCCATAGTCCCATGAGGGGAGCCCTGGTTGTCACCATTGGGAAGCCAAGTCTCTGCGGAGAAACTGCCGTGCACTTCCCAGAGATTGCGGCTGGACCCCTGGCACAGAGCTGCCGCTGCGCCCCCGGTGGTTCCATGGGCTTCCACGGTGGATCTGAGGTTCCGAGGATCCCTTGGATGATGTGGATGGCCTGCTGGGATGTGTTTCCCATGGCCAGCTGGGTATAGGTACATGGGATATATAAATGTGTCATTGGAGTCATTCTACAAGAGATCAGGGTTGGAAAAGGTTAGTAATCTTAACGTGATCATTGTGTGAAACTCAGACGGTTTCTGTCTTCGGTCCCCAAACATGGCCCGACTTCCTTGACATTGCTATGGGCAAGCCATCCCGCTGCTATCCTCTTGGGTGACTGAGCTACTAAGGAGTCAAGCAATACAGGCAGTAGACTTGGCTCCATCATTGAGAATTGTGTAGTGCTTTACTTCACTCCAAGTTGATCAACTTTGATCAACCAGGGATTGTCGAAACTCCTGGTAGTTCCACTTGCTGGACATCAAGCTGCTGAAGCCGAGAATCCTCAGCCCAGATACAGCGGGCATGTCCGTTTTCAGCCACTGCGGTGCAGGAATCACAATAAATAGTAATTAATTAATTAGTTGTAATTCAGGCATGATTATGGCGGACCTAGAAACCACTCGCTCTTTTTTGTCGGGGTCACAATTGAAAATGACAAACTGTTCAGCATCAACGAACGTCAAGCAAGTGGGTGCGTGACGATTTCTAGGGAATCAAAATTATGCTAGCAGACCTGTAGATGAATCAGGTGCAACTCCATGTTTTTTTTGAGTGCCCAGTTTGCCTTCACGTCTTCAAAATGATCACAAACGAGTCAACAAGTTGTCTGGCGGGCGACCGGCAATGATGATATCATTTGGTATTGACCAATACGAGCAGCAGTCCGTGGTAATGGCATCATTGACGTCCCAGTCTAATTAGTCTAGGAAACAAAGCCCAAGTTTCTCTATGTTCGACGATACTTTGGCGTCACTCAACCATGCCTCTGGTGTGCTCACCACTCCCAAAGAATGCTACAAGGCAAGTGCTGGGATGTTCACAATAGTAAATACGAATCAATTTGGCTAAGGTGAGGTGCTGGGCAAAATTGGATAATTTACAAAGTCTTAAGCCCTCAAAATCATATAGCTTACTTTGTCTCAACATCTGGTACCCCATGACATCCCATGACAACCTGACAGCCGAGTACCTATGTTGCAGCCGCCCCGGTCTGCCGCCAACCCACTAGGCCTTCTGCAGCTTGAATGCATGCGCAAGCCATGCCAGTTGCATCTTGACCTCCCAGGATCGAAAATCAATTGCCCCCACTAGAGCCTGAGTTGCATCGAGCAAAGTGGCTATTAAAGCAAATAAAGCCATACAAAAACTTGCAAATGATAAGTGGTCGCTATTTTTGACTGCTGGTAACGGCGCCCTTGGGATGACCTCACTATTTGCTTCAAATCCAAGTGCAATACCTCATGTCAGATCAACTCCGGCACAGCTGTCGCAACAACATGTTGGAAAGCATGTTCCCAGATGTCCATGAACGATACATTCAAAACAGGTCAGTGCTCCGATCGTATGGAAAGGCAGTGACTTGGAGAATCTTATGCTTACCAACTACACTGGACGACTCAGTAGTGATGCGATTGCCTGAAGGGTTCTGAGCAAGGCCGCGATACATTCCATGTTTCTTGTCTCACCAAGGCAATGCGCCAATCTGGAAACCCCACCTGAAACAGGAAGCCAATCCAATGACTCCATTTCTGGTTTGATCCCAAGGTAATGAGTCGGATTTCAGGATTTCAATCATCCCAGTCACATGGTTGGTCAACAAATCTAATATGGCTGTTCAAGTGCCAGGAATGTCCAGCGTAACATCAAAAAGCGCTGGTTCCTGCCGGTTCTTAGTCCCGACACCAACCTATTATTGACCATAATCACTGCATATCTATCAACTACAGCACTATTCCATACTGTGAATCAGAAACCTTTATGTCACCAAACAATTCCCGATCATTGAATGGGATATGTGATACACTGATACATCTCAAATGATACACCATGAAGCTTATGCACTTTTTGACAAGGTATGATGAAGGCATAACCCAACATAAATAAAGCTGAATAAGTATACATATCTATTCCTATGAAAAAATATAAATATCTATATATTCATAATAGATCATATGCAACAAATGATCAACTAAAAAATGATTAACCTAAACAATGATTAACTAAAAACTGATGAAATAGAAAAATGATTTCCAAGCACTGCGGTATCCAGAGACCCATTGCGGGGTCCCGGGTCCGCGCCTGTCCCGTTTCGCACTTCTGCGACAGCTTCGCTGCAGCGTTGGCGGCGGCCAGGTACGAGGGGCCCATGGCAGGCGCCGCGCGGCTGCTGGAGGCCCCGTGGATGTTCACCACCTGGGCACGCCATGGGGCACCAGCCCGGCATGCCATGGGGTACCCAGGGAGTGCCAAGGCGGGGATGGTGGCTGGTTGTATGGTTAGCGCTTGGGTTCGTGGGTTAACTGGTGGTTAAGATTAGCTGGTGACTTAGATGATTAAGGTCCGTGGGTTAGTTAATATGGTAGTGCAGAAATGTGAATGGTGTCATATTGTCACTGATCAATCATTTTATTAGTAATAGGCCAACCATTTTTGGGATTCCCCCCATTCTGAGAACCCCCCCTTATGATTGAATATGATTGAATGATTCCCAAATCATCCAATCTAAATCACTTCTTACTTCTAAACCAACCTTTTATCTTGAGAACCCCCATATGATTGAATATGATTGAACTATTCATTGAATATGATTGAATGATTCCAACGAATCATCCAACATTGATCATTTATTCGTACAAAACCAACCGGTTCTTCATTGACTTCACGGCGTTTCCCACATCTTTCCATGGGTCCTCGCCTCCTGATGTGGCAACACCAAGGGAGGAGCGCTGCGCGAGGTCCGTCCGCCCATGGTCACCTTGCGGAATCCCATGGCGCGCTACCACCATCAACCGTCATGCGACACGTTTTGCCAGGGTTTTTTTAGTAGCGAGTATGGATCTATAGTGGCTATGATGGATCTGTTTAGTACCATAGTATATGAATTAATGGATCTATAGTGGATTTATAATGAAGAATCAACTAAAAGATGGCAAACCATAGCTGTAGCGATAATGAATCTATAGTGGCTATAATTCTATAATGGACAATCAGCTAAAATCCCAATGACCCATGATGGTTGATGGTGGTAGCCACGGGGGTTTAACGGACTAGCTTAATTAATGATGAATAATCCAGTATATAGGTTCTTGATAGTTGATAGTGATTCCCTAATAGTTCTCTATCAATTAGTAGTGGCTATCAACCTATGCATATTAGACAATAATAGTTCTTTATTAGCAGTCAATATCAGCCACTCTAGTATGGACCATCAAGTAAATCAATCGCAGCTAGTAGTCGCTATTCACTAGTGGCTACAATGCTGCAATGATCTACAATGGACAGCAATCCACTAAACAAATATGGCCAACCATAGCTATGATGGGTTGATCGTTGGAGAATCAACTAGAACCTCTATGACACTATCAACTATTGAGGAGTTATACCAATGGTACAACTAATAATAATAATATATAATATATGGATGATACTAAATGGTAAAGCATTCCCGGAAGTGTTGAGTACATTGATTCTAGCTGGGTGCACCTTGTCAGACCTATTGATCACTTGAGAACAAAAATAAACCAAACAAAATCAATCTTCTGGGGCTTAGGGAGTCAGTACCCATCCAAATAACAATCCAACTGTGGGTAATGTCACGATCATTGTATGCAGAAGACATTTGAGGCTATTACCAAAAATATGCATAATAATTCTACCTATAGCTATATAATAATTCTACCAAAATATGTAATATTCTCAAACCTATAGCTGCTCTTGCTTGGAGGTATGCAGTTGTCAGTTGACAGCCAAGACCTGGCTCTCTGTTGATATCGCAGTGGATCAAAACCCTGTACCCCTTCTGCGGCAGGATCTGTAGCTTCAGTACCTTCCCGGGGCTGTGCAAAATTTGAAGCCGATTCAGTACCTTCGTCGACATATTCACCTACATGAATGGCGTAGCCATGCAACCGACGATGGCTCCTCTAGTGAAACGCACGCATTTCTTGAAGTTCCAGCTACTATTCATGGACACACCCGTCTGGTATTGAAGCAGCCCAGAAACCCGACAGTGCTCTATGCTCTCTAAGACATCCAAATAGGATTGCAACAATCAATCGACACATCTTGAAACATGCATCTGTGGTTGATATGTTCCAAGAATCGAGTCCAATTGAACAATTCATCCCAGCTGGGAATGGAAGATCCAATCTCTTGAAAACCAAAAACTGCGTAAGAACTGCTTGAGGCGAAGTCCAAAAATAAAATGGATCTGTGGGATCGTACGGATTGGATGACAAATGCATCCCAGATGTTGTAATTCTGATAATAGATTCAAAGGTCAGGTTGGATCGTCACTGCCCCCTTGAAAGATGCTTTGCCCAAGACTTGGGGGAGATCTCCTCCTGCAGTCCTCAAATTTCTATGTTGCAATGCTGCTGCAGCGCCGTCGTGTAAATTACGTCTTTATCACCGAAGGAGATCTTGGTTCGTTGATTTCCCAGCAAACAGTTGGAGAACATGCACCGCCCATGCGGGACCCATGAAGTTAGTCCGGGCTGGGCCCCGCACCACTCAGCACTCAGCACTTGCTCAGCGCATCAAAAGCAAGGGTGGTATTGAGAAAATTTCAAAAGAGAAGTGCCAGGGTTCGAATTGTTCACCCAAATGCGAAGTTTAGTCCGAAAGAATGCACCAAAGTCGCGTAGAGTGAGAATGCGCGAGAAATGTGAGAAGTGTTGGCAAAAGAACCTCAAAAAATTGCCGCAGAAATCATCGATTGATGGTGGGTGGATGGGTTGGTTGATCCCGTCATTGTGGTGAAGGTGGTGCCTGCAAATGCTTTCCGGGTGAGTACACCATGTGGAGAACACGAGTGATGAGATTACCTGCTAAAACACATGTTTTTCCGAGGGTTCTTAATATGTGTAAAGAATTAATTGATTCTTGGATCGCAGTGGCTTTGGAGTGCCAGTACGGTCAACATCGTCTGCACTACTCATGGTATGGACTCTCATGAATCAACGAGCTACTGCTTGAAGCCAAAGAAAAACAGCAGGCACGCCATCGGCTGTCCCCTGACAACACCGCACAAAGAGCCTTTTTTTAGCAGCCCACCAAATCGGATATTCTCTTATTCACCTGATGATATCCTGCAGTACCCGATAAATGTTTGCATTTGGAATTCCACATCGGTGGAGTAAAACATCCGAGCCCCCGCTGTACCTTCGCTGCAGGGACGATCCCACGCTCACCCCATGCAGCTGCGCTTGCGAAACTGTTTTGCTACGCGATACCTGTGACCATGCCACCAAAGCTGCTGGTAAGACGAGACCTGGGCCACTGCGACATCACTACTGAGGAAAATCACCAGTTCTTTATGGTAATTTTGGAGGCTGGCTCAATAATGGTAAGGATACGTTTTGGAAATTTGGTTTAGCTGTTTGACATTGTGAATTTGTGACTACTCCCAATTCTTTAGCATAGAAGTACTACCTTTTTTGGGTAAGGATAAATTTGGATCATATCTGGATCTTTGGAAAAGTTCACATATCTCCCAATGATCCTCGGTCTTGGCCATGACTGGTGAAGATCTGAATGGCAACAGAAATAGCACTGCGGCTGCTGGCCTATCTAAGTCAGTGGGTGATCCGATTCAACGGACGAACCAGGACTCAGTCGGTTTTGAGTTGAACAAATGAACGGATGAACAGGGGATTGAGTCCCTACATGCTTGTTGTGAGCTTAGAATGCCCAGGATGCTTAGGACTTACGACTCTGGGATTTTGTTCCTGGCTTGGCGCTGCGATTGCTGCCCCCCTCGGATTTGGAATTCACTCATTTGGGCATTTGATACTTGGGTGTTTCCTAATTCATGGAAGAGCCCCCGACAAAATTGGTACCCCATTTGAAAATCATCGTCAGTTATCATTTTCTCAGACCGGAGGTGCTTCGTGGACATAATCACCACTGCCAAACTGAGTAGTGCAGTGTTGAAAAGGAAACTAAGTAAGGAAACCCATTCAAACCCAATAAATCAAAACCCACATGAACCAAATACATTGTAACCAAAGACATACAGGTACTAAGAAAGCAAAGCCATTGAAACCCACAGGAACCACATCCAACATACGGTGCCTGTATGACCTGTCCAAATCTCTTTGTTCGGGCCAACTGCAACCAATGCCGCACCGCAGGTCACTGAGTCCCCCCGGCATCAAGTCACTGCCACCGTCCGCCAGTTTCTGGCAGGGTCGCACAGGCGGGAAGGCGGGAAGCCCGGAGTCTTCCTACCCATGGAAGTCCCAACATGTCCAAAGACTGGAACATCACCTGTCTTCATTGGGTGTGATTGTGGTTAATGTCGTTATATGAAATCAACATTCACTTTTTTTAAAGTACATATCCGTGATTAATGGGTGATCTGCCAATGGTTAAGAGCTGGGCAGGGAGAGTCGCAATTTGCAGTTGAAACAATCCCAGCGTGACCGCCAATCCAATATACTATCCCACAATCATCTATAATCTGATAGCCAAAAGTGCGCTTTCAGGAATCTAGACATTGCTCATGAGAATCTGGCATACAAACCTTGTGAACCAGTACTATGACTACAACTCCTGACTACGACCACGCAACTGGATTTTTTGCTGATGCTCATTCCAACGGCAAAAAAAACTACTACAGTATATCAATGTACGTATATCATCTTGCTGATTTTTGGAAAGCATCAGAATTCTTTGATTTTTGGAGGTGGATTTCATAAGCCGGTGCCCCCCAAGACCCCCTTCCCACATATCAAGGGACAAGTGGGAAACATCAAGCGACCCCCAAAATGATGGTGTAACAAACCAATTGTCCACCGAAGTGCTGCGAGCAGCGATGCAATGGAGCAACACTGATATTTCATTCACCACCGTTGACATCGACGTTCATCGACACCATTGACCATTGTCAACCAGCAAATATTAATCAACCATTGAACCTTTTGAACCACAAACTTCCTATCTGCATTCTTCACTGATTCAGGTTGCAAGATTTCTATTCTTTCTTCTGCTGGAAGCGATCTACTGAGAGGGCAATTCCCTGTAGAGTGGTTGATTTTGCTTTCCTATCGTGGAGTCAATCGCCAACCATTTGTTACCGAAGCAATCGATCTCCATAGAAACTTGCTAAATACTGTCTGCGTGCCACGGTCAACGTCTATACTCTTGTTTTGATCACTGCTTCCTTCACAGGATTCATAAAATACTGGTCGTTATGGTCTCTATTAACCAGCTGCATAATCATTTGCAGTCTCGATCCCAAACAAATAAGCATGAATCTGGTGAGCAGCATCAGTGACTGCATCTCCCAACTCCTAAACGCTAGAAACAGACTGGTGGACAGGCATGGACAGGCATGGACAGGCACTAGCCAAGAAAGCACCTTCCCTCGCCCCGCTGCACACTTTGTGGACCGGGTGAGCAAAATATGCAAAACAGGCTGCTTGGACAAGCCCAATCGAGTTGAAGCAAGAAGACTACAGAAATACAGCTTGAGCAATGAAACGTTGAGTGGAATGGCTTCTTCTGGTTTCGATTACAACTGAATCTTGCTTCCTGATTCTTCCTGCTTGTGACTCTGAAGCCAGATCAGTAAAACTCAAATTGGCAGGTCTGGGTGCATCCGTCAACAATGGGATACCATTCATGATATCCTCCAAACTGAGCGATCTTAAGTTCAACTCGGAATTCCATAAGGAATACAAAGCTGGGAACCATCAACATGTTTTTTTCCCCCTCAGGGGCTACATTGCCTCATGTTTCACGTGAAAGGAATCATTGTGCATGGCCCTAGCCGACGGCGTTGCTCCCTTTCGACGCACCATGGCACCGGTGACTGAAGAAGTTCAATCCACCAGGGCGTTCATCTCAATCCATAACAGTTTCACCTGCTGTAATTCCCACTGTTGAGAGCTAAGAATAGCTAGTTTGTGAATAATAGTTATATATAGTTTTTAATAGCTAATCCATAGCTCACTGTTTATGATAGTTCATGAGAAAATCATTAAAAAAATTGAGGTCAAAAATGGTTAACTATCGGATACAAACATGATAGAAACCATAAATGAGGCACGGTGAAGATTGTAGAAGAATCATCACTTGGCTAAAGGTGCTCGCAGTTTGGAGAGTGTGTTTTTGTCTTTCAAGTTTTTAATGCCGCCGATTTGGAAAGTGCAATCGTTTTCCCTGTGTCGCTTCATTCTTGAAACGGAAGATCCCCAAGAGACTTCTTTTCGTTCACTAGTTTGGTGCATTATTCAAATGATGCATACAGTGGTTAATAGCCACTCAACATAGATTCTGGACACAGTTCGTCAAGAAACTTTGTTGGATCTAGCACTATGGTCATGAATCCCCTACACGTGGATTGAGCGTAAACATTGACGACGGTGATCATGTCACAAGTCGAATCGCGACAGTCCTTCCAACTGGCATTC
>VSDK01029640.1:383706-409645 GCA_009767595.1 Symbiodinium kawagutii | reverse complement strand
GGGTCTGGGGAGGTCAGCCTGAATCTCCTCTACTGCATATATCATAGTTCCCCCCAAAATGATGCAGAACAGCCTGAAATATTTACCTATGCCATGAAGGTGTTTCCACACGTTGGGGTACCTCCAGCTCCAACAAAAAACAATGATTTTGAGTGAAGACAACCAATCGTTAGGCAGCACACCATTCTTTTCACCATCCATTAAATACTCGAGCGTGAGTTGGGTGAATGAACTTGCGCGTGAGCAAATGGCCTGGCTTACTGTTTACAGCTACTATCACCTTGTGGGTAAACAGTTGTCTGGTGCATCACCTGTTCAAAGCAACTCATTCAAAGCTGGCAAGGAACAACTATCAGCTGCTATCACTACTATCACTGGTGAAGCCTTTGGAACATATCACCTGCTGGTTGCAGCTTGCTGGTTGCCGGTTGTTGGTTGCAGCTTGCTGGTTGCCGGTTACTGGTTGCATCACCTACTACTAGGAACTACACCTACTCTCACCTGGTTGTATCTGTCGCCCATAGGCCTTCGATGGTCATCACAACATGGTCACAACTCGACGACGGGACACCCACGCAACCCTCACTATCCCGTTTGTGTTTGGAAGTGGATCAAAATCCCCCAGGTAACCAATGAAAACCACCCCAACATGACCAAGACATTGTTCTTGATGCAAATGTCAAGATATCTATAGATACATAATATAATTGTCAATTATTGATAATTCTTGTCTGTACCAGCGCGTTGGTATGGCACTGTTGTTGATCATTTTTGCTGGTTAATTTCCGTCTTTAGGTGCGTCACTACATTTCATTGATATTTCAATCGCAACTTTCAAAGCATCCACACTTGGCACTCCGATCCTTATCTACTGCTCCCCCTATATATACATATGACCCAAACAGCGATACCAAAGCATTGTGCAATGTGATTTGTTAATCAAGGAACCAAAGCATCGCAGGCATACAATCCACCCAAACAAATCACCCCAAACCTTGGTCCGACAAAGGCGCTATTGACATGAACCCAGTGAGTGGCAGTGGAATCCTTTGGATCGGGGTGGGATTCCCAGAGAAACGCGCCACACGACACCGGTCGCGATGGCAACGAGGACGACCGCCACCACAATGCTCCTTTGCATCTGGTGCTTGTCGACAATGGCTATGCCACGCACCTGGTCGGCTCATTACCGCACTGGCCACACACTGCCCGCCACCCCGCCCCACCGTCACCTACTCAGGGCTTACGAAAGCCTATCCCTGTCCATGACCTGATGACCGTATTGTTAAAGGCTTATTAGAGGTCAGGGAAGAGGATTAGACTGAATGATTTCTCGTGCAAATATCCACAAGAGATTCGGTGGGACAATACTCAAACACAAGTAGAAACAGACAAAGACAGCAAACACAACAAACACAACAAACACACAAACAAACAAACAAACAAACAAACAAACAAACAAAGAAAGAAAGAAAGAAAGAAAGAAATAAATAAACAAACAGACAAACAAACAAGCAAGCAAGCAAGCAAACAAGCAAACAAACAAATAAAAACAAACAAATAAAAACAAACAAATAAAAACAAACAAGCAAGCAAGCAAGCAAGCACGCAAACAAATAAACAAATAAAAAAAACAAACAAACAAGCAAGCAAGCAAGCAAACAAACAAATAAATACACAAACAAATAAAAATAAATAAACAAACAAGCAAGCAAGCAAACAAACAAACAACAAACAAACAAATAAGTAAATAAAAAACAAACAAAGAAGAAAACACGCAAACAACAAACAAACAAACTGACTAACAAACACACCAACTATCTAGCATAACATAAAATAACATAACATTGCATTACATTACGGAACATAACATAACATAACATAACGAAACATAACAAACAAACACACTCACGAGTCTGCCATTGGGATCCATTGAGTGCTGCAATATTGTCCATAAGTCGAAAATCATGGTTACACCGTTACACCAAACCAATCAAAGAGATCTGTTCGCTGGGGGAAACCAGCTGTTTGAGGGCACTCACCATCAAGTTGGGGGATTTTGAACCCAAAGGGGTCAGCAAGAATAAACCGAATCAGTGCAAAACCGGTACTTCATTCAGGAATCACCAGGCGATCGACATGATCAACTGGATGCGCAATGCAACATGCAAACACACACGCACACACACACAGGAGATGCAGTCCGCTTTGCAGATGTTCAGCACTCACTGTACCATCACTTTCCCGGCCATTGTTTTTTTGAAGCATGTTCAAGGTCTCTCTGATCTCATGTTCTGACATGCTCGGACTTGATATCTATTCCCCATCTGAAACTATCAGCATGTTTGGATATTTTGGGATCTTTTCATCCAAGACGGTACAGTACTAAATAATTGCTGGGTCACCAAACACTGAGGGATCTCGAGAGTGGTTCCCAAAAATATTGTTCACGAGCTGCATCACCCTCCCGCCTAGTAAGATGGAAAAGGCCGGCAGAGCGAAGATCAGGAACTCCAGAAACTGACAACGGCCAGCTGCAAATGGCGCAACTGAAAAAAGGTGCTACTAAGCAGGGTAGCTTGTCAGACTAGTAGGTCTTAATAACTTTCTAACCAAGAACAAAAGGTGGTTATGGTAGCCTGATAGGCTTCAAGAATTTACTAGAATGTCGACTACTGACCGTACCATTTCTTCAACATTGACAGCAATAATAGCGATGCCTGCAACCAACACTGGCTGGAGTCATAGAAACAGCTTTTTGGGTAGCATCACAACCGACTTAGTACAAAACCACTGATGCCAACGATGCCAATGTGAGATCTCTAAGAATAAATCACCAAAATGTATCTGTGGTGGAACGGCACCCTAGACCTTAGTGTCCAATCCAGTGTGATTCATCGTGGGTCTACCATTGAGATACTGCCAGCACTGGCTGTAGAAAGCCACCAATGACAAGGAAGCAACCCACAATCGTACGAAACATCGCAGCAAAACCCACTTGTTTGTTTTGAGGTATGCCATTGACTCGCTGGCTGTACGGCTTTCATTGGTTGGCGCTATGCTGATATTGCTGAGCCTTGATCCATGATCCAAATTCGGCTTTGGTGATGATACGATCCATTTTGCCAAGTTCTCATTGCGGGTGCATGCCTTGCAGCTAATCCATGAACATTGCATTGATTGCTAGTCAACAATTGGTATGTCGACAATTACCAGTTACCTGCTACGTCACGTCGTCGACACTGGTCATTGGTGCTATCCTCATCACTATCGAGAGAAAAACGGAATCTTCACTGGCTCCATGCTCAAGAGATACTGGTTGGATCACCCCCAGTGATTGTGACTGGAATACCGACTACAATCTACTAGATTCATTCTATGGACTCTATGGACTTTATGTATATGTATATGCTGAATCTGTTTCCTCTCATTTGGGGATGGTTACCTTTTCTGATGCTTCTTGCTCGTCATCTTTCAGGTGCGACCGGCCAGTGAGGTCGCTATAATTTGCCTGGATTGGGCAATTGTGGATGTCTTTCCTGATCATTGAGCAATCATCGTGAACAGTATCAACCATTACAAACTCTTGCCAACATATGCCAACATCTATCAAACATCATTACTCATTGGGGCAATTCGTGATAAGAATCCCACGTTTTCATTCTTGGGGTTGATGGTGTTCTGCTTAAATTGCCAACCTCATTAATTCTGTGGTGAGGTCGCCTCAGGATTGGTGCCATTCCAGTGGTTGAAACATCTCTGGCCCCCAAATCTAAAAAATGCATTAACTTGATGGGAACAGCATACCCAAACCATTCACTGTAGAATTCCATCAGGTTTATTGGTTTTACGGTCAAACTACCTATGAATATCACATGTGCTGTTATCAGTGCCATCAAGTCATGTCTTAAACAATATATGTTCTCGTTTGCCAGATTCAAAAATATGTAAAACATCTTTCTTCTTGAGCAACATAAACAAATGAAAGACTTCAATGAACAAATCCCAACAAATCCGAACAAACAACATTAACACCACTATTTAGGATTATATCAAATCATAAATTCACATGAGGATTATTTCGATTTAAGATGATTTAAGTATATTGTAGTCGCATGTGTACCCCTGATTCCCCGTTGTTTTCCCTATTATTGTTGCTTGTTATCCCTCAATATTGGTTGGTTAACACTGACCCATACCCGCATGTTACTCCGATCAAAATGAAGCGATCGCTGGTCCTTTCCCATGGCTGGTCACCGTTGCGCGCAGGTAACTCAGGTGCCCGGGCCGCCTTCACTCTTCGAAGCTGCTGAGGATACACCGCCTGCACCGGGCGACGGTTGGATGGCAATGTGTTGTGATCACCAAGAAGGTACGCAGTGGATGGATGATGAGGATGGAAGATGATGATGATGATAATAATGATGATGATGATGGTGATGATGATGACGACGATGATGATGATGAAGATAGATGAGACTAGTGCTCAACAATGACGCTGGTTAGGAAGCTGTTGTTGTGAGTATTCTTGTTTGATGATAGCTGACTCTTCCATACATAGAAGGTATACTGCAAAAACTTCCATGATTCGAACACACCTAGATGAATAATAAAGAAGAGTATACTAAGGTATAGTATTGCTGAAACATCCGGACTAACGACTAGAGATAATTACAACAATACACATGGGACAAATGAATGATGGAAGGAAGTTTGGAAGTCAAATGTCCGCCTTTTGGAAAGTTCACATTCAGTCAGAAATCGCAGAATGATAGGGTTCAGCATGGAGTTCAACAAAAACCATTCCCACTGTCTCAAGCCATGCTGTAAAAAGGCTTAAAGACAAGGCTATTGATGAGAATCATTAGAATAGCTTCCATCAGGCTATCATCTTTCAACAGCCAAGCTATGATTGATGCTTCCACCAGGCTGTTGAAAGACCAATCATTCCCACTGTCTCCCGTGGCGCCAAGTGGCCCAAGCACCGGCCCAAGCTTGTCACATCGGCCTCGTTGTGGCGCACGCGGTAGTCGCTCAACAGGCCAGCCTGTGCCAGTCTGATGGTGAAGCCTTCGACGATGACAAGTCGGTACAGCTCTTCATCAATGTAACTCAGCAATGGAATCCATCAGATTCACAGTGGCTGGTGCTTTCCCTCAACTTCCATTGTGGTGGGTGTGATTAGAGTCTGGAGCGATTCATCCCTTCTGCCAATAGAACTTTCTCAAGTGGATTGGGTATATGATTATCAACGGGGATGCCTAAAACGCCACACAGCCGCCCCATCAACCCTCCGTAACCACAGGGGATATCCGGTGCCAAGGGTGCAGCTATCAATTTAAAGTAGGACATTTATGTTGACCTGAGATCAAGTAATGTCATCATTGGCACACCTTCCCCCCGAACAGCCGTGGCGTTGACAACCCGCCATGGTACTGCCAGTTGTGATGGAGACAAGGATTGGCCATCTACGTGTCTTTTTTGGAGAGTATTGATGGCTAAAGACTAGCCGTTGGAGACAAGAATTACATATAATGTTTCTAAAGGTTATACGGCAAAAAACCGAGTTCCAGATGAAAACCTGCAAAAACACTGAGAAACAAAGGCTGCGCAGAAACTCTAACACAGGGCATGGTTTGGTGAGGTCTATAAGGATGGGGCATCACTGCAGCGATGATAGAAGTAGAATCTGCAGAATGATGTGCAGAATGGGCGGTTCACGTGTCCCAGGGTGGGTTGTAATCCTTCTAAATCTTTGAGGGGTCACCGGTTCTTAGTCCTTTTTCCTCTATAGGTGGCATTGCATCACAGGGGCTATGGCGCAAACTAACCTACAAAAAAAGTGGGACACAACTTTGGCTCCGAAAACAGTGCCCGTTTGTGTGGCTGGTGCCACATCCTTTTGACCCATGCTTTTGATAGACAGTCCATGATCAACTGGGATGAGAAACTGGGATCTGATAAACTGCCATGTTGATAGACATCCCATCCCATGTGTTGTTTGGCGCCGCAAAATGTGATGTCAAAATCCAAGTGGATGATATCGCAGGGCCATGAGGCACCCTGGTGATCCCGGTCGCCTGGCTTGGACATGGACACTTAGCAAGCACTTCTACTGAGTGGAGGGGTGCCTGGGATAACCCCATGTACTACGTTGATATTTTGTGACCTTCCGAACCTGTAAGAAGCGCTTTAGATACAAGGTTGCCTTGGACCCCGATCCACCGAAATGGGACGCCATGGGCTGAATCATGGTATCAACATCCAAGAAACACATGTTACTTGTCAGAAATAGGGAAACCCGGGATACTTAATAAGAAAGACATAGATAGAACCGTATCACCAAAAAGGATCAAACCCACACCATCAAGAGTCGACACAGGGCGGGGTTAAGCTGCCGGATGGCATGTCGACACAGCCCAGTGCATCAGGGCAGCCCCGCGTTACGACTTAGCACTGGGCACGGGCACCAGTCCCGGCTCGGCCTTTTCCTCCTCTTCGCAGATGTACCAACCGCCATCGGTGTAGGTGCCATCTTCATTGACGGCATTGGACAGCTGGTACCTGGAAGTGGCGACTTCGTTGTGGATGAGCCTTGCACTTATCTCAAGGTCTTGAGGGATTGGCATCTTGGAAAGTGATGAATGACAGATATAATTATAACTCTATGGTTTATTAAATAATATAACATACTTGAACTACTATGAATCTATATATGTATACTCTAAATAGATACGTCAACTATTGAACCTATACTTTTCAATGCAGCTCGTTCTACTCGCGAGTGAATATTACCAACTCTGGCGAAAGTACTTGGCATCAACGGCAAAGGCTGGTCGATGCATAGCGGCGAGGCATGTCTCCAAACTGTGCGCAAGTCCCAGTAAGCCACCATACTACCCCCCCCCCGCCCGAAAAGCACAGATCAGTGAATCAGCCCATGTGTTCTTATCCAAACCTGCGCCCAGATGAATCCATCCCAAGCTGTTGCTATCCAAAGCTGCTCACTACCCACAGCCCAGCCACAGCCCAGCCCATCCAGTCGTCACTCTGGATAGAGGTACTTGATTTCGCCATAGCCCTCTGGCAAGTCCTCCAGCAGCAGGAGACTGCGGTAGGGACTGGCCCTAATGATGACTAGTACTGACCAGGAACAGCTAAGACTGATAGCGGTATCCCGTGGCTGATAATGGTTCCATAGAAGCGGTCAATAAGCATCCAATGATGGTTGATGATGCTTCACAGTGGTGAAGGATGATCGAACACCCTCAATCATGGACTGACAATGGAAAATTGTGTATCATACTCACGAATGACTACTGACAATGGTAGACAATGGTTTCACAATCATGGTTGGTACATCCATAGCCATGTGAGTACCCAAAGTCGCCAACCAAAGTTATGACCGACATGCCAAGGGACACAAGGCAAAGATATTCATGTGAAATATTCCAGCCCTTGGTTTTCCAGGGGTCTAGTGGAATCCCGCTCTCGGCCAACCAATTACTTTCGTGATGCTGGAGAATCTTGGTGTTCACGTCTGGGGGGTTCTCAAAATAGGGAACCCCAAAAATGGTGTGTTTGTTACCATAAATGGTTGATAAAGGATGATTCAGGGGTACCCCTATGACTTGAGAAACCACCATGTCCCGTTAGTTACAAACCAATTATCAATCATCATTCACCATCATTTACCATTGATGGTTGCTAAGCAGTTATCAATCACCATTAACCATGATTTGCCATATAGTTGGTATATCCCCTATCCTTGGTTATAATCCTTTATTATTAGCCATTATAACCCCCTATTCTAGGTTTGCTGCCAGTACGCATATGCTGACTGGTCGCATTGCAGGGAACAGCCCTGGATTAAGAAGCAAATTGGACAAAAATAAAGCCATTATAACCTCCCAAAAAACCACGGGAAGTGTTGCCGCCGCGTCCTTGATGGATGTGTTGGCCATTCGATTCACCAAGGGATCGTTGAAGACGCTTCCAACCTGCTCCAAGGCACGTTGCAAACGCAGCGGGAGAAGCAGCCAACACGAAGCTGTGCTCTACACCATGCACATAAGGGGTCCATGGATAGGAGATACTAACCATGCCTAAAGAAGCATATATATACATCAATATATCTATATTTATATATATAGATATGCATTTTAAAAAATATTCATATGGAAATATAGTTGAAAGTTGAAACCATGAAAACATATGATAAACCAGGAATTTTGGGGGTACACTAGTTACTCAGGTCCCAGTTGGATCACTGTGTGACTTGGGGCACCTTAATGCATATTGGGTCACCGCGATGCCATCAGCCAGGAACATGGCAAACTTCGCAGCGAGTCGCACCTCTGCAATAAACGTGAAAGCCAAGGAGTTCATCACAATATCCTGAGACAACTGGGATACAATGGGAAGGCAACAGCAACAAATGGGACACAACGCTACCAACGGGAAGGCAACAGCAGAAACACTCAAAGCCTGAGAGGGAGATTTTCAACAGCCAATGTATTGATGTGTGACCATGGGTCGATATTGCACTAGTTGTATCTAATTGTTGATAATGATTCATAGTCAGAATAGCATCCACTAGCCACAACAATGACAACAACAGCATCAGCGACAGCGATTTGGCTACCGGGCTTTCTACATGCTGTCACAGCATAAGAATCAAAAACATTTGGGTGCGGCTGCCCACTGAACTTTCATAAAGGAATGAACAACTGGACATAGCTGGACCATTTTTGGCATTTTCGGAAGGTGAACACAGTGATACGAGGTTTGGGGCCACCCAACATTTTTTCGGACCAGCAACCATTTGAGCGCATTCTCCGTATCACACTGAAACTGAAACCTATCAACGCCCTTCCTCAAATGCAAGATATTGAGTTCATGGAGGTAAACTGGTCATGCTCCAGCATCATGTTGAGAACCAACTATACAAACAGTCTTGGAGCGCACAAACGAGCCAAATTGCATCAAAGCGCGCTGTAGAAACATAAACAGCAGTCCAAGGTGAGCGCATGGTGAAAAGTATCAAGCTATTTTGTTGAGGTAAGTTTACATGTTAACAACAAAGCATCCAAACATGAATCAACACCAGTTGTCGAGAACAGTTGGGTACTTGTTCAACATCCCAACAGTGAGGTAGTTGGATAGCTACAAGTTAAAGGTTTGAACAGCCAGGGGTACTGTTGTGCTTTAACCCACGACCTTGGATACTCGATTAGTGGTTGTCGATCTCGGTGAGAGGTGCAGGTACCAATGAAAATCTAGGAAAAATGGATGTGCTATGATGTGCTCATTGCGTTGTCTCAGAGACAATGTCAACCCGTATTGAAGCCATCTGCCATCCACCTCCGTGTCGTCTTCACTTTACACTACCGTAGTATTAGAAGACCATGGTACTTCTTGGGGTTCCGCATACCTCAGCGCTCTGGTCTCGTATAAAATAGAGATCCCAAGTGTCGAAGGGCTCATCATAGGCGCAAATCACCAAAAAGGACACCTCAGTGGTGACAAACATGTCATCCATTTCCTTGCTCCAGCTGGGTGCCAAGCAGTAACCAAGATGTTTGAAGTCTCCACAAAACGCAGATGGCCATGTGTCAGACTTCCTATTTCTAGCAGTTCATTCAACGTGAAAAGAAGAGATACAAATCTTAGATACCCAAGTCTCGACATCTGAACTACCAGGTTTGGTCAGATAGCCCCAAACGCTGCATGAGCAGGAAGAGTTTCCACAAGTTTTTGCAGGTTATGAAATTTATGGAGAAAGAATGAATGAATGAATGAATGAATGAATGAATGAATGAATGAATGAATGAATGTGATACGATCTCCACTAGCTCGTAGAACATTTAGGCTCTCAACAAGGACCAACTTGGATTGTTCGCAAGTGCTATCCATGATCATGGGATCTCGTAGGCACTTGCTACCCCCGAACTTTGGCCCATGCAGCACTGGAACCCAGCAGTCATGCTGTGTGCATCAGCACCACTTCCTGTATTGGCAACGGATGTATTGCAGCCTGGGCACGATGGTGATACATTGCAGCACAATGTACCTGGTCGTCTTGATTTTGGCGATAGCATCCGCAAATCCCCCTCTGCCCACACACGCCTATGTGATGAGACTTCCAATTGGATACCAACAAACAAATGATGGTAACAGGAAATAACTTATTGGACAATTGATCGTTCTTTTTCCTGTTTCCAATTGGATACCCAAAACCATGTGGATGATTCAAAAACATGATGCCCCCATTTTTGACCATTGTTTTCCCTATTGTTGGTCATTATCCCCCATAGCCACTTAGAACCTGGAAGAAAAACCGATTGCCACAGGAACCACGACCCATATGACCCATCTGCTCACGAAGCGAGTCGTTGGACAACTGAGCCGATAATTCTTAGCACAGGGTTCCATCAAGCTTCGTGTCCAGCAAACGCAAACGCCGGGATCTATGCAACCCAACGGTTGGGTCCTGCGCAGTAGACCCCAATCACCTCCAAGAGTGGTATGTCACCAAGAGTGTTGGGTATGAGCATGCCCAACTATACCATTTCCACTCAATGACCGGTAGTTGCAACAAGTAACGCATGGTGATGAGTTCTTTATTGAATGGTCTGATCAACCAAATGTTGCAACCAACTTGTAGTGATTTCAATTCTCACCACCAGATAATACATAGGTATGCAGCCAAGCAAAGAAGGGATACACCCCATACTGGGGATAAACTGGAGCAGCAATCAACCAACACTGTCGGTATGCATGAACCAACCAACAAAGAAGTAGATGTGGTGGTTTCTCAAAATTGGGAATCCCAAAAATGGTTCGCTAATCAGTATTAATGGTTAATATTGGATAATTTGGGGGTACCCCTGTGACTTGAGAAACCATCATGTAATCAAACAAGGATCGGTTCTACCTGTTGGGAACAGCTTGTGATCAATCATCCTGAATCCAGAGAGTTGGTCTGGGGTGACCCTCTGGGACAAGAACCAAGAAAATGACTCAAAACTGATGTTGGAAAGGACAACATTAACTTTGAAGTGTCCTTGAAATCTGATCCCCAACATGATTTTAATGATCCTTTCCAACAAAACTACCTTTTTAACTCAGCATCAGCTTTGGAAAGGACAACATCAATCAACTTTGATGTTGTCATTTATCTTCACAGCAAGTTTTCGCATCAGAACGGCCCTTTCCGAAACAGTGCCAGAGCTGCTGAATGATCGGAATACAAATCGCCCAGGAATTCCGCACTTCCTCCAGGTAGGTTGGCTTCAAGCTCCATCTTGGACAACAATTTTATAAGCAGAATTCGATGATGCTCAAATAATTCCAATTCCTATGATCGGGATTGATCGGGTTCCATCTTCCAAGATGGACAACAAATGTCTTCCACATCTTCCGTGTTCCATCAATGAGGCATTTGTTGGCAGCAAAGAGGTTCAGTCACTGTTCTACCGGCCAGATCTTTGCCCTCCCGTGAAGATACAGTGCAGGCATGTGCAGGCTGGTTAGCCAGTGGCTCGTGTTGGTTATCCAATGGTGAATAATGATTGACCAATGGTGCTATCTCCACCATCTTACCCCTTTATAGTTCTTTGCTGCCGCTATCTCCACCATCTATAGTGCTGTGGCCAGTTACTCTCTGAAAAAATCTAATCAAGGAGCCAACTGTTGGTACAGTTTAGCTCAAAAATTCAATGCCATGAGCAAGTCATCAAGCTGATTGGTCAAGATTTTCCTACATTTTTCCCAGATTTCATCCCTAGGTCCCTAGGTCAGCAGCGGTCCCCAGGTCACTCGCGCTTCCGCAGCTTCCCCAAGGCGCACAGCAGCTGTAGCAGCCGGCCGTCCTGCCCCTTGAGTGGTAGAAACCAGCGGCTGAAGTCGTTGTAGCGAAGGAGGGCACGGACCTTCGCTGCCACGACGGGAACGAAGTCAGGAGCTGTGACTTTGAGTCGTCCACGACTTGAATCGATGCCTGCTTTGGGGATGAGGTGATGATACTTAATTAATGACAAATTTTAATCAAATACCAACTATACAAACTATACAAATCGATGGTTTTTGAATTTAATTAATGATGGAACTACCAACAGTTTGCAAACAATCATGATTGAATAATGGATCTGTTGTGAAATTGTTTGTGGATTGGTTCATGATGGTTAAAAATGATGGCTGACAAGAACCAACAATGATTCATTGACAGGGGGTAATAAGTATACGAACTGACACGGTGCTCAATCACGCCAATGATAGCTAATACTGGCTGGTTGACAGGGTTTCCCATGATCAAGCCAGACCCCTTTTATACTTATTGGAAGACTACTCATCAGAGAAGCCCATCTGATCAGTGCCCTTGTCTTAGCCGATACATGATGACAAAGACAAGACTTTCCCAAAAAACTACTCATAGGATGAGTCTAAATAATGATCATTATTCTTATCTGCTCATCTAAAAACTACTCTGAAAACAACAATCATTAGACGAGCAAATAACAATGATCAATCCGGGATTGGGCAACTGCAACTGCAAGCAGTAAGAAACAGGATCACCAGCTACCATCCAGGTAGCCAGCTAAGAGTTGGTCATGTGTTCAGATCAGACACAACGTTGCAGAACATGTCAAGCAAAAATGACACCCAAGTGTTGTTATGAATCATGGATCCAAGATAAACCATATACAGCAAGCATAAAAAATCACATTCAGCAAAACCAAGTCAACAGTCTTGATTGTTTCATCTGGATTGACAGATGGAGGCTTCCCAATGGTGGTAGAAATCCAATGGACAATTCGATAAGGTCTCTTCAACTAGGGCAACTTGCAGGTCCACTGTCCGGGAACCCAACATAGCTGGAATATCCACAATGTATTGGAGGAAGCGATGTAAACACCCCACGGCCTCTATGAACCGCTTCTCTACCTCAACCAACTGGTGACGTCCTCAAAAATGGAACCCCCCAAAAATGGTTGGCTTATTGCTATAAATGGTTATAAAAGGACGATGACTGGGGGCACCACTATTTTGAAAAACCACCAGAGGTTTCAAACTGTTGGACGTGACCCTGTGCACACTCTGCCATGGTCATCTTCATGACCAAGCTGCACTTCGGAACTCCTGCAGGTACACCTGAAACATGTCGAGGAGTTTCAGGACAGTTTGGGGTTGGTGTTCCTTGCATAATGAAGCAACCCAGCACGAAGGTAACAAATGCAAGTGCTTGGATCCGTTGGGCTAGTTCATCCAGCAAAAGCATACATGGGTGCGGATCAAATCGTGGGAAAACAAAATCCTTGGGAGGACACATGTATTTATATCTTATGTCTTTAATTTCAGCATCAAAATTTGGAGCGCCAAGCGCATTCAGCTGATCAGTTGCGAGTCAAATTAGGTAGCATAATATGTATTACACATATGTGGGGTGGATTCAGTTTTGGACTCACATTGAGTGGTTCGGGCTTCACACCAACCAAGCGGTTTCTGCGGGATCTGACACTTAGCTTCTCCTGACAACTCCAAAGACTGGAGAGGGAGAGTGCAAATGTACTGTCTGCTGGCGAGCAGTGATGTGTATGCACAAATAGACTGCATGAATCTGCATGATCCATCATGTGACGTGTATGCTAGCCACCCAAAAAGCACGATTGTGTGACATGAACCAAGTCCTCGGCCTAAAAGGTGCAGTCTTGCTTGAAGACATAACCAACTAGGCTGATCTATCTTTCTGTTTAGTCGAAAGGGATCAAGCCCCCAATTTGAAATGTTCTGTCTGTTAATTGGTTTGGCGCTGGTATGTGTTTTTGCGAGTGCATTTGCAGCTCACATCCTCACTGCAAACGTATGCAAGCTTTCGCTCCTGAAAATTAAATGACCTCTGGAATCTTTGTGGAAAGCGACTCGACAACTCAACCTGCCAATCTCATGTGACAGCATCTATCAAGCATTATCGTCCAAGCGAAACATAGCATGCTATGGTGCATCAAATCAGCCATGCTCACCTCAAAACACTTTGGGCTAAAGCAAATCCGAGAGTTGCACCATCTTGACTCCAACTACCAACCCCAGCCTGAGAAAAGACCCAGGTGCAACAAATGAAACGCAAGAAGAAGACCGTGGCATTGCCCGATGCAAAGACCTGCATGCCAGGCTGGAGAGGGACCCGTTGCCAAGTTACTGCCGCTTCAGAACATCATGGCGACACAACATCTGGGCCCATTCACCTGCTAGCTGTTTATGGACCACCTGAGTTTCAACTGTTGGCTGTTTTGCAAGCGATTTTGTTTCAGCTGACTCTTCCAATCTTTATTTTGGCAACCAGCAAATTGGTTCGTTGACAGTTGCCCAACGGTAGAAGAACTGCGAACCAGCCGGCATGCTTCTTTGGCCCCCAAAATCACCGCATAATTGCAGGATTCCTGTGGATTCCCACAGATTCCTACGGATTCCTAGGCTTCCTACGGATTCCTATGGATTCCTATGGCTTCCCATGGCTTCCTATGGCTTCCTTCAATGTTGCAAGCGGCAACCAGCTCAGCAGCCTGGTGATAAAACTCGGTAGGGGTCTCTAGAGTGTGCATCATCACAGTCTGTCCACGTACATCCACTTCGAACCTTGGGCCGGCAGTCTGGTGGCAGATCTTTGACCCTCAAGATCATTTGAAACAAGATATGACCATAGTCATCAAAAATGATGTGACATGATTTGACAATTTGACAGTCAAGGATTTGTCCTCTTCACTTTGACTGAACTAGAAGGAAAGAACGCCCAAAGCAACTGTTTCGAAATTAGATATGACCACGAACGTTCACGTGGTATATATGATAAACAGCCACGACTGTTTCATTGATGCATCAGTACATTGTGAAACACGTTGAAACACCATGAAACGCTACATGTGATAATGGTTGTATAGTTGTTTACTATGGGCACTAGTCATTGCGATGTTTAATCTTCAGGCGGCCACATGTTTGTATTGTGACAACCAGGCGATTTGTCCAGTCTCAATTTCAGCCATTGAGCTAGTGAGCTACGTCGATGAGATTCAACTGTGACAGGAATCAATCACAATCACTCAATCTTTGTAAATTGGCATTTGAACCATCATAGATTCACCTTTCTCAACCAACATAGATTGTATTCAACATAAACGGCAGTTAGCCACTATTGAACCAGTAGCATCCCATTGTCATCCTTCTATCATCCCATTATCATCCCATCATCATCCACCATTCACCGTTGGTCAGCGCCAGTTGAAACCATTTATTGATTAGCCGGAGCTGTTGCACAAATCCAACTAAGAACTGGAACCAAAACGCGTACAATGATGTTGGATTATCAACTGCAAGTAACTTGATTCATACTGTAGTGGTTCATGATGCATAGCTCATGATGCACAATGGTGGTGAACGCTGATTCATGGTTTTTTAGAGGCTGATTGATCTTATTGATGGTGACTGATCATCCATGATGGACTGGTGCAGCTGATTCTTGACAAAGTGGCTGTGGTAAACGCCTTGACAAACGATGCAGGATAGGCGAAAAGCAATCTAATCCTTCCCTCCTTCCACGCAGCAGTGACCGATTTCATTTATGAGGCTTCGTGGGTTAGGAATAGGCGAGAGCGGATCCATCAATGGCCCAGAACAAAACCCTTCTTCAAAAATCAAGAACAATGTTCCATCCTTTCCTGCTAGAAATCCTGAAGAATTGATTAGTGCCAAAACACCCCCAGGAAACCCTTTAAAAAATCATGAGTTCCACCAGTATAGCAAGGGTTTCTAGAGGAGATAGCATTATACAGGTGGTTCACTGTAATCAACAAGTATCAATCATTATCATTCACGTACAGAGATGCAGCAACAGCTGGTTGATGATCGGTAAACCATTGTTACCCCGCTCAATCAAACATAGCCATTGATACGAACCATCAATCTTCATAATGAACTACTTCCAGCAGCATTCATCCTAATCTATCCCGATGCTTCCAGTGAAATACTAGGTAACCAACCCCAGCATCAAAAGAGCCCCTACCCTACCCTATGGTAACTGGAAGCAGGGCAGGGTGCTGCCTAGTCACGCTGGCGTGGCCATGGACTCGCAAGTCTCTTGCGAAGCCAATGGCAGTGCACCTGAGGAAAGTGTGAACGGGTGGGTGGTGGGACATATAGTGATCGTCCGTGGTATAACAATGAGCCCATTGATATAATTTTTGTATGGTATCATGATGGTATGATAATGCAATGAGCTAATTAATGCTAATCATGTACATCAACACATGTAAGCCCACCCACCGGAAAATCCTATGTTTTAGGATGTTTTAGGTAGAGAATGGATGCTGGTGACTTTTGGAATATACGCATGCTATGTATGTATTCTTATACATGTATGTGTGTGTGTGTCGAGCTGATATACCTTCGTGATATCTTGGTGGGTTTCGGGGTACTCTTTGTTGCCCTCAATGTATGTCCGTTGTGGAGATGGGATAACATGTGTATATGTTCTGTTAAAGCATCCAACCAGCTGTTGGGTAAGGATCTGCTATTGATGACATTCAGAACGCTTTTCCCGTGTAGATCCATTCATATTTCAGTACCTATGTGGCTGTGTCACATACTAACAATTGAGTGTACTGGAATCGCATACTGTAGCAATGTGTGTGTGGATAGATGTGATATACAGCAAGTAGACATCTGAACAGTAATCGAATGTAGTCAACAATGGCATCCAGGGGGACAATCCAATCCAACAATGAGATCTTTGCAAATGTACGTAGCGTTGGTGAGGATGTTGTGTGCATGTTCTGTGAATACATACATTGTAATGTGGTCAACAACATTCGATGATTCTTACTTTAATGCATTGGCCATGTAACCAACCTGACGCCGCTTTGGGTCAAGGCTACCAACTCCAGCAACAACACACGTCTGAATCTTCAACACGCTGAAGATGATGTGGGACAAAAAACCCCTAGGAATGGCACTAGCCTGTGACTCTGCATGATTCATTACGTTCACGTTGCAAAAATGCCAAGTGCTGAGGCTGCTAAGGTCGAACTTTTTACCTGGCGATTGAAATTGAAAACAACACTACAAGCTTCTTGTTGGCTCAACTCCATTCATCTTAAAACCAAGGTGTTTCCTACCATGACCTACCATGACATACCATGGCATACCATGACATACCATGGCATACCATGGCATACCATGATCTTTGCTTGTGGCTACCACTGTCTACCACTGCTATTCTGCTAGTCATTGCTGACGTCGCACGACCAGCACTGCAGTTCCGCACCTCTCTGATGCAGGGCGGCTACGGCTGTGCTGTTGCCACAGTTGATCCATGTGGTCACGGTCTGGACCTGCCAGTGAGGTCCCATGGGTACCGAGAAATGATCCGTAGAACCCATGGGCATGTGGGCACTACAGTGGTGAAACCAATAGTGAAATCGTGTCCTCATATTGGGGGATGTTTGGCCACAAGACCTTGAGGCAAGTGTCATGACCTAATATCAATGACCTAAGTACAGTAGAATTCGATAGAAACCATATCAAATTGATATCAATAGTGATCAGCATGGGTGATGGAACCGCTCCATTGTCAGGCATATGATCAGGAAGATCATTGATGCAAATACTGCGTTGGAAAAAATAATCGAGATCAGGATGGATGCAGCTAGATAGCGGCAAGACAGATCACAAGTTTCTGTTCACCAAAGAGTAAAATATTTCACAAACTACGGCAGTGTAGCTAGCACTGGTAGATTTCATGGTCACTCATCTTTCACTGGCTTTTCTTCACAGTCTCCTTACAAGGACCCTATCTTTAGAAAGATAAATACAAACTTGACTATCCAGTTGTGTTTTGTGTGTGTAGTTGCACAACGATGAGGCTCGCAAAAAGCCGACTACTGTTGGCATGAGACAATTTGGAGCTTTCCCCCGGCTTATGCGGACAATCATTGTTGGTGACATAGCAAACCTTCAATTTGCACAACAATATCCAACTTATGCATCCAATCTGACAATCGATGTAAGTACAAGCAACGCATGTGGAGGCTATACGCCCAAAAAGAGCCATAGGATGCCAGGGTGCTTGGATTTGTGAGCACAAGCATACATAGTCATGATATGTCATAATTGCTTCTACAGCTCTCATGGCTCATCGGAATCGATGGTTACTTCTTTGCAAGCTTGGGCAAGGGCGAAGCCTTACCCGCTCTCAGTTGCTGGCAAGCAGCTGCTGGTGGATAAAACACCTAAGCGCCGCACAAAGACTGTCGCAACAGCAATGTTCAAAGCCATCGAGTTTCTTCGAAGTCCAACTCTCTCGTCATTTCTTGGGTGGAAGCACAAGCTGCATCCAATCGGCAGCAACCAGTTGTCCCATGCGCTTGGTGGACTCCAGAATCAATTCGTTGAGTGGCTTGGAACAGCCCTGAGAAAGAAATCTTGTCAGGGCACGGTAAACTATTCGGGTCACAGATCTGGCTGGTGCAATCCAGTCATGCTGATCTGTTGCATGAGTTCCACCATGGCAACAATTCCCCCTATGTACCAATGTACCGGGTAGATCCAGGTAGTACCAAGGCTCTTGACATTCGCCTCAGCTCACAGCTGCCCAAGGAGCTTCAAGAGTGACACGATATGTGAGGCCCAGGCACAGTGATGGCCAAGATAACAAAGATTTGGGATCCAGCGATGAAAAGCAGGTAGAGCCACGCGATTCGAACCTTGCTGGTCGTTTTGTCAACAGGCACGCAAGCCATTGAGCCCATCATTCAAAAAACTCACCTAAAATCATAGTTGTTTAGTAACCAGACCGCTTCTGAAAAGGCACCATTCAAGGAGAAACCTATATCATTTGCTTGGGGTCTGTGACCCCTATCTAGCACAAAGGCGAAAAGGTGCTGCTGTGTAAGACTTCTGCATCACACATGAGGTCATTAATGGAGCTTTCCACTCGAATTCCCAGCATTTTCTGCTGTCCACTTGTCATTCCTGCGCACCGATATGGTAGATATGGTAGATATGGTAGGGACAAGCACACACAAATCATGCCATATCATGAATATTGTCAGTTATGGATCACAGTCCAACAGTTGTTTCTATTCATCCCCATCCGAACATCAGGATCATTTTGCTCAGCGTTCTAGCCACTGAGGCTGCTGTGGGAGGGTACCCCAAGGGACAAAGATGTCTTGTTTCAAGCCTCTTGGAATACAGAAATTGTTTTTCTCATTGAAGAATCAGGCATCTTTGTGTCTTGGGGCACCCTCCTACCTTGTAATTTATGGTCACACCAAAAACTCACTTGGATTTTGCCTGGAACAGCACCAGAACGGCAAACAGCAAAATGACAATGGCAGGACGCTACCGAGCACTGCGACGACAGGGGCCTGTCCGTGAATGGGGAGCTGTTCTTCCAATGATCCAAACATCAACAATCATTTTAGTTCGGAAACCTGAAATTATGGAATTTGAATAATCCCAAATCACTTACTGGTTGATGGCTGTAGGCCATTCCAAGAATACTACTGAACGGGCCAACCATCCCAAACACTTTTGCGAAAAACACATGGAAGCACCAACCACTTACAGTATATGGACAGTCTCACCAGCATGCCCAGCAGCGAACTGCGGCCAAAGTACATCCGGATTCTTAAAGGGGGAGATGCTGTACATGTCGGGAGTGGCATTGCGTGCCAATAAATAAAAAGTCGCCTGAGAACGCTCACAGAAAGCGATCCGCCCTGGGTTGATCGTTGGAGTGCAATTTGCATGAAGGGCATACGACTTGGTGGGAAATTGGCAAATCAGTTGATTAGCAAATCAGTTGATTCATGTGATCTTCCAATTGAATATGAAACAGAAAAATTGATTTTCTGAGTCCTCACATCCTGAGCAACTGGATCTTCAGAAAACTGCTAGATCAGAAAAAAAAAGCTCCAGAGAAACTCGATCACCAAAGCAAGTCACATAGACATCCTCCGAAATGCTGAAGTCTTCAAACGGTCCTGTTGATGTCGGTTGGAGGTCAATGTGCAAAACCCTACAATCCAACTCAAAGAAAAATGGTTTAGTGACCTGATGTGGGGTCAATGTGCGAAACCCATCGAAACCCTACTCAAAGAATCATGGTAACTGACCTCAATGGCAAGCAACCTCAAACCCGACAATCCTAAGCAACCCCAACCGGTGCCATGGCTACGCAGGGAGTGGTCACCGGCGTCACAGCTGCTGTCCTTCAAGCAGCTCATCTGGGATCTTGCTCCGATCCTCACAGCGGAAGGGGTACTGAACCTGAAGCGAGCACCGGGCACGGACGAATGCTTGGACAAATAACATTGTTTGTGATTTATATAACATGATTAATGATGGTAAATGTCGATTAATGATGGTTAATTCATAGATCCATCATGATTGATATAACATCTATTGTAGAACCATCATATTGGTAAATGTTGGTTAATGGTGGTGAATTAAAGTCTATTAACATTGCTCCATGTATCCTTAACATGCATCATCCCTCGCAAATTGCTTACCCCAGGTTACAGGGGTTTATGAATGATATACTGATAGCTATAGCCATGACTGGCTGCCTTAGCTATAAAACAACCAAACACAACTGATTATATCCCTAGATTTGTAGGTATATCCTGAATTTATATAAGATTGAATCTATGAGTGGGTCTTCTTTGGTTCTAATAGGTCACCATTATCACCACGGACAGTTTCGTGGCGCCACCTGGTATGATCAGCAAATGTCACGGCGGCAAAGTTTCATCACCGGTTTTGAGTCAGTTCAATCATCTGTGGTTTCCCTCATCAAATGTAGCCTGATTGCTGAACTAATCGATTGATGGCCATTGATGGATTGATAACAAATTGCTTGATTCAGGAAATACCCAGCACTACCGGCTTTGCGGTTGTTCCCGATCACGTTATAATCATGTCTTTTGTCTTGTTCACCAATGGACCAAACAGAAAACCCAACTGTTCCCAACCTGGTTCACTTCACAGGGAATTCCAAGAAAGAAAACATCTAAGTTGGAAACAATGGATTGAATTGCTCCGTTGTCAATAGACCTGGTGCAATGCCCTTCCTAAAGCAGCAATCCCACAACCATCGGTAAGAAACTAATGGTGAAAACAAGTAGTAAACTCGTTGAGGTACCAGTCTTTCGAGCAGCACTTTCCGTTTCCTAAATCCAAAAAATGACCAAGAAGTATCGGTGGCTTTTTTGTAGCACAGCAAAACCCATGGCTGCCCTCGTTGAATATACATGGTCCAAATGAGTCCTATCAATAAGTGCAAGCTCTGTCCATCAGTGCTTTTAGTAGTGATCGCACCGTTTAAAAAATCACCGTACAGTATTAGACAATAATATAAATGTTCCATCAATCAATTATTGGATAAATGGTGGATATCATATTGGATAATTGGTGGATATCACCAATAAATAAATTAAGATCACCAACTATCCAATATTGTATCCACCATTAATTATCCAACATTATATCCACCATTTCTCCAATATTGCACCGTTTTGAAGGTAGCCCCCAAGTTTGGGCTAGCCCCCACGGTGCCTTGATCGACGGAGTGGGTGGCTCCTCAGCCTGCCAAAGCTGCGAGCGCTGGCAGATCTGATAGGATGAGGGTATCTTAACCATATCTGATACGATGGATGAGATGAGGTTGATCTTACCAGTGGTAACTAGTGGTGGAATCTTGATGAGGTTGAAAACATACCCCATTGCAAGATCTTTAAAATACGGTTCTGCTGCTTGGTTTGTGTTTGGTATCTTCGTCATGACGTCTTGTAGCCAGTTGCAGGCTTTCCCATTAGCGATGGCTGGTTGTCGGTGGATCCAAGTCTCAGTATTCCTGTTGTTGGTAGGCATGAAAACAATAGATGTTATCTATCTATAACAACCAGTGACAACAACATTCATGGTAGGTGATCTCATTGGTCCTCCACCAGTTTTTTTCCCGTGGTTTCTCTGGAGGAAATGGCACCGTTTCGTTGCCGGGACGGCATGCCTACCTGACTCGTGGTGTCAAGTTCCTCAGGATCGTCTGAGTGCTATGGCAACAAGCTCACGTTCACTGGGAGATCTCTATAATCCCTATTCCAGCCAGCCATACCCCGCATTTGCTTGATCTATGAGAGACATAGACTGTTGTACGTTGAAAAGCGTCATAATTGCTCGAATCAGCCATGTGGCTGAGGGTCAAAACACTGTAGCCGTGATGAATATCCTCCAATCAACAGAAGAAGTACCAATTTGCATGTTGAGAATTACTCATGTAGCCCATACCGACAATCACTAGATAATGGCGGTGATCATCCGCCATGATCTAAGAATTACCAACAATTTCAAACCATTTCAACCACAGCTAATCGTCAGGACAGCTATATCTCCCGCACTAACACTACTAATTAAAAACAAGTGGTCACGGATTTTCATTGCTAGTTCATAACTTTTTCTACGGACCATCAACCACCTATGAACTATCAAAAAATAGCTACTAAAAGATTCATCATGTGCAATACTGGATCACAATGGAGAATGATAGATTTTCATGATAATGATAATCATTTGCATCATCATGATAGATTTTCAAAGATTTTCATGATAGATCTTTCATGATAGATGTTCATGTATTTTTCATCACGGTTTCAAAGATTTTGCCTCCAAAACCCTGCGCCTAGTCATGTGCTCCATGACTCGACCGTCACCAGGCCCCGGCGCACCTTCTCCCTCGATGCGCTTCCGTGGAAAGAGCTCCCAGGTGTGGGAGCCGGGCGCCTGCAAGCCAGCAGCCATTGATGATTTGTTCAGTGGCGAGTTGGGTCAAGGCTTTAACCAACCACTAATGGGGGATAATAAGCAACAAACTATAGGGAAAATAATGGTTGCTGAATGGTTAATAGATGTTAATAGTGGCTAGACAATGGCTATAGTGAATGGTCAGGCTACTGATAGTAATGGATGTCACCATGAATGGATGGAAATTAGCACATATTCATGGAAATTAGCACCATTCATGATTGCAATTGAGGGAAATGTAATGGATGTCACCATGAATGGATGGAAAATTAGCACCATGAATGGTTGGGAATTACAGGCAGTTCACTGATTGATGGCCATTGAGAAAGTATTCACGTCAACTTAATGCTTCCTGAGGGCTAAGGGTTGATGGTAAACGGTTTGTGATGCAATGGTTCATAGTGAAGGAAGCCGAGACATTTGAACTTGTTAATATCCATGATTTGCATACATACGGCCAATGCTAAACTGTGAATGGACATGCTATTGAAACTGATCAATGACGTCATGGAAAGCAAGCTCGTAATGTTCAATCTGGGTTAGAGGACAATTCTTAGATCCACGGCCATTCATCATCAAACCAACAACGGAATTCCGAGCCAAGGTGCGTTCAAGTATCGGTATTGACGACGACCATAACACTGATCGAGTTGGTTAGTTTATTGTATCTGCTGCCTGCGCTTGGGTTTAAGAATAAAGGTTGATAAATCACAATTCTCCGGCCACTGCGGGTAGTCAATGGACTTCCATTCAATAAATCTACTCGCAAGGGTGACTATTCATGTGAACGTTTGCATTGCTACCCATCATCTACGCAGAACCAATCTCAGAAACCTGCATGCAACCGCGCTCCGACTCCTGGCACAAATGATACCGCTGAGTCAAGCAACAAATGATTTTTCCATTCAGCTGACCCACGGACTCATTCACTATGTCTAGGGTAATTTCTTGGGAGTTGCTAATGACAAACTTCCATGTTTGAAACTGCTGAAAGATCAACCACGTCTCATGAGAACAAATCTGGCAGTGGCCAAATCTTCCTTACCGACGCCTGACATCCCTCTTCGAGTGACGATGTCCCATGGCGTCAACTAGCCGTGTGTTGGGACCGTTGTCTTAGCCCCGCCAGGTGATGGAAGTTGAACGGCTAACACGACTGGCATACATGGTTGTTAGTCACTGGGTCAATGCCCCCTATGTTAGCCTATGTTGTTTATCAAACTGTCAAAAACAAAGGTACTTCAAGGTCAACTCAACTTGTCATTGAAATGTTGATCAAACGTTTCTGTTGCAACAGGGATTCCCACATATATCGCCCTTGAAACCTTGAAATCCATGACATAAGCGTTGATGGTCGTCAGGTTGGCTTGGCGCTCAGCAGGTGGATCATGGCGACTGCAGCGGACTAAGCCAGGAACCGGGCGAGGCTTGGCGCTACTGGCTGAGGCTAGGTAACCCTGAAGCTTTCACGGGAGTGCCATATGTACCGGTGAGTACTCGAAACAAATAGGGTTAGAAATGGTGATTGACTATGGTTATTGGCAATAGTTATGAACAATGGTGACTAATTAGCAATAGTTATGAACAATGGTGATTAACGTTGGTTACTAGCAATGGTGATACTTATAAATGTTGGATATTATAAAGTACATACGCACTGTTGGATACTATAAATGTCTCCTAGTATTTCTTTTGATACACATAAGTCAACGGATAGACACATGTACATATAAAGTACGTATATGTATGCATCATTGTACACATATGACACTATACAATGCGTGTTTACTCCCTCCACCACTGTGCGATTGCGCCTATTGACTTGGATGGCACAGATTGAGGCATGGGGGACTGGTGCATGGTAGGTTCCTGGGTATTACCACCATTGATTTCGATATCAAATCTTTATGGACCATGTAGAATCCTGTATTTCAACAATCAACAGTTGGTCACATCACACTTACATAGCTGAAACCCCGTTGTTGCCTGGTTCTATCTCACATTGCAATGATCTCGTCACCCCTAGGGTGAAGACTAGGACTTCAAAATTGCAAAATAAGGTTCGTCCATCTACCCATGCAAATACATGCGCGACTTGTCTTATGTATGCATGCAGGCATGACTTCAGGGATGTAACAATGTGTAATGCAAATGATCCTCAAACAAGAGGTACAGTCATTTTATGACAATGCAATCTAATATGATGTAATGCGCATAGAATACTGCATCAAATCGAGGTATATATGCAATGTATGCCTATGTGATGCATGTCTTGCAATGCACGGATGCATGCATCTATGCACGCAACATTCAGAAAACAAGTTTGTATCAGTTACCAGTAGTACCGCACAAGGCGGTGGCGGAAGTTTCCAAGATAGGAGCACTATAGGAGTGTGCAGTTGTGGTTGCGACGATTGATTGTCCGAGGGATCCGAGAACTGAACATCACTTGGGCCTGACTTCCTACCAATGTGAGCATCGATCTGGCCACTTGACTGGCAGCCTATCTGTCTAGCTATCTTTCTATCAGTGGATCAGTTTTCTTTCTGTCTGTCTGACTGTCTATCTATCTATCTATCTATCTGATGATCTATTCGTTTATCTATCTGCCTATGTACTTGTCTTTCTATCTACCTCACCATCTATCTCGTCATCTTTCTGTCTATGTATCTATCTATCTACCTGTCCATCTATCTATTTATCTATCTGCCTATCTATCTATCTGTCTATCTATCTACCGAAGTATTTGTCTGATCATCTACGTGTCCATCTGTCTATCTATCTACCTGACTATCTATCTACTTTTCTATCTGACTCTCGTTTCGTCTACCTATCTGTCTATCTATCGACCCATCTAGCCATCTGAATCTGGCTATCCAATTGTCTGTCTATTCCATCTATCTATTCTAGCTATTCTATCTATCTATCTATCCATCTATCTATCTATCTATCCATCGATGCATCTATGTCTCTGACTACATGCTACACGGTTCGTCTGACAACATGCTACACGGACACAGACATTTTCTCCGCCCAATGGTGGCCAGTGTTCCGGGATGGAACCAGCAGCGATCAGAAAAGATGC
>VSDK01029640.1:359892-382603 GCA_009767595.1 Symbiodinium kawagutii | reverse complement strand
GTAAAATTGCAGTTTTTATTTTGGTACAAGATAAATTTGTTTCGCGCGCAGGCAGCGTGCCAGTTTTGAGAATCATGAGTCATCAAAAGTGCTCCGAGCATGTAGTGTTTTTACGATTTTGACTTCCAAATGTGCTCGGCGCCTAGGTTTTTTAACGATTTTGAACGTGGAATCGTCTAACAGTGCTCCGAGCATGCAGTGCTTTTACGATTTTGACTTCCAAATGCGCTTCGCGCCTAGGTTTTTTAACGATTTTGCCAGTTGCATCTCCCAAAAGTGCTCCGGACCTGACATGTTTTTACGATTTTGACTTCCAAATGTGCTTCGCGCCTAGGTTTTTTCACGATTTTTGCACACACCTTCCGCCACAGTGGTCCGCACCCGCCGCTTTAGCGAGGTACCCTTCTGGACCCTCATGATGCACAAAACCTTGCAAAACACAGCATTTCGCGACTTTCCTAACATTTTGGCGCGCTCGCACTCTCATCTTTCGCATATCTCTTCTTTCTCACATCTGCATAGGCGATCTACCCTAGCTGAGTTGTCCATATTGTCGGAAGTTAGACTTCTAAACTTCCTTCGATGATATATACATATATATGTATATAAATATCAGAATCACAAATTTCATGAATAGAATATCCTGGAGATACTGTGTAGAATTCAGGTATCTTAGATCCGTTTTTGCCGCCCGGACGATGCAAGAAATGTGTTGTATCACAACCACCACCCTCCGTTGAGGCCCAAATTTCCAACGAAACCCCTGGGCGCCCCGTTGAGGGCCTTGATTCCCTGAGAGAACTTGACCATGGTCTGTGGCAGCTGTGGCCCCGCAAGTTGTGCGCAATGAAGCGAAGGAGAGCTGTGGATAGCAATGGAAACCTATGGAAACCTATCGAAACCAATGGAAACCTATGGATAGCAATGGATAGGAATGGATAGGAATGGATAGGAATAGGCTACTCAACCAATGGACTGCTTAGCCGTCATTTGTGGTCGAGGGGTTTCTGTTTGCTCGCAAGAAAGGGCCCGCAAATGGGGTAAGGTGTGCCTAGTCTGGCAATGATCCAAGTCATCAAAGTAGACAATTTACACTCGTGGAAATTAACAGCGCCAGACCCTCCCAATAGTTGCGATTGGAAGAGCAGTTTCCTATAAAGGGATGCCCTTCCCGGAGGGTCCTGCTATTACTGTAGTTTTCAGGTACTTATTGGTCACTTGGATGGGTTCGCCGTCAGAAATGACTATCTTTGCATGGATCCTTTCTTCACATGTCGACATCCAAGTCCAAATGTCTTGGAAAGAACAGAGGAAGCTCACAGGTTGATTTGGGCATCCTAAGTCCCAATTTATGTAGCGTGGCTGAGTGCAAAGGACTGATGCAACGTCAATCAGTGTCATACAATGCAATGAAAGGTGTGGTTTTTGGCATAGTACATGCGAGACTGCAAAGTATGGTATACACCTACGCACTATGATACCTGCTTCCAAGCAAGGGAGACTTGTGCCATGTCAAAAGTTGCGTCATTTCGCCCATGGCTGTGATGGATGGTGATCATGGTTGTCAATGGGTGTATATAAAATGTAAAGGTACATCAATGATACCATCCGTTGTAGGGGTTCTGTCATGGTCCAAGAAACACCCATATCATGCACCCTCAACGAACATCATCGGTGATGTGATAAATGCTCAATGATGTGATTTGGGCCGGAAAACAAGACCAGCACTGCACCCCTTGCGAATTGACATTATAATTTCAGCAAGCCACCCTTCTCAGAATTTGGTTCTACAAATTGAATGAAACTAACTCAAGTCCTATGTCCACTGCCAGTGCATGGGTGCGGAACCCTATCAACAACCACTTGAAGAACATCAACCATTGAGTCACCCAATCTCATATCATCAGCATTGTCTTGCTAGTCCAGCAGTGATATCTTTTGATTTCAACTATATCATCCTGGTTTACATGAACAAAGCAGATGCTTAAGGTTGTATCAACGTATCAGCTGAAGATAGCCTATAAGGTTACAACCTTAAGCACCAGCTTATATCAAACCCGATAAGCTTGTGAAGAGTGGTTGTATCAACGCAAAAATCTTCATAAACAAACCACTCTTTAAGGTTACATTCCTGGAAGCCGACGGCGCCAAACCCCAACTTATCAGTTTGCTATTATGTGGTTTCTCCGGATAGGGGAACCCCCAGTTATCATCCAATGTAAGCCATAGTAATAAACCCAACCATTTTTTGGGGCCCCCTATGGCTTGAGAAACCACCATATAGTAGTTGTTTAAGTACGTATTGTTGGTGATTATCCCCTATCAATCCCCGTGATTAAACATTATAATTAAAATTCTCAGAAAATCAGCCCCTATCAAAATAACCAACCCTATCATTGACCCCTATTATTGCTGGTGATTAATCCCATCATAAAGAGATACCCGATGTGGTGTCCATGTTGTGATCTTCACGGGTCCCGCCGCTCCTCTATCATGGGCCCCAGGACCCGAGTAGCGCGGTTCCAAACCTGAACAGCCGGGCAGCGGGCGCAACAGGTGCGGCGGTGATCTCCGTCTTGTTATCAACTTGTGAACCAGTTGTGAACCACATGGTGGTTCGCAACCATCATTGGATAATGATGGTTGATGATGATTGATAATTGGTTAGTGACTAACTGGATGTGGTGGTTTCTTAAAATAGGGGTGCTGGCAAATAGTTGGATTTCCTATATCCTGTTCAAGTATCTGAAGCCAAGCAGTAAGATCAAACTCTATTTCAGATACTGCTGGAACTAAAGATCAAACAGGATTGACTATATAGTTCGACCATCACCTGTCCTAATCAACTAAAACTCCATTTCCTCATAGTTCTTGTCATTTGGAAATATAGCAACTACCAAAACAATGCAAGTGACAAGTATGAGCAGGGAATGCGCCGCAGCGGTTTTGGCACGGATAAACTGTCCATAGATGATGGGCGGGCGGGTCATGGGAGATTCACAGTTCACTCAGGTAGAGCCATAGGTTGGTTTCTCAAGCCATAGGGAACCCCCTAAAAAATTGTTGCTTTGTTACTATCAATGATTGATAAATAATGATTTGGCGGTACCCCTGTTTTGAGAAACCTCCATATCGTCAGCCTATGTTTGATGTCTTTTTCCCCAAATCGGCACATAACCTCAAAATTGTCTTCGGCGTTGCTTTCTCTGGCAAGGTTGAGCGGTCTATCTTGGTTATTCCATCAGTTCCCATCATTTGCAGAAACATCACCCATTTCGGGGTAGATAAACCATAGACATATTCACCTGCACTACGGCTGAATCCTGAGATAAACCTCGAATCTCAACTGACTGCAGTCGCCACTTGGTGCACCTGATGGACGTTGATGGATCTTGATGCTTAGCCAACCACCATGAAGCCACTCGCACTCCCCTGAATGGTACCTCACGTAGCACTGCCTGGCAGACAGGTGCCATGGTCACCATGGTGCGACCAGGGAAAGTTGCGCTCATGAAGGATGCCTTTGGCAAAGAAAGTAAACTTCTACAGGGTTAGTGCCCTATAATTCGGTACAAGTATCATCCATCCTTTAATCCCTTCATCATCCTTCATCTATAGTAGGAGTTTAATTCATGTTTAAATCCTTTTGTCCAAAGTAGTGCCCTTTAATGCCCTTTTTTCTTCATGGGTGCATTGCTATGGTTCTCACTTACAGTGGAAAAAATATTGCACCATGGCAGGAACTATGGTGTATCAGTTTCAGTCCTATAAACCCTATAAACCATCGAATCTACTAGCTGGCTAATTCAACTTATAGGGTTTCCACCACGTAGTAGATGGTTTATACAATTTATCGGGTCTGTAGACCTGGTGGTGCAGGATGCTTTCAAGTTTTCCATGAACTGTGATGCCCTTAGTATAAACCCCTGCCAGGCAAAGTAGACTTGCATTCTTTCCCTGATTCTTATCCGGTGATTGTTAACCCTGGAAGGACACATCAGTTTCTTCCTCTCAGTATACTCTGTACCAGCAATTTCCTCATGTCATTGCTCATCCCGGCCATTGGAAGTAGATGACATGATATGACTTGATATGACGTGATAGTTTTGAAGCCTAAAATAGCTTGGCTAAAGACATATGTGATCAATCTGTCCATGGCCCCCGAAGTCGCCAGCCCAAACATAACTTGAGTGGGGAAACTGCTTTACTCCTGAGAATCGATGAGGATCGATGCACGGCACTGGATTGCACATGCATATGTTGCTACATATTCATGCACTGTATATATATATATAATTATGTATATATATATATATTCTCAGTGCATAATATAATATACACGTATATGCACGCATTTCTCAATGTGCCTGCAAATATACATATCAGGCTGCCTGCACATGTAAAGAACAGATTTGTGACCTGTAAACGCATCCGTACAGTGCATGATATATGGCCATGAAAAGATGACAGCATTGCCATGCGACCCAATCTCCAGCAGTTGCCACAGTGGTCCTGCCTGACCCACCAGAATGGCCACCAGAGCCAGGTACACATAGGGCACAATCCTTGGCAAAACGACCATCCCATGGAGACAAGACCACGTTCCACTGTTCATGGCTATGGCGCTTAAACATGGGACCTCACTAGCCGCGACAACCACCAAGTGGTTGTCAAAAAACGCATCACACATCAAGAAGGTAGACGTGCAACCCACCAGCTGAACCTTTTCATGAGCCCAAGTATTCCAGTGGCAGGCGTGGCCAGCTAGACCCAGCGCATTGAATTTAGTGCTAGTCCTGCTTGGGAAATACCCTACCCATCCGTACCCTGTGGTTGGAACACTCCTGTTAGCACCAAGGGTAGATATGCCTGGCTCATTAGCTTCGTACCAACCTGCAGCCAATACCACTAAATCACCCAATCAAGTGGGAAAAGTCGGGGCTCGGCAGCTCGAACTCTGTAGGTAGTGGATTTGGATGGATTTGGTACTTTCCTGCGGAGATCAGATTCGGATGAAATGGTGTTGGGGAAGAATGCACCTGCCGTGGTTGTCCAAACTGCACATTGACAGGAAAAACAGCGCAACTTGTCCAAACCCCGTAAGTGCCCCTCCGCGCTGCTTTCTCTTTGGCTGTGCATCGCGCACTTGTCAATCAGCAAGCAGAAACAAACTATCAACAAACTATTCGAATCAGTTTTGTGCCACCCTGATTCTCTTTCGGCAGCGCAACAAACGAACAATTTCACGGTGGCCATTCTTGCTTGCAACACACGATGCCGACCTCAAGGTGGCAGCCTGGTTTGCGCCAACTTCAAGCAGGAAACGGACAACCTCCAGGTGGCCTTCTCGCGCCGCAACATGGAGCGGCGTCGCACCATCGTCTGTGCGGGCCTGGTGCTTGTCCGCACCAGCTTCAACCAGCAACCGAACTATCTCCAAGTGTCCTGCGCGAGCTGCGACATAGAGTGGTGACATGCCATCCGTGGTAGCGTTGTTTGTGCTTGCGCCAGCTTCCAGCAATAGCTGAATGCTTTGAACACTTCCGTGATATGCAGCAGAGTGCAATGCTGTCGTTCCGCTTGCCTCATCTTTGAGGTTGGGATCGCATGGCCGCTGAAGCAGCGTTTCAAGTAGCATTGCGTCATCTTTCAAAACTGCAGACGCCATGTCATATTCGTCATCTGAATCTGGATCTGGTAGAGGCAGAAGGGCCAGTCCGAGCTTTGCGGAATCACGAGCTAAGATTTGGTCATCGGAAAGCTCGACCAAACTATTTTCCAGGAACAACCGCTGACGGAACCTGGGAACACCAAGTTGAGGAGCTAAGAGTTGCTTCACCTCTTTGGCAGTTTTGCCTTCGATGTCCTGCGCATTGCAAAAGGCCAGCCGTTCGCCGGAAACAATAGAACAAACCTCCATGTGAAAGCTCGTGGAATCAAAGCTAACCTGACTTCACCGGAGAAACCATTTTGCATTATCCAAAAGGTGTGGTTCATGTCTGCTTGCACTATGTCCAGCTCCTTGCAATGTCAATATTGGTAGTGTTCTTCTTGTTGCTGCAGTTGCTGTTGCTGTGATGATCTGTGAGATGTGTTCTAGATTCAGCTAATTCCCCACTCGACTCTCGACCAAACTCACGATCCGAAATGCTGCGAACTCCTGAAGATCCCAAGTGCCGGCATAGAGCAATCAAACTGGCGAGGTGTCGCGCGGTTCATACAAATGGATACAAATGGTGCATGCCGCGAAATGGCGTGTTTCGATATTGAAAAAGATTCACAAGGATCAACAACACCAGTTGTTTCCGGAGAAGCACCATTTTCACGACCATTTTCTGGGGACCAAACTGGTGACAAGCCAATGGCGGGGCCAAGGCGGATGCCAATGTGTTTAGGTTTGCAGAAATCAAACGCTCCCCTGGCCCCAATAGGAGATACACATGCACACACCGCACTGGATTGCAAAACATTCCATCATTTTTTCATCTGCGCAGCCTGTTTTGATGGTTCCAGGATGCATGTGAATGTTCAGGGACGTAGAGGTTTATCTGGTCTCAGGGAACATAACAATCGCACAAGGCGGGGGCTGAAGTTTCCAGAATAAGAAGCCGAGGGGAAGCGAGAGTTGTTTGAGATGAAGTAATGGAGTCGGTGATGGTTGAAGATGATGATGGTGCTTTTTCTCCGTTGGTGTTTTTCTCTTCTCGTGTTTCTCTCTGGTGTTCTTGCTCTGGTGTTTTTCTCTCTGGTGTTTCTTATCTCTGGTTTTTTTCTTTCTGGTGTTTCTTATCTCTGGTTTTTTTCTTTGCTGGTGTTTCTTATCTCTGTTTTTTTCTTTGCTGGTGTTTCTTATCTCTGGTTTTTTCTTTGCTGGTCTTTTGCTCTCGTGTCTTTTCTTTGGTGGTGTTTTTTGTCTCTGGCATTTTTCTTGGCTGGTGTGTATCTCTGGTGTTTTTCTTTGCTGGTCTTTTGTTCTCTCTGGTGCGTCTTTTTTCTCTGTTGGTTTTCTTTTGCTAATGTGGTGTTTTCTCTGCTGGTGTTTTTCCTTTTGTTGATGTTTTCCCTTTGCTGATGTCCTTTGCTGTTTTTTTCTCTCTGTGCTTCTGTCTCGTGTTTTTTTCTCGGGTGTTTTTTTCCTTTGCTGGTCTGGTGTGTCTCCTTGATGTTTATTTTCTTTTCTGGTGTTTCTATCTGGTGTGGTTTCTTCATTTTTGGCTGTGGCACGTACCTGGCTGTGGCGCTTACCTGGCTGTGACACTTCCTTGGCTGTGGCGCTTTCTTGGCTGTGGCACTTACTTGGCTCTTACATAATGAAAATGCCTGTGATGGTGATAATGAGGATGATGGTCATGGTAATGATGATGATGGTGAGAATGGTGATGATGATGATGATGATGATCATCATCATCATCATCATCATCATTCTGATCATGATGAGGATGACGAGTGCGAATTCATGATCATGATGAGGATGAGGATGAGGATGATGACGATAATGATGATAATTTTGATCTGTTTGTCGTTGAACCTCCAAAAACGTCGCAAAATCTTCAGTTGTTGATGCTTTTGGCTTTCAAATGTGCGTTTCGTCACGACACCGCATGCTTTTTGCACATCTAATCATCTAATCAATCTTCCAATAGTGACTCGCGCACCTAGTACTTTGACTTGCACGTGTGCGTTTCACCACAGCGCCGTGCGCATTTTCCCAAAGTGTCTCGCGCACCTAGTTTTTTTTTTACGATTTTGGCCTGCAAACAACTTGCGAATATGCGTTTCGCCACAGTCCCGTCAACTAATTTTCTGCACACCTGATCTTCCGACAGTGTCACTACACGGGCAGGTGCTTACGATTTTGACTTGCAAATGTCCATTTCGCCACAGTGCCTTTCACTTTTTGCATACCTGATGATCGAAAAGTGGCTCGAACTTATGGTGTTTTTACGATGTTGACTTGCCAATTTACATTTCACCAGAGTGCCGTGTACTTTTTGCAAATCTCGTTTTCAAAAGTAGCCTCCAAACCCTCAACTTTTTACGATTTGACTTCCAAATGCGCGTCTCGCCATAGGGAGGTGCTATTTCTGCCGATCCCTTTCCCAAGTGACCTCCGCACCCACCGTTTTGAGGAGCCTACCTCGTGACACATCCCGGAGCGAAAAAATGTGTAAAACGCAGCATTTCGCGCACTTTCTATCATTCAATTTCCCACATCTCCGTGAGCTTTTCTCCCAGCTGACTGATCAATCTGATCTGACTGACTGCTGCAACTGATAAGTAGGACGTTTGACTTCCAAACTGCCTTCGATCATTTATTTTGAAACATCCCTAAATCACTGTTCTAATTGCAAGGCTGAATGCTGTTAAGAAATGAAATGCCTCAGTATACCTCAAACAATTGCTTTCATTCCGAATACTGACAGCTTTTGAATTTTCGATAGTAAGACTGTTCGTGGACAGTTCCAGACTTTGTCTTGAGTCTTGAGAAACAAGAGCGCAAGCAGTACTACGCCACCCTTTTGGTGCAACACTGGTCACAATTCACCCAGGATATGTAGAGAGTCATTGTAGTCCATGATCAAGAAACCGTTTCGAGCACCATTGTGGGCTAGATTCCTATCATTGTTGGATAAATCCTCAGGTATTGATCTTGGATGTTTTTTCTACTTGGCACGTGGAGCAAACTTGTTGTAGGTGCGATCTCCATCTCGTTGCTGGCTATAGGTGTTTCATGGTTTTCCATCTGTTGGCTCCCTTCAGACACCTACAATCATTAACAGTCCTTACTCTGTTCCCAAGCAGTCCAAGCCTCTCCATGAGGCTGCATGGAAAAAATAAGATCTCAGCAGGATACGAATGTGGTTAAGTGTTCTGCAGACTGTTGGATAGATATTGCCGCCACATGCCGCCACAAATGTTGGCACTTGTGGGTTGCTGGACCTCCCTGGTCTCAACCACCATGAACAGTTCACAACCGTTGGACTGTTGTTCCCTAGTCCTTGCCATTCCTGGGAAATCACCCAGGGGAACACTGGTTTCTGATTATCACCCTTTACTACATTCAACAATTGTTCTTCTTATCAACCAAAGGCAAATCAAAACACTTCGCCACTCATAAACCATTGACAATCAGTATCACTACATAATCGTTGCCGTTTCCCCCTTATCAAGGACCACAACATCAGCAAATTAAAATCAACCATCCAGGAAAACCATTTTCATTAACCATTCTGACCGACCCGTAAAATACTACTATCTAGCATTTTCCTAACCGATCAGTTTGAAACGCTATTGCCACCCATGATCAATTAGCTAGTATCAACATTACTTTGCGCCAGCATGGTGATTTCTCCAAAAGGGGGTATCCCCAAATCATCCACTATGAATCATTTATAACTAGTACCCCACCAACCATTCTACTTGGTAATATCATAATATCCCTTATGATTAGTCATCAACTTGTTATCCTTCAAGGATTCAGAACCTTGTTAACCATTGTTGGCCACTATGAACCAACCATTTTTTGGGGGGTTCCCAATTTTGAGAAATCATCGTATTGTCCGGTGCGATCTCTTGCACCAAAGTTCTTTTCTTCCAGAGGTTTGAAGTAGCCCATCGAAGCGAAGTAGCTCCCGCCTGAGTGCCAATTCGTTGCACCGGCCGGGTGCCGTATGTGTAGGTTTGGTCATCCACTTCTGGAATTAATGATCAACCATAGCTATCTGGTATCGTCCCAGTTGGAAACTGGGGCGTATGAGTAGACTCGTGCATCGATGAGGCAATGATAACAGAACACATCTATCGATGTTCTGTATATTGATAGTTACATATGTTTTCCTACCCTCGATTGGTATGACGGGGCTAACACTTCTAGTAGCTTCGTAGCAGCCTATCGCCAGTTCATCTCTGCAGACGCCACGCAACCGAGCCCTGTAACCGGCGAACATGCCCTGTCTACACCTATGTCCCATGCAGAAAGATGACATGCTACCTACAAGGCAAATAGATGCAACTTGTCTAGTGTCTCTTTGTAGGTATACACTTGAATCATGAACCAATCCTGCACAGTTGCGTATTTTTTCCCTCGCAAGAATCGCTAATGATATACGATGCACATTCATTTGTGAGTGCTAGTTGACTCATTGCAGGCGCACTCATCACCCCAAGCTGCAAAATAGACAAAAATAGGAAAACATAGCAACACATAGCATAAAATAGAGAAAACTAGAATATATTTCTAAAAAATAATAACAAATAAAATATAGTAAAAAATAAATGAAAAAATATAAAAATATAAAAAAATAAAACTAATTATCTAAAACTAGTGCCAATGAATGTACTTCCAATGAGCCCACTTGTTCTCAGCAAAGACACATGCTGATGTGATATCTCCCGCGATAGTATAAATATGGCACCCGTGAACCCATGTGCAAATAACCTACATATAACATATGCATTGCTTGCTCAATACACTACGAACTGTACGATTACTGTCTGTATGTACCTTGCTGAGACACTAGTTCCATGCTGCCCACATCTACCCACACAATACCCATATACACCATATTATGTATCATACCTTGATGTGATGCTTCCTGAACGCCGTTGTTGCGCTCCCCCGCCGTCCCACCCTCACCACCTCTAGCCACCACAGAGTCACACATCCGCAGGGCGGGAGGTTTCATTCAATAGAGGGTACATATGACCCATACCTTTAGGGTTTTGAAATCCTGGAGCATACTATATGCACATCTATAAACATATGCCAAATACTAACATGATACATTTACATATATGTGCATATATATTTATATACACACATGAAAGCCGTACACCATACGCATGCATAAATACGTACCGTGCACATTTAATATCTTTTGTATGACATCCTATGATGTGCTTGTGTAGAATCAATCTATGTATACAGACTGTTGGTTCCACCAGGTTCAAGATGACTTCCTGGCACCACTCTCTGTCAGGTGACTGGCAGTGGCCAGCAACACCAGGAGCATGATTCGATTCACCTCAGCTGTCATCCCGATGCTGAGCTACAACAAATTCACTATAGTTACTATAGGATGCATTGAAGACACGGGACAAAAATGTTCAGATCACCTTAGAAGGTTTCAACCACTTAGTTCACACAAAATCCATGGACATTATCTCTCTCTCATGTATCTAAAGTAAGTAAAAGTAAAACTCCCTTTCTTCCCTGCTCGGGACCCTGGGACTCAGTTCACCTGGACACGGAATTGTCTGAGTTTCAGTTAACCAATGCATTGTGAGGATGATAAATTACCTAAAACTTACTTGTGTATACATATGTTAACATGAATGAATATACATATATATATACACTATGTACAATATATACGGTACACATAATCAATATAGATAAATCAACATATTACATATATATGTGTCTATATGTAAATATGTATAGATATTGTCATTTCAAATGATGACCTTTCAGGCAATGCGACTAGGGGATGGTCCAGTCATGTTGCGAGGCTCCTGGTTGATCCTCACAGTTGGTCGTTGGTTCACCATGGCAAATGGTGCGTCATCATGGTTGATCATTGCAATTGCTGAAGCTTTTAGCATGATGGTTCCGTAATGGTTCCCCAACAATTCACAAGAAGGAGAAACAAAGAATGGTGATCATAGTGGTTGAGACGTTTCGTTTAAAAATGACTCTTCAGCCGAAAGTCAACGCAATACCTTCAGAACCCTGCAACAAACTGATCACTGACTCCAAATATGTTCATTGTGGCTTTTCACTTTGCGTGAGAGCCCCATGGTTGCAGACCCCAAAGTCCCTTGAGTTTTCTGATGATCCATGGTGGCGATACGGATCAACTCAGTCAAAGGTCACATGATGTTTAAACGACATCATTATTGAAAACTGATTGTCCAGGAAGCTCACCCTCCGGACATGTCACATCTCTAGAAAATCATCATCTCCAAGCTTGGTGCATCCTGTCATGGGGGACTCGTGCTAGCAGGGCCTCTATGACTGGCTGCACCAAGGAGCTGTGATGCGTCTCAAGCCAAAGGCAAACCTGGCTGCCAGCCATGGTACTTCAACAAACGGGTGGAAACTACTCATATAGGCCGTGGTAAATTAGTGGCTAGGAATGGTTGATACTTATCTGGCTGGTGGCTGAACCACCCCATCCTGAAAAATATGCGCAAGTCAACCAATGCCATTCCAAATGTCAGGGGAAGCAACAAATGTTTGAAACCACCAACCAGCTCGTGGTTGATAGCTTGGTCGTTAGTAGGGGAGAATAACTCCAACACAGCTGGGAAATACCAACAGGGGGTTGATACGCTTGCTCCACTGCTGAACGCTGTTGATTTCTCCACTAGGATTTGTTTATACAATTATTACTCACTTGTCTGAACATCCCCCACTGTTGGTCAATAACAACAGATATTGACCAGAACTCAGAACTGATACCGGTAGTGACCACTAGTGTTTCTGATGGAGAGTAAAAATCAACATACATCCATACTTGTGTCATCTTCTGTTTGGTGGGTTGGACATTTGGAATGGAAAAACATTGCCGACTTGGAGCTTGAATTTTGAGCCATGGCCCGTGGTGCTCGATGGCAAACTATGTCTATCATGAGGGGTCCTAGATGTAGGCACACATACATGTCCATTTATGTGTATATGCGCATGTATATGTGTAGGTGTTTATCTAAGACATGAAGGTCCCTGGAAAGCTAAAGTCCTTACAAGGACGTTTAGATCGACTCGCATGCATGAAAAATAAGCTGTTGATGAGTTTATGACCATGCCTCTAGCTTGGAAACAGGGAAGCAAGTCTTGATCATGGCTCATATGAACAGTGCTGTCAACTAAATAGCCAGTTCTTATTAGTTCTTAAGGGGGAAACAATGGAAACACCATCAAGCAGCACTACAAATGTGAAACCCCCCAAGGGTCGCAAGCTGTTTTTGTAGATGCAGCCCTGGTGGCGCACCTCTCTCTCATCTCTTGTCTGCATTGCTCGAAGTTAGGCAGTTTTTCTTTTTCTGGCGCCATGCATTCGCCAGCCACACCAGAAAACAATGCTTTGAGGCCGTGAATCACATAAGCCTTTTAGCAAGGTTGATCTTTGACATTCTTTGACCATCTCTTAGCATAACCGATCCTCCCCATATCACAAGGGGTTCCAGGAGTGAAACTCTTTGGTTGCTGTTAAGGTTCACGGAACAACCAGAAATGGTGGCTTGCCAAAATGGTTGTGCAGGACAGGTGCTCCTGATGGCAAATGTAATGACAAGTGATGGATAAACAAACAAGTCCTGGGCACCGTGTTTCAAAATGACCATCTAAAGTGGGTACAGAAACCCTTGCAGCAACTCTATGGGAGCTCCCCCAGGCCAAGATTTGATCATGAACATCTTGACCAAAATCGTAGCAGATTGGTGCGACTGGCGGTCAGGAGCAAAGATGAATTGCGGCAAATCTGGCTTCGTCCATCAAAAATGCACGCTAAATGCAAAGCATCTTCTGTTCCTAATGTGAAACCCAACCCCCGCACTAAACTGCCTGAAAATGTATAGACTCCGAGAGAGTCCCTACCCAGGGTGACATGGAGGGGAACCTAGCATCCCGACTGCGAAAAAATGTCCAACAGATTTGGGGTGGTTTCTACTGACACTAACTCATCTTGGAGGCCTTCAGAAATGGAAGCAACCTCAACCACTGAGGAAACTCGTGGAGGGGTGAAGACAACGTTCATCAGGGAGAACGAGTTGCCCGCCCAGCTTTCCAAGCTGCATATCCCAACAGCTCCCAGCCGCCTTCCCAACTTGCTTTTCGTTTGTTGGCTTTCTTCATGGAATTTCGATGGGCGAAGAATGCCTCACCAGGGAATGCCGCCACATCAGCAATACAACACACGCACTGGGTACAAATCAAGTTTAATGCACTATACCAAAAGGGGCCAAGAGCGATCAATCTTGCTTGAGAATTGGTATATCCATCTTCAGGTTGACCTTTGACCCACTGGTTCATTTTTTGAAGCTAAGAGTCAAGGTTCAGCAGCTTTTTACTTCACCGCGAGGTGCCCTACTGAAGCTAGGCACTTGAACACTCCTGGAGAAACAGTAACACTGGGGCTCGGTTCTGTCCCAAACAAGAATTTGTTGATCACAAACTACTAACCAGATCAACCCACTGGTTTGTTGATCACTAACCAATTAGATCACAAATCCGTGTTGATAGGTCAAAAACACTAACCAGAACAGCGATCCGAAATCCATGGGTCTGGCCGCTGGTAGCCTTCGCACCCCCGACCTCGGCTTCTGCCAAGGGACCACCAAATGGAAGAAGTAAATCATCAGCCATAGCACTGCCAAGATGGTAGCGACCTGACCCCATCCCCAGGAAACTGCTACCACTGCGAAGGTTCCCTGCCAACATTTGTTAGTTTCCAATGTTCATTTCATGAAAAAATGAAAAGTGTAAAACCTTCCCCCTTTGTTCCACAGCTTGACAAGGATTCTCCAAGTGCTGTGTGATAAATCTTTACAACCACCTCCAATGATCCCATGTTGTATAATAGCTAACCACTTCTCTAGGTGTGTTTGACAAAAAACATCAATATCAGTCAAAAAAATCGTGTTAAACAGATTATGGAACATAATTAGCTACGAGTTCTGGTTGATTAGTCAAACGAATGTCAAACATATGGCTGTGGGTCAAAAACCAGTACCTTTGGTTCCCCATCATTAACCAATGTTTTCCCTACTGTTACTGGTGATTATCCCCCACTATTGGTTGGCTAATATTGATCCATGGCCATATATAGCTGGGACTTGGAATTTCAAATACTTAGCACAACTCAGAACTGCACCGTTCTAAACGCAACGTTCAGAACTGCGGATGGCGAGGTTGGCATTTGTATGCCCAGATCGAGAACATGGCTTTCGCAGATCGATCACCGGTCAGCGGCAGCGCTGTGGACACCGGCACATCTGACGGCATTGTAATTTAGCATGTTTTACCATCTATGAAACAGATGTCCCTCCGATTTTGGGTGTGTTTTTGCTTCCAGATCGCGGAAGATGGCCCAAGCTGGCACCAGAATTAGAATTGCCCATACGATGGCCCGATCGTGGCCCGACATTGCCCTGAGGTGGCGCCAACCAAGATGGGCCCAAGGTGCTTTTGCCAGGGGTGAGGTTTCCTGGAAGCAAGTTCAAGATAAGATGCAGAAACCATCGCAAGTATGGCTATATATTTTGAAGCTGCAGAAACTGTCAAAAAAAAATGTACCTACTTAATTATCATTTTGAACCGCAAAACAAAGCCGTCCCCACTTAATTATGATTTTGAACAGCAAAACCCAGCAGGGGTGCACAGATCGTATTTAATCTACAGTACATGTTATTAGCACATATTGATACATTTGGCATTTCAACATCTTTCTGCAAGAATTATGTACGAGTGATGCATTTTTTTGTGTGCAATCGGGACATCGAAATGGTGCATGACATGGCAGAAGCGGATTCTTGTCACGGTTCGAAGAATTTGTTGTCATTTGTTTTCTGGAGGCTGTGGTTGCTGGACTTGTTGTTTCATAAAGGATACCTCTTCACTGCAAGGAAGATCAGGGAAGTTTCAGTTACACTGCAAGCTGCTGCATGAACTGAGTGCGCGAGCCAACAGCGTGAGCCACAGCGGCTGCCTGCGACGTGAGGGACATAGCCACGACTCGGGACTCGTCGATAAAAGTTGAGATTTTTCAAGACCACGTTGCAAAAAAGAACCTTTACATAATTCACCAATCTTGCGCTCTCTGTGTCGAATGGGCTGGTAACCGCGCCAACAATACAAGTAGTTTGATAGTTCACTCATTCGTTCGGTTCATCTTTGACCCATACTCAGATCCTGGAAATCGAGACAGCTGACGACCCACAGTCGTTCTCGCAGTTGCAACCAGCTGAGGACTTGCAAAACTGTCATCAGAGCAGAAACTCTCGGGGGGTGCTATGGTGAGTATGGGCCAAGCAGCGATAGCAAATCCCAGCAGTTTTTCTGGTGCTGCAACCAAGGTGAACCAATAATTATGAGGTCAAAGTCCGTGATTGCAAATTCTGATGTTGATGTCGGTGCAATGTACCACCCAGTCAAAAGTATATGATATGTCTTGGATAAACTGATAAACTCCCTGAAAATGAAAGTTGTTCAAGCTAAGACCTAGTACAAAGTATGTAGATCCATGTGCAAATGTAATATGTATACTGTATACATGCATATATATATATATATCATATTAACTATGTGTCCAGTAAATGTCCATCAACTCTGTTGAAATGTGCTGAATCGTTGATAACAACGGCGAGATGATACCATGACACACATGAAACCCTGACACGCGTGAGAAACTATGTATGTATGGCTGAGATGGATATGTATCCATCAGTAGATTCTCAAGGAACAAACGCATGATCTCGGGTTTTCTTTCATCCCAAGTTGCAGTTCACTTCTTTCGTCCATGGATCACTACTCTCCCGAGAAAGCCAGGCTGCCTGAAATCCATGTGGAACTCTTTCCTGGGACGCGAGTCGAGTCGCAAAAGCCCATGCGCAGGAGACAAAACGATCCCCATGGAAGCTGTGATTTCTCTAGTTGGTACTCCCTGGGACTTCCAAAAGGAAACTGCTGGGAGACAACCAACGGGTTGGCATCGTACGAAACCGTGCAGGATGCCAACATGAACAGCTCCTAATGACTTCAAGGCTGGATACAGAAGTGAGGATAAAGCATTGGATAAAGCCGTGTCCACTGTAGCAACAAAACTTTGATCTCAACCGCCTGGGGTATCAGTAACACATAAGTGACGTAGAATGGTTGGGTATGGTCAAACGACAATGGCTCGGTATGTCTGATGAAATATTGCGACCAATAACCAGCTGAAAGTTGATCCATTATGATCCATTTGCATGATCCATGGTCAAACTCATTCGATTCGGCGCAGTTTGACGACAAAGAAGTCGTTGGATCCATGCTCCTGGTTACATGATCCGGATACTTAGGGGTTGAATGGGGTTGATGATCATCTCCTAATACGAAGTATTTAACCGTTTAACGTTACATAGTTGGAACAGGCATGTGATGGTTGATTCGCATTCCATGTTCCAACCTATTGCCAACATGCGCCAACATCAACCGGCCTAATAACCATGAACAAAAATAAATCATCAAGTGACTACTGACTACTGTTGGTGCTTGTCATCTGTGAGTATCAACCAAAGTATTCACCCTCCTATTAACATCTATCAACCACAGTTCCACAAATCACCGCTATGTAGAACTGGCCGCTAGCCAGCTGCTCAGTTCAGGATGATGCGGGCAGCCTGTGACGATGACATGCTGACAGGGCGTCGAGATGCATCACTGGGCTCCCATCATTAACCACGGTTCACACATGAAATCACCATTCATCTCCATGAACCTTCACCATTAGTAACATTTCAATCATCAGTAATTCATCATATGGTGTTTTTTTGAACAAAGACCCCCAAAATGGTTGGTTTATTCCTGTAAACAAGCAATATAAAGGATGATGTAGGGGTCCCCTATGATTGAAAAAACACCATATCAGTCATCATTAGCAACTACTTAATCACTACTACTAATCACCACTAACCACTCTTGACCATGAGCAACTATCCATCATTAATCATCATTGACCACTGAAAAACCCTCAGCCTCCACTCTCAACCATCAGTAATTAGCCATCATTTACCATCATGAGACCACTCAACGTGGTAAATATCTGAGGTCATTAGTAGTCAAACCATCGTTAGTCATCATTAGCCATCATTTACCATCATTTACCATCAGTAATTGGCCATATATCACCAATTCACCATCTCAACGCCATCGTTTTTCTCTCAGCGCCGCCGTGAACCTCCGGCCGTCCTGTGCTGCACCAGCTGATGGACGAGCGCATTGAGCCTCAAAGACCCAAAGTTTCAACCGTCCCAAGTGGTCCCAGGGGGGATGTGAGTGGTGATCATTAATGATCTTGAGGGATTGGTTCAAGATGATGATGATGATGATGATGATGATGATGATGATGATGATGATGATGATGATTATGATGATGATGATGATGATGATGATGATGGTGATGATGATGATGGTGGTGATGATGACGGTGATGATGAATCTAAATCGTTCATGATCAGTAGAGTAGTAGAGCATCATTTTTCCCTTCGATGACCCCGGCATTGCAACAAACCAGCGGTTCGCCACATACGACCGAACGAAACTTCATGGGAAAGTGTTGCAAATCAAATCTGAATTCAACCGTGATGTTTTCTTTACATTCAACCGCGAAAGCTGCTCACACTCAGATATTTCGGCAAGAGGTTCCTCTGCATTCAGCCGTGCAGGCCGTTAATTTGAGATAGTTCGACAATAGATTCATCTGTCACTGTGACATTGGTGGTGCTGTTGCTCTTGTTCACCATCAAAATGCCCTTGGAACACGCGCAGCCGCAAAGTCCAGGAGGCATAATTAGGGCTGGTTATAGATCATAATAATCAGCAACCGACCATTTACGCTGCTTGAACGCAACCCATGGAAGTGGACAACAGCCATTGTTGCATGCAAGCGTCAACTTCCAGGGGAGCATATTCCATGTTTGATGGCTAATCAGAAATGGTTACAATGGCCGATAATGGTTAATAATTGTAAAGTTTAGTGTCCAACTACAGTGGATGTAAATGAAGGGGATACTTTTCCAACACCACAGTTTAGCTACTTGGAAATCCCCTACCGGATACTGCAACCAAGCAGTGAAGGAATCAAAGTGATTACCAATATGAAAACGATACAGTGACCTAGTAGCAAGGGCGTATAAAGCAAGCATTGAAGAGGAATCCAAACAAATTCAGGGCGCTCCCACATGAAACTAGGGCGGTATGAGCAACTGGAACAAAGCAAATTTCCAGATAATGTACAATAAATACGGCTGTAAATATCAGTTGAACAACTGCATCTGAGTACAGCCAGCAACCATCTGTTGCCAACTGTGATGTCGGTACATCCAAAGTTATGTTGCAACCCAAATGATGAGAGGAAGCCATCGAAGTGAATGAGGTCGTGAGTTCAAAGTTGCAAAAACCTATCAGCCTAACAGGCCAACCTTCGGCCTCAGCAGTGAGCTCGTGGGCAACCAAGCTTGTACAGGCATACAATTTGTTTCCAATTTGTTTTTCTGCGTGGAACTTCGACTATCGAAGTGTCTTGTTGTCAAATCTATGTCCCAAGATGCAACAGCGCTCCCACCCCAACATTGGAACAGCTGAAGTACCAACAACTGGAACACCTGGGCTGTGTGGGAGTACCCCCACATACCCCCACTTTATACTCTTTCCATGATCCAAAAAAATACCATGCCAAATCCCATCGACTGCCATAGCCATAGATTAACTAACCAAAAACTTCCATAGGTTGCCATAGAATGCCATAGCTAATGGTGCCATAGCCATTGCTACTGGTTCCCCTCCAGTGGATTTCCAATGGATCTCCATTGCCACGTTGCCTTCGAACCTCCACAGCCGCGCTGTCCCAGTGGCTGGGTCTTCAGGTGACTGTTCTCCAGGCGCAGCTTGGTGTCAGTCCTGTCGTTCAGCTCCCGACGTTCAGCTCAAGCAGTCAGATGTGCTGTGAACCAATGTTCTCCAATAAACAGTTACATGAGTAAATGATCAAACACATGAGATGTTGTTTGTTCCAATAAACATTTATTGTTACATTTATTGTTTGATCGTTTACCATGTTATAAGATCCAATAAACAATTAGTGTTTGATCATTTATTCACATGTTTGTGAGCATCTGCGTCTAGACGTGAATCTGTGTTTGGTGTAGAATCTCTATATCTTTATACTGACATCAGGTAGTTGAGTTTTTGTTGGGACTAACATGTGATGTTGGAACTCTCAACAGCAATTGGCTGACTGCATGACGCTATGAATGATCCCAGGTTTGGAACTAACCTGGGCTCTGAGATATGATGGGCACCGTTCCTTACCAGTGGCTGGTGGCATTGAATCAAGAGAAATGAAATCATCATAGTGTGTAAGAGTAGAAAATGCCTAATCATCTTCAATTGATCTTAGTTGAAAGCTGATGGTGTTTAAGAAAATAATGCCTGAATGCCCGACTGCTACTGCTGGTTATATGCCTGTTGTCTTTGCTATATGCATGATTAAGGGTATTTTCGTGTAAGTTGCTGGGTGACCAATATGAACTTCATGAACAATTTGGGTGTTTCTCAAGTCATAGGGGTCCCCCCAGTTATCATCCTTTATACTAACCATTTATAGCAATTAGCCAACCATAGCTTTATGGTTCCCAAACTGGCTTGAGAAACCACCATATTTGGATCATATATATAGCTGGTATATCTATCCCCCTTTTTTGGTCTAACGCAGGCTGCCTAATTTGTGATGCTACTTGTACAGATCTTTTAGCACAGCACCTTCTATTGTTGCTTTTCATCCCCAGTTCTATTAATCATACACCAGCTATGGTCAACCATTGGTTGGTTAGTTAGAGGCTTATTACCCCCTACTATTCACCATTACAATCCTCCATATTACAGAAACCTTGATTTAAGCTAAGTCTTGGGGTTCCCAAACTGGCTTGAGAAACCATGATTTAAACTAAGCAATCCCTTCCCAAAAACTTACGCACTGCAACATGGAAGAGACGGTGTAGCAAGTTCCATGCTCCTGCGCAGGTCTTGGGACTCCGCCTGCAGTCGAAGGCAATGACCAGCAACGGATGGCGTTGAGGGGGATGACCTTGTGACAGTGCTATAAGACAGACAGTGATCTGATCAAAATAATTGTGTGGTGTAATATGTAATGTAGTTTTGGGACGCCACCTGTAAGCTCCACGCGGAACCGATCTGGAACCCATACGGTGCTCAAGTTCATGGGAACGAACAAGTTGAACAAATTTCATTGCATATTTCTAGTCTAAAACAAGCCCTGGTTGGACCCTCGGAAAAAAGTGTAAAGTGTAGACACTCACTGAGTAAGTGCACACATATGTACATCAGAAAGATGTTTAGAAGCAATCAATAATCATATTACTTGGTTACAATATAGAAGCAACAGTCCCATAATATACTGCACTAGCAATGGTGTTGGTACATGTTCATAGGTCCCATCAAGACAATCTAATAGCAGCAGCAACAGCCAACAACCATCGGAGATACCAGAATAATCCGCGTGTCTAAACACAGATGCCTGAAGTCTAAGAAATGAAAGGAATCTCATTAATCATCTCAACAACACCAGAAGCAGCAGCAGCAGCAGCAGGAGGACTTATGGGACTCCAAATATGTGATTACGCTCTGGCATGACTGTTGACGATGCTTAGCCGCACAAGAACTAAGCCGACAGTTCAGGGTATCTCCATTTGTGCACATCGGTGAACACCCAACTACATGGGTGTTTCTCAAAATAGGGGTACTCCTAAATCATCCATTACTAGTCATTTGTAGTAATAAACCAACCATTTTTGGGGCTCCCCTATTTTGAGAAACCACCACATATGAATCACCCAACAACGCGTCTGGGGACCTGCCATGTGCTGACAGACCTCTCCGGATTTGAGGGCAATTCACCCCCATGTGGACAGGACTCCCAAGACAAAATGCTGGTAACCACGAATCACAATCATAAAAAATCACCAGACGGAAAATCTAAGATCAGAAAAGTTCCAGCAGTGGGGAAATGACAAATTCTGTGCCTTTGCAAATGCCGTTCCCGCCTTTGAATGTGCCGTCTGCAGCCTGGGCGGCGCAAGGTCACCAATGGCATGGGGTATTGCTGGGACCTTGATGTGAGCATGGAAGGGAACCCCTGGTATTCATTAATCCATTTTGGGGACCATGAGCAGACTGCCCCATGTCCCAAGGATTCATAAGGATTCTATCCGATCCTTCGTCGCCAGTTCTATGAATCCTTGTTCCCCGCAACAGCCATGGTGGATGGTGCATTTTCGGAAGGGGAGATTCTGGGAGATGTGCCGCAAAGTACCTTGCTTTTGGCGCCAACACATGAGCAGTGCCATTTTTCACTAATTATATATTCCCTTTTGTACTGCTATAGGAAGTCCCTTTGTGGACTTTGAAATCTCTAAGCGCAAGGCTTAATCCCACAACCCCCGCCAGACATGTTCAGGGTTGCCACATGGACAGAGCAAACTCATGCAGCCAAATCATCACGGGTTCTGAGCAGATCAAGGTGCACGACTTCAAGTCTCTGGAGCATCACCGTGGAAGCACTTCACGGTTTCATTGCGGACACTTGAATTGGTTGGCGGTTGGTCACCAACCCCGTCATGAAAACATTCGTCAACCAACCAACCAACCATTTAGTACTGAGAGAGGTAGACTGTGAGCCCGCGTATTTTTCATTGAAAACGTATTTCCCCACCTGTCAGGTGAGGGTTGTTAGATTTTATCAGAGCTGACCGCTTCTCCTCCTCCTCCTCCTCCTCTCGCCGGACCTCAACCACGATCATGTATGCCTACTGGTGGCTGCCGGGCCTCAACCACGATCATGTATGCCTACTGGTGGCTGCCGGACCTCAACCACGACCAAGCGCGACTAGTGGTGGCTGCCGGACCTCAACCACGACCATCCGCGGCCAGTGGTGG
>VSDK01029640.1:341056-354445 GCA_009767595.1 Symbiodinium kawagutii | reverse complement strand
GCACCGCGCGCAGACGAGAGCGATCCGACACGCACAAAGTCCGCAGAGGGTTGCACGAGCGAAATCAAAATTTGCACCGCGCGCAGACGAGAGCGATCCGACTCGCACAAAGTCCGCAGAGGGTTGCACGAGCGAAATCAAAATTTGCACCGCGCGCAGGCGAGACACAAAAAAACAGAGGTATGAAAGGCACCTGAAGTCTCCATTACAGTGCGATTTGCGATTTCAAGCGTTTATGTTGCAAAATGCTGCGCCTGCCACGAAAAAGTGATCCCGAGGCATACGAAGTCCTGCACCTGTCACGAAAAATGATCTCGACATAGCAGATACAAAAATGACGACAGTCTCCCGAAACGAGCGCTTTGAGGTAGCCAAAAGAGAGCTCAAGATAATGAAATGCTGCACCTGTCACGAAAAAGTCGATGTTTTCGGACGCGCTCATTTTGTGTGCGCCTGTCAACGTTTTTGCAACGTTGCAAAATCGACGACAGTTACACGTTTTGTGAAATGCATCGAATCCCTTGCGCCTGCCACGGATTCCCAATGCCCAAGAGGGACAAAAGTGAGGTTTCCCTTGCGCCTGCCACGGAAAATGGACATTGATCAAAAAACGAGCACGGCGCGCAGACGAGAACGCAGCTCCGGAAGAGAGCTGTCCCGCCACCCTTTTCGTACGAGGCTTCTGTCGAAAACGGAAGATGAGGGAACGTTTTTGACGAAAGGGTACACGAATTAGCCGCGCCCACCAGAGAACACCTGGATCTACACCAGGAGCTTTTCTACTACCGTAAGAACCCCTATAGTGCACACACTGTTTGGGGAATATCATCGAAACCTCAAGGATTTTTGTTCAGGAGTTAAGGTCTGCTGATGCCATGATGCGGTGGTTGAAGGCCGGTGATCTGTCGATTTTGGATCATGATTCATGATGCTACCCACAATTGGAACCCAGCCATGTACACCACTCAGCAAATTAAACTCAACAAACCGAAGAGAAACAATGGGGTGGGAGTTAGACTATTTACTGCTTTTGGCCAAAACCATGGAAGAGCTAAGAGATATGTCTTTAATTCCACAGGGTTAACAACCCGTCAACAGCTGACTGTGGGAGATTCAAAGATACTTGTTCTGCTCCATTTCCATCACTGGCTGGCTTTAAACAGCACTTGCTAGATCTTGCCGGTGTCTGCTCTTCATCGATGATCCCTTATAGAAAGCAATACCTAGAGTCCCCATGTTTCCTTTGTCATCGGTTAGCCAAATCTAGCATTAAAATCATGTGTATTTCTTCTTAGGCAGGTATTCTGCAACATTGATTGCACCCATGGCTAGTGAATGCACTTACTTACGTTCTGTAAACATCTAGCTCCAATGGTGTTAGTTGATTCAATACCTTCATCTTGCCATTTGAGTATGTTTACCCCTATGATGAGCGATCAACGCTTGCTTGATGCCAAGGAAGGGCAGTGTTCTCCTTCCCTACGGGATGCCTGGATTGTCTTGGGGATGTCTTGGTTTGTCCACGAATGGTTTAACCTCCAAAATGGTAATCAAGGAATGTTTGGGGATATCAACATTGTGAACGCTCTAGCCACTATACTGGAAGATCCACTAGAATATACCACTTCGTCAATTTCTTGATAAATAGCTGCTGAATTATCTCCAAATATGGCTGGTTTGTCAATACTGATTTTCCGTCCAACCCTGTTGCTGGTTGAATCCTATGTTCCAGCCCTACCCACAAGCCGCAGTCGTCTGCCAGCAGCCTGCTTGGCAAGCGGAAAGATCAGACATGTAGCGCACTCACGAGCCAGGCCTATTACGTTGAGATCATCTCACTTTGTATATAACATTTATGTAGCAATAATGGCCATCATGTCTATCCATAAGTCGGAATTACAGCAAGCCGTGAGTGCGATCCCAGTTGTGACAGTCGTAAACAAACTAATGAAACCAACGTCTGGGAAGCGTGGGTCGCTACTGATGTCTCTGCTTCCGAGTGCTAAGACTTAGTTGTGTCCGAATGATGATCCTGCATAAACTTTTGAATATACACATTTCCTTATTTTCATACTAGATTCATGTGCTTAAAAGCATCTCTCCTCTTATCCACATCTCAAACCAGTTGGGCAGGATTTACATAATCTATGTGCAGTCTTTGTCGTTGATTCGAGTTGCTAATTAACCTCAAACAGATTGGGGCTTCGTGTACCGCTTGCATTTACCTCTGGGGGTGGGGCTGCATGGCCAGTATCACCTTGAGGGTCCAGCCCCGTTTGGTGAGTGCCAGCGGGTTCAGTCTCAGATGTAGCCGGGTGGAGGCTTTCCCCGACACTGGAGCCAAAGTGCATATCAGGACTGAGGTCTTGATGTGCTCGCAATGAATGGTGATAAATCATGGAGTTTCACAATTCCATAGAAATACAGAGACCCATGGAATTGCAAAGGATCCCATAAAATTCCATGGAATCCCACAGCATCCCATAGAGATCCCACCGAAATCCCACAGAGATCCGAGAGAAATCCCACAGAAATCCCTCAGAAATCCCATGGAATTGCATAGAAATCCATAGGCTTCCATTGAGAATTCCACACACAATTCCCCATTCACCAAAGGCAGGAAAGCACCAACCAAACCACTGACCATCTGGATCTGCAGCCCTGTGAGATAAGTCTGCTTCGCAAACGAGATGGCCAATGATGCCAAGTAAGCGGATAGTACTGTGCAATGGGATTTCATTGTCTAACAGTAGTGACTATGGGTCAATATTAACCAACCAATACTGGGGGATGATGACCAACAATAGTAATGGGAAAACAATGGTTAATGCCTAGTCACTGCATCAATGATGCTTTATGATTGCAAAGCCTGATTCGTTGATGCTTTGCAGAATTAAGAAGACTTGAGGTTCAATGCGAGTCTAGTCGAGTGTCAACTTAGAATACAACTACACTGCTTTGATAAAGAAATGTATGCCTTTACATTTCAGAAGGTAAACGTCTAAAAAGTGCCAAAAACACCAGTTGCTGGAGTCTTACACGGCACTGACATTGAAGAGCAGAATGTACTAACCCCAGTGTACTTGTCCAGATGTTGATCACTGTCTTTCCTTTGTGTGTAGATTGTCCACCGAGCAGGAATCACTTTTTGTCCGCGAAGACAAGTTGGTTCGACGCACGAGAACAACTCCTAAATGGAAGATGGTGACCTGAAGTACGGTTTATTCTGCAATCTTAAAATAGTTGTTGCAATCAATTGACTTGAATATGTCCCGAAGTTGGCAAGCAATTGCCATCTCCTAAAATCAGGAATGTCAAGAATCCATGGGCAATAATGGGTGATCATTTCCTTTTGTCGATTGGTTGACAATGATTCCAAACATGGATGGTAATCCCTTTTCCTTGCCAGGCAGTCGCAAGATTGCCCTTCATGACTAGTAATTCTGAACCTTGACGAACCATTAAAGCCATTACCAGCAGTGCCGTCATTGATAGTAACCAGCAGCTGGGTTTTGGTAGCACTCCCACTGCTCAATCACAAGATTTGCTGCCTACCACAGCTTAGCTGCAAAGTAATGACAATGTGTGCTATATCACAAGTGTCGTAACTAACCCTTTAGACCGAACAGTTTAGATGAATGTAGTTTGGTACAATAGCCCATAAACCAGAGTTTTTGACAATGCTTCTACTGCAAATGTCTTGACGGATTTTTAAAAAATACCCTTTGAAAGGATCATGAATGACATATCAAGCAATGAGACTTGGAGGCAATCAACCCTGGTAGCGATTGAAATGGAACCTGAAACTCTTCTTGGATCTGACAACAACCTTGCAGAGGACCATCTTCCAGCCTACGACTACTTACTAAGAACTACGAAGAAAAAGAACGGCCATACAAATCATTCCGACACACTTCCGTCCGATGGGGTTGAAGTGTGTTCAAAACATTTAAATCTTGCCATCCAAACACACGAGACCTTGATTTTTCCATGAAGATTACATATACTGGCCCAATCTAAAAAGTAATGGCCCATAAGAGTGAACCAGTGCCATGTCTGTTCCATGCTCCACTTGTTGGATACAACCATGCAGAATATCAATCACGTCATGTCTTACCAGCCCTGCAGCAAGGGGCTCATCAAATGCCGGCCTTCTGTGGCTGCCGCACAGCTTCAGTTGCCTGCTTCGGAGTCCACGGGAAGGCCTTCCGGTTGTAGAGCGGCCTGGCGATGTGAGAAATGGATTGCCTACAGCACCCGGGTCTGTTCCAGTTGATTACAGGGTTTGCGCATGGTGGCGTACTATGACTATCCTCTACTGGTGTAAGATCTTATAGCAACGCGGAAGTCATTCATGGTGCATCAAAACTGCGGAAATGATGAATTACAGCGATCATCGCAAATTCTCCCGGAGGAGTTCAAAAGGCTTGCTCTCATTGAATTGCCACTCGACTGTATTCATGCGCATTCCCGTCTGTATGTCCAACCATCTATCTATTTACCTCTCCCTCTGTCTATCTATATGTACATAAGTATATACATATATGAGTGTGTGTATCGGTCTACCTGTCTACCAATACCTCCCATACATCGATACAGCCATCGGGCCAAAGAAGCATTTGGACTAGTCCCGACCTGTGGTTCCACAACTCTAGGACCTCTTGAAGGGAATTGGATCTCTTAATTTGGCATGTTCCATTCAAACTGGACAAAGCGCCATGGATATGTTCGTAAATGGATCATGGTGTCTAGATGTGTCTAGATCGTGGTAGGGGAATGGTGTACCTCCACAATTGCTGGCATGTCTGGGTGCCGGGCCCATCATTGACAACTGCCAGATTGTTGGATCAAAATCAGATCACTGTCTTAACCATCTTGGACTGACTATGCTTGCTATCAGTCTATGGGAGAAAGTCAAGCCGAGCCAGTTTTCGAAAGCTGGCTTGGTTGATGAGAAAATCTACCTTGGAAACCCAGCTGTTCCAAGCACCAACTATACCAGGTTTCCGGCAGATTTTCCCATCAACACCTTCTGGGAGGCCTCTTTTCTCCAAAAATATGTGCTTTGCATCTTCAGAGTCCCATGTAAGGATGGATCCAAGAAAAAGCTGACCAGCATTAGTCTGTGGAACAATCAGGTCTGATAGAATTCACAAATAGAATTTTTGAGTCAATCAGAAAACCAATTGTCTTCTCTCATCTCGGAGTCTTGAATAATCTCATATGGGCTATGTTCTTAAACTGAATAGTTATCGTAATTAAATAGTATTCTCAAAGATTACAATCATATACAATCATCATTTACAATAGAATCTCTTAGTCTTCCGAAACCTTCGTACATTCACCAAGAGGGGCCTTACATTGAGCCGCAGTTCAGTTTCTAAACATTGATTGTTAATGTTCCCGGCTGGTCCATGGTCACCCCCTGAAGCTTGGGTGTGCTCCAGCCGTTGCAAACTCAGAATGTCCTCATGTTGGCAATCAACAAATGATGACGTTAATGACGTCAACACCTTCATTGTCAACCATCATTGTCAACCAGCATTGTCAACCTTCATTTAACCTTCATTGTCAACCATCATTTCACCACCACGTAACCATCAGTCACTAAGCATCTTTTGAGTATTTTGAGCATCTTTTACATACTTACCAACCTTCAGCATTTTGGTTCATTAAGCATCATAAGGCTGTGGGTCAAAAACCCTGTACCCCTGGTTCCCCATCATTAACCATTGTTTTCCCTATTGTTGGCTGGTTCATATTGACCCATAGCCATATATAGCTGGTGTACACACACACATATATATATATATCCCCTAGAACTGTTAGTTGTCATCCCCTATTATTAACCATTAACCAGCTATTATTGGTTGGTTAGTACTGACCCATAGCCACTTAGTCTTCAACATCACCAAGCGCATCTTCAGCCGTTGCAACTCTCCAGTTGCCACCTGGGATCCACTGGCCCTGGCTGGTTAGCACCACGACCTCGCTTGGCGAGAGGTGGCTTTGAAGCGAATCCGCCCGGGTGCTGGCAAGGTGAGAAATGGTGGCTTGGTTATGGTTAATGATTTATGGTTACTAGCCATTTTTAATCAGCCAGTTTGGGAACCCCAAAATGGCTGATGAATAATGGCTAGCCACCATAAAATGGGCCATGAAATGGGTTGGTTTACAATGGCTGAAGGTGAATGCTGCTGGAAATCTTGACATGTCACACTTGGTGGAGATTCCTGAGGGATTTCACCCACGATCGAGTTTTGTCATAATTATGTCAGTAGTTCCTCAAGGAACAACAACGAAGAAGGATATGTATTGTGCTCGCTTCGGTTCTTCTTGCCAGGAAACCTAGGTTTTTGTCAGCTGTCGATTCGGCCGCATAGCCTGGAACTTAGATCATATGATCTTTTGAAAAATTATATATGTATATATATATATATGTGTGTGTGTATGTGTAATTTAAGCTCTATATATATATGTATATATTGTGGTATTGGGAAATTTGAACATGGCGACTGGTCACCGACAACTGACCAACAACAATAGGAATACGACCGACAATAGCTAGATATAGCCAGTCGACAGCAACAGGAAACTCACCAACAGTGGCTATGCACCCAAAAGTAACAGGAATGTGGCGAACAGATCCAGGTAAAAGGGCATTACATAAGGATCTCAAGCAACAAGGTCCAGGTATGGCCAACAGTAGGTGGTAACCACAGGCGCCGCATTACTCACCTCTGGGAGTTGAAAAAAAAGTACCACATACCTTAGGGGTTCGTAACATGGTTCAACATAGGGTACCACCGAACCTTTGGGGGTTGGTTCTACGCATCCTCTGGCAGCGCCCAAGTGACGCTGTCCAGTGATGAGGCTTCCATCGTCAGGCCTGGTGCTGCATGAATGATCTGAAGGACGGTAAATTGCCCAGTCAGTGAAATTACATGTGGCATGACACGATCAACGGTGGAACAGGACTGGATAAAGGTGCAACAACAGGCAGAACCAAAGCCATAACACCTGCAAGAGCTCCAGCCATAGCCACAACAACTTCCTTCAACGAGTACAGGTAACATCAACTAACTGGTACTGGTGCTGGTGCTTGTAGTACTTGTGCTCTAGTAGTGGTTCTAGTACTACCATCTAGTACTTATGATGGTGCTGCTGCAACTGCTGCTATAAAAGTAGGTGCACTCTCCGGAAAAATAAAATTTGGAAGAAATAGCATCTTTGATAGAATCAAAGATTCTGCTCAACCTATATAAGTGTGAGACATCGTAGTGTCTATCAAAACTTTTTTGTATAATTACAAGTAATGTACATGCATAAAGGGAGGCAGAGGCGGATAGGGAGAGAGAGACTCCAAACACATGCATACACAATCATACACATACAACTCATACACATAGAACGAATCAAACATCTTCACGTGTTCTATTCAGGTATGGTAGCTGTGCATCGCGAACCAGGAAGGATTCCAGATCTCCACAGTCTGTTCAAAACTTTGGACACCACAGAAACTCAGGTCAGTCGGTCCCAAACTGCTACCTCATTTTGGACCTGCCAAATGATGCACGCTTGCCATGTTGGAATTCCCAAAGACAGGCCTAGCAACAGTCAGTGCTGAAAAATCAAGTTATACACATTGAATTGATATGAACTAAGCCCAACTAAGCGTAGCAAACCATGGTGACATTCACCACGGGATTCCTTGGCCAACCAGCGACTCGGGCACCTGCTGTTGGCATTGCCCATGCTGAAGCCCAGCTTGGAGGGGGCCCCTGGAGCAGCAAGGGGAAGCTGCTACCAAGGCTAAAAAAGCTCCCCTGGGAGCTTTCCCAGCGGATTTCTGGTCGCAAGGATTGCTGGGGCGAGTACTCCATGTCTTCCGCTTCCACTAGAGTTGTTGGATGTTGTTGGTACGTGCGATTGACCCACCAGAAAATTTCATCTTGTGGCGAGTTGTTGGATATTGTGGCGATTCTTTTGGAACGGATATCCGGTGGTAGATTGACCCACTGGAAAATCACCAGCTCAGAGGTAGATCACTGGAAGTCTGTGGACTACATAAGTCCTGGAGCCAAGGAGTCATTCAACATTTGCTTTGCTTCGCCCGTCATTGATTCCATAATAGAACTCACTAGAACTTGGAATTGGTTTTTGAAAGTATGAGCCATTTAGTAATTCTAGCAATGAATTTCTCAACAAACATCAACAAGCTCATGAGTGGTTTATTTACTATTTTTCTACGAAAAATCATCCAGAGATGAATCATGGGCACAATCATGCTATTCCTGATTCACAACAGCAATTATTGTCCCCATAGATCATGTGTGCTGCTGAGGGGGACCTAGATACGCGCTGATACAACATGGGCCTGCAAGGCAAAGCCTTGCTTTCGCCCGAGAAATGAATGAAATGAAATGGACCAACTTACAGGTTGAGAAGCTTAATACACAGTTGTTACTGTGTATTTTACAGGTGTGTATCCGCCGACCCCTGCCTATGGCCAAGGCAGGGGCGGCGCTTGGGACCGCCGTAGGCGTGGAACCATCACAGGGTAGGGGCGTGACCGGTTGGCTTTTGGAGGTTATCGGCCTCAGCCGTTGGCTTTTGGAGTTCCGTGGCCGGAGCCATGCTGCCAAAGCATGAGTTTTTAGGACGTTCAAAGCTGCCGTTTGGCCCCTCCAAACCCTCCCCGACGGGGTATAGGCGTGAACTGTTGGCTTTTTGGAGGTTATAGGCCTCAGCCGTTGGCTTTTGGAGTTCCATGGCCGGAGCCATGCTGCCAAAGCATGAGTTTTTAGGACGTTCAAAGCTGCCGTTTGGCCCCTGCAAACCCTCCCCGACGGGGTATAGGCGTGAACTGTTGGCTTTTTGGAGGTTATAGGCCTCAGCCGTTGGCTTTTGGAGTTCCATGGCCGGAGCCATGCTGCCAAAGCATGAGTTTTTAGGACGTTCAAAGCTGCCGTTTGGCCCCTGCAAACCCTCCCCGACGGGGTATAGGCGTGAACCGTTGGCTTTTTGGAGGTTATAGGCCTCAGCCGTTGGCTTTTGGAGTTCCATGGCCGGAGCCATGCTGCCAAAGCATGAGTTTTTAGGACGTTCAAAGCTGCCGTTTGGCCCCTGCAAACCCTCCCCGACGGGGTATAGGCGTGAACCGTTTGCTTTTTGGAACTTATCGGCCTCAGCCGTTGGCTTTTGGAGTTCCACGGCCGGAGCCATGCTGCCAAAGCATGAGTTTTTAGGACGTTCAAAGCTGCCGTTTGGCCCCTGCAAACTCTTCCGGACAGGGTATAGGCGTGAACCGTTGGCTTTTGGAGGTTATAGGCCTCAGCCGTTGTCATTCCTTGCTGTCTCAGGACCTGGTAAGTTTGCTCGCGTTTGGTGGAATTCAACCTGCCCCGGCCGCTCCCCCCCCTTTTCAGGGGGGTCGGCGGCACCTGGGCGCTAGCCCATTCTATTAATGAAAGGGACCAACTAGTTACAACTGTTAACATTCTTAGTGTCTATTGATGAAAGGGACCGACTTTCCAATACACAGTTCTCCAGTGATGTCGGAATCAATTCTATGGATTCTGCACAACGCATGAAAGGAAACAGGGACTGCTCACAAATCGCTCTTTTTGGGCAAACAGTTTTGAGCCACAATCCCTTCTGCCAAACCGTGAATCCTCGGCTAATATCAGAGAGTGTTCTTTCTCATTGTTGGTGGTCAATCAGCTTTCAATGTGGTCCCTCAACTGGCAACAAATAGTGCCAAAAAAGTGGTTTCACTCCCTATTGGCATTCCTTGTCGCAAAAAGTTTGTTTGAGGCCCCACCCTGCAAGATTGGCAAGAGGCATTTCCTCGCCAGAAGCTATTTAGGCAATATGTTATCATTATTTTATTCAGATGTATTCAGATATTGTCAAGAAACTAGCAGAAGTTTGAAGTTAAAGACACACCTGTGGGAGCAAGCCCCACATTCCTCAGTCATGATTTCCACATTCAGATTTGGTATTGGGGAAGAGTGAATTATCGGTGACAACAAGGAAGCATTGTTGACATATCTGGGGCTCCAAACATTTTGACAAACAGAAGCCACCAACAAGCTGGAAACACATGTGGTACAGTGGGCGAAGTTGGTGGTTCTACTTATCAATCATCGAAAAGTTGATTATATAACTTTCTGCGCGTCCTTTGAGGGCTTGATGACCTGTGAGATGGATGAATCACAACAATAACGTTGGCGTGGTTATACCCGGACGGCGATATGTGAGGCATGGATGTACGGGAAGAACCAACAAACGACAAGCATCAATAAGGATAAGAAAATTCAAAAATGTGTGTAGGTGTATTTGATAAATCCCGAGAAGTGGGCTAGAGATCTGAATCATAATAGGTACGACTTGCTAAAGGTTGTTATAAATCATGTGCTCTCACTGTGTTGGTTAGACCAGCCATCGGAAAGCTGGACAAAGGTTGCGTAGATCCAAAGCTTAGAGGGCACTAAGTTTCAAGCTTGCGACCTTATCTAAAGCTTAGTGACACTAGGAAAGAATTGGAAGTCGCAAGGGTTGTTGAGAGCTGCGGCTTGTGAACCCAGCTGATGTGCAGAGTTGAAGCGTAGAAGTGAGGCATGAACCAAGTTCCAATTCCGGGATTCTCCTCTTGGGAATAGCGAAACAATTGGTAGGTGACCTTCCCAAGATAGGTCATTACCTTCAAATATCTGGGCACCAGCATACCTCACTGGTTTTGACCCTCAGGGACAGTTGAGGTTTCCTGTAGCCCTTGGCGTGGTTGCTCGTTCAACCAGGGGCCATACGTTACTCGCTGCAGCTGATTGGTCGCCGAGTTTTCGCAAACAATGCCAGAACCAATCCCGGTCGAGGCGGCTTGGAAGCCACGGACAGTAACACAAAAGAATGCACGTTGGAATATACGTGGCCTAGCTTCATGGAAATATGGTGGTTTCTGTTCTCAAATGGTGGTTTCTTAAGCCATAGGGGACCCAAAAATTGGCTGGTTTATTACTATAAATGACTATTTAGGGATGATTGGGGGGTACCCCTATTCTGAGAAACAACCAAATATTGAACCCCCCCATCCCCGAATCATCCTGGACTGTATGTTATCCGCTTGTATCCATTTATATGAATAAACTAATTATAACTTGGGGGTCCTCTATGGCTTGAGAAACAACCATATGCTAGCTGTTTAATCATTATTGTCCGTGATTATTCCCTCTTAATCTCTATTATTAACCATGATCATCCCCTACCATCAACCATTCTAATCCCCCATGATCAACCATGATTAATGGCTATATAACCCCAATAGCATGCTTAATGGTTATATAACCCCAATAAAAACTACCACATTGCCGTATCTCAGTACCTTTCATGCTCCAAGTCTTCGTGTCGTGGCCTCGAGTCTCTCGGCTTTCCAGTCCAGTGGATGCTGGTGGCGCACGGCCCATGTGCTGTGCAACTTCCTGGCGTCAGGGGCCCAGGTTCCCCGGGTGAGCCACCAGGTCTGATCTCGGAAGGGGAAGGGGAAATGGATCGGGATTTGATGGGAATGTAGGGAATCATGGAGAATCCATAGTTTTCAATGGGAATCCAGAGTCAACCATGAGAAACCAGATATCTTGTGGATCCACGAAAATCCAAGGTATGGGAATACAGAATCCAAGCAGAGTACAGGGATTACACGAGGGAACCGATGGTTGTGCTCATTGCGGCCTATCAATAAGCTGCAGAGTGCCTTCACCAGGTAAGATGGCTATGATGAGAAGTGATGGTCACACTCCATCTTAACCGATGTGAACGGATAGATAAGCGACTATTGAATGATCATGGTATCAAATGGTTGCTGTTTGCTAGAAAAAGTATAAAGATAGTATCAGGGGGGGGCAATAATGTCGAACCACAATATAGCCGCCTAATGCCCCATCGTGAGTTGAGGTCAGTAGGTGCATTGCGAAGTATTAGGGGTATTCATTCACATAGTGCATGAAGAATGGCCAACGACAAGAGTGGGCAATCAAATTGACCGAAACCGTGCAAAGGGCATGGCTGGCAACAGATTGTACGAATAGTGCCTCATTAAGATCGGTATATATCTGTGTATGGAGGTCTCTAAAAATAGGGAACCCCCCAAATCAATCCAAATCATCCTTTATGTTAACCATTTATAGTAATCAACCAACCACTACAGTTGGTATAACTCCTATGATTGCCTCATTATCTTCAAGTTGTGTTAACCATTGTTAGCCGTTCATACACCAAACATCCTTGGGGGTTCCCTATGCCTTGAGAAATCAAAATCTGTTCCTTGACACCATTGCCTTTCGCTCTTCAACGCAATGCAGCCTTGAGATGGTTCGTATTCACTCCAGATGTACGTTGAAGATGGATACATGTCTGCATCCACAAAAATAGTATAAATGCGTGTAAATTGAATGTATATCTGTAGTTATATAAGTACTAGAGTTATCTACATATCCATATATATATATAATAGTATGTTCTACAGTGTATGTATGATGTGCGTAAATATTAATTAGTATGTAAAATTGTGTAAAGTCATTTCCGGTAGTTATATATTTCTTGACACCGGCAGGAAACGCATAGAGAGCCACTTCTCTCCAGTCATCCTGGGCCATGAAAGCGGGGAATCAGCACGCGGCCGCCTGCAGTGCTTCCTTCACCACTCCAGCAAAGCGTTCAGCGTCCGTAAGGCCTTCGGCATTTCCTGAGGGCGTCCAACTAGAACCAATAACAAGAGAAGGAATACATGAGAGGAATATATGGAAAACCAACTAGAAGATGGAAAACCAACTAGAAGTTGGTATATGGAATGCACAATAGGAATAAACAGAAGTATATGGAAATTTGTGGAAATGTAAAGAAATATATTGAAATATATGGGAAAGTAAAAGTATAGAAATATACAGGAAATATATATATATAGAAACATAGGCATCCAAGCGGGAATATGCATAGATAGAAGGAACATATATAATATTTATACACGGGGTTATATTGGAATATCATATGGGATTGTCCGCCCATAGCTGGTATATCCCCTACTATTGTTGGTAAACTTATCCCCTATCATCAACCATCAACCAGCTATACTTAAACGTTGGTTGGTTGCTTCGGGGCTTATCATCCCCTATGATTCACCAGTATCCCCCACAACCATGCACCAGCTGTGGGAATGTCATCCCGGGGATAATACTGGCTATTATCAACCAGCTATACTTAACCCTGGTTAAGTATGATTCACTTAAACCTGGCTAAGTATAATCTCCTTGACCCAAAAACCACCATTTTTCTTGGTAAAGCTCGCTGGCCCAAGGCTCCGAGGTCGCGGTAGATTGCTCTGGCCATCTCTGC
>VSDK01029640.1:303333-340922 GCA_009767595.1 Symbiodinium kawagutii | reverse complement strand
CTGAACCTGGGCGTGGGCGGAAGGGCGGCGCTGGTGCTGCTAAGTATGGCTGGGACCCATCCGAACAGTTCAACGGTTCATCATGGGACAATGCCCATGACAATGATTCTCCACCCTATCTTGAATGACTACAAGTATCCTAGGTTTAAAATGATACCAGTACGAACCAACTCTTGCAACATCTTGCAATCCATGACATGCTTCAGAGGAGATCGTCTTAGATCATTTTGGACAATCTTGCAATCCAATATGGTGGTTTCTCAAAATAGGGGTCCCCCAAATCCATCCAAATCCCCTATTTTAAGAAACCTCCATACTGGGCTACTTGTTGCATTCTACAACCATGTCGTGGCTTGGTGGCGCAACCAGCTGATGGTGGGCCCCCATCACCCCGGCTGGGTGGGTCGCACGTAGGGCATCGTTCAGCTGTTGAGAACTGGCCAGGGCACTGGCAGAGACCAACAAGGCGTTGGCCTGGCAGATGGAACCATCAAAAACCAGCTTGGTTAATAGGGTTAATGATAGTTACGATAGGTTCATCATAGGGGATTACAGTGGTTGATAGGGGTTATAACCATCAGTAATCCTTAATCATGGGGGATGATAAGCAACAATAGTAGGAGATATACCAACTATTTGGGTGTTTCTCAAGCCAGCTTGGGGTACCCCAAAAATGGTTGGCTTATTGCCAAAAAATGATTGACATGTGATGATTTGGCTGTGGGTCAGTTCACCCTGTACTGTACCCCTGGTTCCCCTATCATTGACCATTGTTTTCCTACTACTATTGTTGATTATCATCCAACATTCTTGGTTGGTTAATATTGCCCCATAGCCATTTGGTGGGTACCCATGACTTGAGAAACCTCCACAGAGATACCCCAGCGGGTAATAAACGGGCAATGACTTGGTGCATAGTAGTGGTTCATTGCTTGATAGCGATTGCTTCATGGTGGTTCCCAGCGGTGCAGTCATGGCTTGGAATGGGCAGGGTGAACAAGGTTGGTGATTGTAAATAACATTGGAATTGAATAACTTGGTAATTAGAATGGTTGAATAACTGGAATGACTCAGTAATTGAACGATTAGCGATTACTTGGTTGAATCACAGTGGAATTGAACAATTACCAGTAGTCAACTACCTGGACAATGCGGAGCTCGATCTGCCAAAGCAATACATCCCCCCACCAAGCAGTAGATTGACACTTTAACACTATTCAAAATCGACCCACCCCGTATTTGATACAACTGGAATCTGGTTGGCTGGTGGCTGGTTCTCAATAGCCGAACCAACAAGAATGAGGGAACGCAACAACTGTTACCATGTTTCTTTTTGGACAAACCATGACAGCCATAACAGTTGTAAAGTAAAATGAGCATGTCGCGATGTAACATGATGTAACAAAACAATACTGTAGAATATTCACTAATCAATAGTAATTTCACTTCACACGCTACGAACAATGATGATCCGCGGGTTACTCATGGTTTTGCAGCGCGGACAAGCAATATGTCTTGAGCCTCAAAAAAAATTGGGGAGTTGAAGACCAATTGGAACGCACAAAATGAATGGGCGAGAGGGGGGAGGCCGGGGACATGTAGACATTAAGTATGTGTCTTGGCGACTAGATCAGAGTTTGGGGGCCGTCATCACAAATCCACAATCAACCGATCAAGACTTCTGGCCATCAATTGGCCACCCTTAATCCGGAATTCCTGTCTCCAACACCACATTTTGGCCTCGGCCGGCTTGTCTCTAGCCTCCAGCCGCGCTGGTGGCGCTTAACACCCAGGACCGGCCCAGGACGCTTGGCAGTTTCCAAGTTACTTGCTGAATCCCTACTGATCTTTTGGATCGGTTCCATCTACTGCTCCTTGCAAACACCAGCTGATCCCCAGCAAACCAGCTGGTAGTGATCAGCCAAAGTTTCTTCGGAAACGGATCATGTGAGTTGCTGAGACTCAGCTGGTCTGCTTTTTTGTCCTGAGCTAATGGTTGGTTCTCTGTTGCTGCAGGTTAAGCTGTAGATGTAGAATTTTCACTTGGGCGAAGGTATCCCTCAGCTGACTGTCTGGCCCCCGCACTTGTCTGATGTGATCAGAACTATTATCTGAGATCCTCCTCTTCCTCTTCTCTCCCTCTTGTCATACGGCTAAGATTCTGTTGCAGCAAACCTCTTACACGATAGAGTGCTCACAAAACTGTGTTCGACCAAAGTCGTTTCAACAAAACCCACTCCTGCGAAGAGGAAATCTCCACCCCCACCCTTCACATCCACTCAAAAACAGCCATGCTCAGGAAATCAACTCATCATTTTGGGGATATTTAGGGTACCCCCAGGCCGCATGGGCACCGCTATCCCTTCCCGGACCGTGGCGCTTCGGGGCCGCCGTGCGCCCAGGCCGCACCTTTTTGGCGGCAGCCAAGTAATCTTCCGCCACCCGGAGACCTGTAGTCGGTGGTCAACGGTGGTCAATGCTTCAACGTTCGGTGCCAATGAACTCCTACATTCACAGCAGCTGTCTCAAGAATTTACAATTGTGATTCTGAAGTTTAGTGTCACTATGTGTCACTGAATCTAAGGTTGGGGTTCAGTGTTGTCAATTGTTGACGGTATGTAATTGTGAAATTCATCAAACTTGTGCTGATGTGGATGATGAATCGAAGCGCTTGATATAATTACCAACAGTCATAGGGATCGGATCTAAGCAACTACATAGAATTATGATATGTATATCCATGAAGCATTGGAGTGACCCAAACCATGCCAAATTTGGCAACGGGCGTGTTCAGCATATCCTGACCCTATCGCTACTAAGCAAACACATGTCAGGAGAGATGAATGGCTTTTCCTTTCAACTGAGGCTTCTGATGCCGTAATCTGGCGGGGCTTAGGTCACCCAAAAGCACAAGTGCGAGTCTCATGTGGTGCCAATGAAAATGGTGGCGATAGATTCAGGATTCTCATGGTATGTTTTCGCATTTTCTTTATTTGTTTTTATGTTGGGCTGCTTCAGTAAGCAACAGTCCAAGGAGCACCAGAGTTCTCACAAAAGAAAGGTGGCAGACAGAAATGATCCCATGACCGAAGCCATCACTGACAAGCTTCGTCACACCGTGACGCCTTCTCTCGAGTCTCCTTTTCGGATGTACGCGCGCGCCAGCGTGTCCATCACCTAAGCGGCTGTGGGCATTGAGAGCTAAGAACCGAACACAAAAAAGCAAACTGATGAAAATGACGAACTAAAATCAAACCAACTACATCACTGCAGATCTTGCTAACCAACTGCAAGAACATGACCTAAGTATTGAACTATTATGAATCATTGACGATCATTGCGTTTACCACCCCCCGGACCAATCAACGGTTGAGTCTGACCCATGCCTCGGCAGCCCACCTCCAACTCACCCGTGATATTTCCACGCTCTTTGAAGAGAGCCCGGGCACACAGCGCTGACCTTAGGAAGTCGTGATTTGGACGCAGCGCCACTCATGTGGCGAGTTGGGACAATATGAACCAACCAGTAATGGAACCAGGGGTACAGGGTTAATAGTATTGACCAGACAATGGCAGTAATAATGGGGATAGTGACCAAACAATTTCATAAGGAAAACAAGCTGGTTCTGTAATGACAGGGAAACCAGTGGGGACTAAGGGTGAACTGACCCACTGAGCCCATGTCTTGGGCGCAGCGTCCATGTCTATGGTGGTACTGACCATCCAAGTTTTATAACCCGCCTAAGCAGTAGGAGAAAACATGCGACAACTGCCAGTTTTGGGGGCACAACATTTTTGGACAAACTGGTGTGTTAAGACAATTGATCTGGATGATAAAAATGTGGCTCCAATTTGAAGATTACCATAGACTATCCACGTATGATGAGGATCCCTAACTCAAAATCAAAACACATGCCTCGTTCCGGTACGAGAAAACTGTCAATCTGTGGGTACACGATTGACATACCCGATTGTCGCCTATCGCTATCGGCTTCTTTTATGCTCATTGGGTGGAGTTAGACTTTCCCTCGGAAACTTTTATGCACCTGTGTGGGAACTGCAATATATTCGTGCCTTCGTCAAGCTATCATCTAGCTGAATCTCCCTCGGCACATGCATCTACGCCAAATCATGAGATACATCAGTGACCAGCTCAACATTCTGCCCCTGATCCCTTGCTGATCCCTTGGCCCCCGGCCTCACTGCCTCTGCTGGATCCTGCTTGGCTCGCTGTGGCTGGGCGACCATGCTGGTACCATGGGCTGGCACCTATCACTGGTGGTGGCCTAGAACGGCTATATAACATGGCTCACAACCAGCGACTAAGATCGACTGAGTGGGCACCCCAAGCATCAACAGCTACGGCTTGAAGCTGGGAGCAGCCAATGGTTGACCAGAATGAATGGTAAAATGGTTGGTTCAATAATGTTTGCTGGTTCAACGTTTGTTAATGATTCACAACTCCCAAATGTGGCAAATCCCAAGCACTCCTAACAGCACAGGCCGTGTCGTTTGCACGAAGCTACTCCAAAATCCAAGCGAATCACATTATGCAGCAGCCACCGTTCACCTTTGAGATTTTGTTGGCAATAAACCTGCAACCCTCTTAAGGTGCGTGAATGTTTTTGTTTTCTGGGCTTAGTCTGTTGTTTTCTACTTCGATGATATTTGGCGGAAATGTCTGGGGAAATGGCGCTGCCTGAGCGTGATACTAGCTAACAAGAAAGGATCTGCCGGAAGTGAAAAGTATGTGGTGGATTCAGAATGGCTGAGAGGATCTGAGAGGTATTTCAATGACTGACCATTGCAATTGGCACTGCAAAATCAGCAACAAGCAGCAGCGGCAACATCATCAACAACAGCCGAAAGCAACAAGAACAAGAAAGGTGCAGCCACTCCAACATCAGCAACAAGCAGCAACCATAGAAAAATAGCAGCAATTTGGCGAAATCGAACCCCTCTACTGAATTGCGCAAACTTATCTGGTGACAGTCGTTGTGAGCACATGACAGTGTGCTTCTTCAGATCATGTTCCCAGGATTTCTGATGAAACACTATCGTTGCTCGATCGATCTTCAACTTCTCACCCGAGAGCAAAAATAAGACAAGAGCAGCAAGGAAGATATTGCAACAACAGCTATTATCAACAGCTATTATCAACAGCTATTATCAACAGCTATTGTTGCTTATACCCTCATACCTCACAGTGTTGTCCCACCAGATCTGTGCCTGCGACAGATTTCCTCGGTTCATGCCCTGCTGCTGTCGACCTACGGCCCAGCTACCAGCTGTGGGTCTGACCTGGTGGGTCCTGGTGGCCCTGGTCGCATCGGCAAAAGTATCCAAGAGATTGAAACTGAGAGGCCTTGGGGTAATCCCATAGTCGGTATTGACCCATGGCTATTGACCCATGGCTATGGGTATGTACAGTGATAGCTGTATGGTATTGAGATATGGCCGCATAGTTGGTATTTACCCATAGCTATGTATGGTGATTATCGTCGCTGGCAAAACAACTCATGGCTGGTGGTCCCATTTCTTCCGAACACCACAGTAAAGCCGGGTGCTTTCTACGAAGGACACGCCGGCCAAATAATATCGGGGGCTGGGCCAGTTCACACTGTACCTTTGCCTGCTTACATTCCAATGAACAACAAATGAGGATTGCACCTGAGCATTCGCCCTTGATTAAGTAGATGTTCACCTCCCCCTTTTGGGGATTGCTTTTGACCAACAGTAACATAGGGGGGCCACCATGGCCACCTGCCCCACCGATGGGTTCTCCAGAGTGTAAACAAAAAGGAGCTTCAGATGAAAAGGGGACGGTTGGGAAAAGCCAAGCATCACAACACTAGACTTTGGTAGTGAACAATAATGAGAGCAGAACCTGGTAGAACTTGGGCGGAACTGCCATGGTTACACGACTACCATCGCATCAGCCGGCTGCTTACCTGATGGTACCTGGGACATCCTGGGACAACCACCTGGCTCTGGGAAATCTGAGCCCCGAGAAACACCAAACGACTGTGGGTCACTTCACCCTGTACCGAAAAGCGAAGTGAGAACTCCCAAGTTTGTTGGGAACATAATATAACACATTATGAAGAAAAGTTTGAAAGGAACAGTCAAACTGTTGGGAAATTTGAATTCCCCATTTGTGTGGATCCTTGTTCCTGACACATCCCGGAGTCCTCAAAGTGTTTAAACATCCCAATTCAGGAGAGAAGTAACAAAGCCTTGAAGCCACCATCCGAAGAGGAATCCAATCTAAACCAGAAATTGGAGGCCCCCCAACCTCCCTAAGCACTATCGCGCTATGTACTTGCACTTGACTGGCACAATCTTGCAGCTGGAAATAATGAAACCTGAAAAGTGGGATACACAATCTAGGAATGAGTTTGAATGTCCCTGGACTCCGGACTGCTTGCAGGTTCCAGGGTTGCTTCAGCACGTTCCAATATCACCATACCGCGGTATCACTGTGTTTCCCTAGCAAAGTGGCAACGACCAGGTTCGCTGTTTCACCAGGACCCACGTTGGCGTCCCCAGAGGAGCATCGCCATAAACTTTTTGCCAAGACACCTTTTTCTTCATCATGGTGACCTCAGAGCCAACCCACCAAGATCCACCAATGGTTTCATGGTTTCGAAAGTGACCGGCAGAACTTCTGAGGATGGAAGAGGAGGTGCAGAGAGCAAACATCGCAGTTTGCTGCTGAGACTGTTCCAGCGAGCACTTGCCAGTTGCCACCTTCCCCTGTGGATTGGTTCTACCGTGGTGGAGCAATCTGATTGTTCATCAGTTCACCACCAATGGATGAAGTTCATTGAGTAGTGACTACGTGGTGGGTTCTCAAAATTGGGGGGGATGATTGGGGGGTCCCTTATTTCGAGAAACACCCATGCTGATAACCATTGGATCATCACTGACCCTGGTCGCGAACTGTTGGATGTAGAGCTCCCCGATACCGCGGGTGAGATGAGTTCTGACTCAGCAGCGCCTGCGTCAATGATACCAAGGACCAACCACTGACACAGAACCTGACCATGATTTCGGTGCCTGTTGGTGGTTCAGCTGCTTCCCTTTTCGATGATTCCCTTTGTTGTTCGGTCTTATTCCCATGATTTGGCAGTTTCTTGAAATACGGGGTACCCCCAAATCATCCGCAAACCATTTATAGTAATGAACCATCGGTTTTTAGGGTCTCCTATTTGGAGAAACCACCGTTGATCCCGGATGATTTGTTGATCAATCCTGCTGCATAACAATCCACCGGCTGCTTGGTTCTGACGATGGTCCAGGGCTCATAATTAATGGACGGTCAAGTGATGTCAACCTGTTGGTTCTTCAGCTGTTAAAAAATGCCAACGGTCAGTGTGGGCGGGTGGCTTTGACAAACCATGCCGGGGTACCAACGATCTCCAAGTCTTCATTGTCGACGAGTCTTGAGGACTACCACTCTGTTTGCATACTTCGGTGTACTCACCAGTGGCAAAAAGAATGAAAGATGTTTTCTGATGATTTCTGGGTCATTTCTGCATGATTTTTTGGGTGATTTCTGGTCCATCCCTTAGGAGGCTCTTGGTTGGTATGACAATCATGTTGGTTGCTGCACGCCAGCATTTTGCTGATGGGATTTTCAGGTATTGTACCAAGCAACAAACGATTTGTGAAGTCTCAGCTGCCGAACTGGGACCGGCTTCGGATCAATGTCGAGGATCGGACCCCAGATTTGCGCCGTGGGTTCTCCCAACTGCAGTCGAATAAACCACAGCCACTGCCCCAGTTTTGAGGCCCAAACGTTGCAAGTAAGCCTGTGCACAAAGATGTTGGGCCACTGCCTGCTTTTGCTTGCGCAGCGGACAACGGGCCGGTGAAATTATCATGTGTTGACCCTTGGTTCAGAAGCTTCCGAGAAATGTACCTTCAAGGACCGAGACATGAACTAATCAACATCACCTCCTTGATACGTCTCTGATGACTTCTGAAATCCCTCAGCAGTTGGATGACCAGCTGTGGATGATTTTTTCAACGCATCTTGCAGGTTGCCTACCTCCATGGGAAGGGCCCCATTCCAAGCAGTCCCGTGTGTAAGTCCTGTTCATGTACCCCAGCGGTCACGGCAAAGACCCAAGGGGCATTGCGATGTTGACAACCAATTGGGGGCAGTTCTCAAAATAGTGGTTAAATAATGGTTGATAATAGGGATTAATAGGGGATACTCACCAACAATACCCAAGATAGGGGACCCAGAAACGGATGGTTCATGAGTAAAATCATTGATGTTGGATGAATTGGGCAACCCCTATGTTGAGAAACCACTATTTCTAGGAATGGAATTCGGCCATTTTGGTATTCAACCGTCAAACATCGTGACTTGGTCTCAACCATCTAGGGATCGCGCAGTCTAGAATGAATAGTTCCTAGAATTTCTTGGTTGATGTTTTTTCCCGGTTGGTAAGCCAAGTGTTTTTTGTCCACTATGTGGTGCCGGAGAAATTGTTGACCACATGCAAAAGATCACAGCAGCGCCGTCGGCAACCATATGGGTGTTCTCAAAATAAGGGATTCCCAAATCATCCGTTTTCAATCATCATAATATAGAATAGATACATAAGAAACCAACCATGTTTAGGGGCCCCTATTATGATTTGAGAAACCCCCATATTCGTATTGCTGGTATCCTTTCCAGGTCGGCAAATCCATTTTCAAACTGTCTGTCGGAGAAATGATCAAAAAACATGCTGCGCAGCAGTGCTGCTGCACTATGACATCAAGGCGACAGCTTGTATTTCCTTTTGGCGGCCAAAGATCTACTACTACTACTACTACTACTACTACTACTACTACTACTACTACTACTACTACTACTACTACTACTACTACTACTACTACTACTACTGGTCGGACAAACAGCAAGCAATTTGGAGTCTATGATTGGGTTACCTCGAACTACCCAAACTCATTTCATGTAACTAACACCCATGGTGTTGTTTCACACCAAGAGCAATGATGACTAGCTGCTACTGTATTCATGGATAAACAATGGATTGGCGTTGCCACATGCTTTTTTGTTTGCTACTGGCCCAAGAATGGTCGACTTTAGAATTTGCAAATGACATTTATCCCGGCCGGAAAGGAAATAGCCCCATGAGAAGTATCAAAAGCTTGCAGGAAACAATCCAACGAAACGATGATAGACTTGCAAGATTTCCCAGGTATATAACCCCAAATTTCCAGGTCAAGCTCCAACAGCACGATCAACAGCAACCTGACACTGCTCAGTCAAAATTTGAAGGAGAAATAATATACCGTCGCACTGTAAAAGGTTATGTTGACGCAGCGCGAAAGCTTGCCCTGGCTCAGCTCAGAAAACAAGACGTAGGCCTTTGGCGTCATGTTCACGTCTAGTCGTTAACCAGTATGCCTGTAATCACCATGATCACCATGAAATAACAGGGTGTACACCATTGAGGTTGATTGCCATATTCGATGTATTGTTTTCCTTAGCTTAGCAAATTAGGTGTTTTTTTCAGAGTCTGGTTTCCACTCGTCCAGCTTTCAACCTGTTCTGACATTTGGTGGTTTCTCAGAATAGGGGTGCACACAAATCATCCAATAAAAAGCATTTGTAATAAACAACCAACCACTACAGTTGGTATATGCCCTATTATTGGCTTACTATGCGCTTGTTAGTAGCCATTGTTAACCATTTATAAACCAGCCATTTTTAGGCCCCCCGATTTTGAGAAACCACCATTGAAGGAGCTGTGCAAGTCTATGGGTGTTCCAAGTGGATGTATTCGTTCCCCTGAGCACTTGAAGGATGGTCTGGCAAGCTTGCCAGGGGGCAATTGCTATGGTATTCAACACATTTTTTAAGGGATGGATTTTCAACACCAAATAGCCACCCTGAGCCGTTAATAGCCAGCAAATTCACTCACTAAGGATCACGATTAATATGCCCAAACATGTCCAACAGCCGTGCTGAAGGACACAGCGCTGCACTACGCACTGAAACCCAGTGTTCTCCCCCCAAATCTGTGGTATGCCGGTATGCCCATGGAACCCCAAAGTTGGAACGCTTTTGGACACAAACCATGCTATTTGCAGCGGTAAAGTGACCCAAGGGACACCTGAGTAGATTGGAGCGGCTATCAGAATTCCAAGGATTATCAGGCCTTGTGGTAACTGCAGCCATGCTATTTGCCACGCCGCTATGGTCATGCCTCAGGATTTTAATCATCAAGCTGTTACATGATTAAATTACATGTCATTGGTAAGGGGTTCTACTGGTATTAGCCATTGCTTTAGCCATGGACGGAGTCAACAAACATTGGACATTTTCTTCACATTTTCAAACATTATATACATGTCATTACAATCACGCATTGCTTGATCCCCATGATCCTTTTCATCCTAGGTCCTAGGATGATACAATTGAGGCCCTATAGCAACCACAGCTACAACAACATGAACACTAATCATATGCACAGACATTGCCGCGACCCTGCAGCAATGTCAGCTGAGTCAGGCAGTTGCATTCCGCGCTGATCTGCTTGAGGTCGATCGTCCAAGAAGTCGCTGCTTACACGACGGACGCGCGACACCCCAAACATGTTGCTTATTAGAAAGACACCATAGGTGATGCCCCGAAACACCCAGGTGATTTTGGTGTCCACCGGGTCCGAACTGGACACGTGTCCAGTTTCGTATGGTCCCCGCTCTAAAACGACTGGGAGGTCCAGTCATGGCATCAATATCGTGAATTGGTGCGCTCCGATGAGCCCAATGAGCTGCCAGTAAACAACAACAAGCAACCACGATGAACCACGCCATTGCGGGAGTGACGCAAACAACATGAATAAATACTCAAACAGCGTACTCATGCACAAAAAGAACAGGGATGGCACAACGAACAAAAAGCAGGGTATATCATATCAAAAGGTTTCTGCACTGCAGTTGGCTTCATTTCATCAATATGCAAAAGAATATCATGCATACCAACATCTTATCGGCATGTGACTGTAACAGGATGAGTATGCATCAAAGGAATGAAAGACTCATCGGCAACACCAGGGGTATGTATTATAATATGTATATATATATATATCTATATATATATATATCTATATATATATATATTTATATATGTATACATATATGTGTGTGTGTGTGTAAATATCTATCTATTTATCTATACTCAGAAAACTAATGTAAGATACATGCATGCTACCCTCATCAACCATGCGGAACAGCAATCCATGAGTCATGGGCTCTCCGGTAGCGCGGTAGTTCCAAGTGTGAGCAAGCGCTGCATGCTCGCAACTGGATACGTGTTGCCTTGGGCAACCCGAGTTCACGCCAATGCAATCCGCAAATGCGCAGCGCAGTCCCCATGCTTGCAGCCGGAGGGTTCGACTTTCACTGACTTGTTTGTTGATGCCTCACATTGGTCAAGGCTTGCTCATTCAAGATGGTTCATGGGTAGACTAGTGGCTGGGGGCATTGTTCGTTGATGGCTGGTTGAGGTCTGGTTGATTGCCGAAGGGATCACGGCCATTGCTGTCAAAACCCGACAAAAGGATATTCAGCTGGACGATTTGGCATCGCGATGTTACCATCACTCTTTGAATTGTTAGCTGGGTACCCCTGGTTCACGATGCAAACAAGAACTAATTGCGTAAGCAATTCACCCCGGGAGCGCCAGTTTTTACGACCCACTTTTTTGCCTTGCACAACTGAACCACAACTGAACCTTAGTAATTTGGTGGGCGGCGGGCCACCCACTGGCCATTCCAACATGAAATGGGCGACCAAAGGCTAGTGCTTGGTTCCAGTCACAGGCGCTGTGAACTCATCAGAGCATTGAGATAGTTCAATGGCTATCCCCATGGCTTCAAGATCATCATCTTTAAATATCGATGAGGAGCTAATGGCTATCATAACTAAAACAAGCGAGGCATCGGTTTTGTCAGATTAGCTGAAGTGACACTGTGACAAAGAAAAACGGGACATTTCAGAGATGTCACCTTACTTGCATTATGCCGACTTATGGCTTCTGGGGAGGCTGACTTTTTTTCAATCTCTGAAGGTAGCATTTCCCTGACAAATTCGACTGCGCAAAAGGTCGTGCTCAGCGCAACACGGACATAGAAAATGCGGCCTCGACGTGATCAGTTGTAAGGCCTGAGGATCTTTCAATAGAATCGCAGATTCTGCATTTAGATGTATTTAGTCACTGGTTCTCGCACGCGGCAGCGCTGTTCAAAAATAAGAACCCGCAGAGACTTCAAAAAGCAGAACTCACATTGCTGTCTTAACAATACAAAACAAATATGATAGAGATGATCAGAGATTATTTCATCATATTCCATCATGATCGCGAACTATAAATTGTTTCTGATCCCTATCATAGCCCAGTACTGGAAGCAGATTCACAGCTTTGCGGGCAATACTTGGACAGCACACGACATCACACACTACAGGATGTCGATATTCTCAGCAGCGTGCCAAGGACCTGAACCTAGCTGGTGTGTAGCTGGTGCGTGCCACTAGATCTGTGTTTCCGGTTTCATTTCCATCTTTACACCTAAACAACCGATCAATGGACAGCTGTTGGCCATGTCTGCACAATTTTGCTGCATCAAACATCTTTTACAGATGGGTACTTATACATACACTCTACATATATGTATGTATTAATCAATTATACCACCATTGGTTGGATCTGGTTTGCCGTTTTCCCACTTGCAGTTTCATCCTGACTAGGATCATCTGCCAACAGGCATCGCCAGCCACGCGGCCGCGTGGGTAGCCACGATCTGTAGCTCGGCTACCCAGCTCGGCCACCCATTGCCACCTGGTCAGCCTTGAGCTCTTGGGCTCCTTGCAGCCCTTGCAGCTCTTGCATCCATTTTTTTCTTCTCCGCTTTGGCTCCTTGGTTTCCAATGGCTCCGCATTCGTGACTGGTTTCTTTTTGACATGGGCCTCTGGCTTATGTTCAATGGTCGATGGATCATAATTTAGCTAGCTTGCCAAAGATCCAAATGATTACATTTTCCGCTGATTTGCGGTTTCCCCACGAAAATAATCATGACTTGGGATGATTTGGCAGGTAACATCATTGATACATATTGATACAGGCCACAACTCTGCCAAGATGCGATTGGTTTTCGAATGGAGCTGCGTTCTCGTGCAAAAGTGGCAGTGCGAACAATCATTGCCCTTGCGGCATCCATCAGCCTGATGGCTTGCGACGTCAAAACTTTTGTTTCTCAAAATCTGTGGCCAGGTGAGAAATGGGTTTCCATAGCCTTTCCTTTATCATCCCAGATCCGTTGACGGTACATAGTTGCCATAAGTATTTAATTTCTATGAGTTGGTGCAGCTCCTGTCAAAGGTTCAAAACCCTGCGCAGGTCCACTGTTTTGAAACTTTGAGAGGCAAGAAAGCCTAAACCCTAAAACCCTCCGTACTAAAACCTTAAACACGAAAAGCTTAAACCCAAAACATCGATAAAGCCCAAACCCTAAAACCGTAAACCCAAAATCACTCAGCATAGCCACTGTTTTTCGGCAATTCTTTGAGCAACGTTCAAATGACAGGAACTACCACACGCAACGTCTGGACAAAGCCCAGGCGTTCCGCATATTCAATTTCTAGGGGTTGGTTGGTGCAGTGGGTGCATCGCGTGACCGGGCCTTCTCATGCTATGCGGCCGATCAAAATAAATTGGTACCATTGGCCCCGCAAATCCCAAAATCATCATGACGGTACATATGGCAGCCACGTTCATGGCAACGGCAGCCAAAGAGACACGCAGGATCTGCCATGCGAAAGAGGTGATACTCCAGAAATCGTTATATAATATGACTTCAATATGCGATTATATATGCGTTAAATGTTATTAAAGTTGGGGAAATGGATTATATATTCCCCAATTTCCCAATATTAATATGACTGATCAACAAACGTCAATCATGATGATCATGCCTATAGGCTGACGGTCTAAAAACCGAATCAGCAGACGCAGCAGTTTTCCAGCATTCCCGGGGTGGGGTATAGCTGCTCACTTGGACGCGATGACGAAGTTGACGATACGTAGAGGATGAATCAGGGTGGGGTGGGATGTTGACGCTAAGTCCCAAAAGAATTGACTCCCACGCTTACAAACAAATATGTCTGTATTGAAGTCCCAATACCCTTGATCGTCCTAGAAAAATTAGCAATCACACCAGAATCAGCCCATCCATCAACCTATGCTGGAGCCGCTCATGCCAGGTCACCTTCCGCGTATAGAAGAGACATGGACGACAGGTGCCTCGAAGATGTGCGTCCATCTGGGCAGGGCCCTCTCCAGGCTTCACCCACCTGGAAACGCCACACGTGTTGATCATGTGTTGACACGTGCATGCTTAAACATGCGTAAGCAAATCGAATAACAAAAATGTTCTGGGAAAACTGCGTATGTCAACAATATAAAAACACTTCGCGTCGAATCGCAGCTTCGCATGAATAGCTGCCTACCTTGAAACGACATTTGCTCCTCATGGGAATGAGTGCCAACCAGCCAACCTGCCGACCAGCTGACCACATCGACAGTAGTAAGAACAACCCACCAATCGATGAACAAGGGAAAGCATGACAACAGTGACAACAAGAACAGTGACTTCATGTTAACTTTGACCAGTACAGCTAGAGCACTGCTATTAGCAGAAACTAAGGACATCCAAGGACAAAAATGATGCAAGGATGTTGAAAAGTATACCATAACTCATGTCCACACCAACACGAGCTGCGTGAGCACAAGCTCAGACAACCAAATGGTTTCTGCTCTCCATTCACCCTTGCACTCACACCCCCTGGCACCATCTGGCACTCCACAAGATGCATAGATTCCCTTCCTGAACCGTGGGGTCGATCTTAGGCTATCAACGCAATAGAAAGAATCATGCGAGACCAGGTCTTAACCACAACACACAACCGTAGCCGCATGTCCCACGCCTGGGCAAACATGGGGATGACTTGCTGCGCTGAAGTGCAGACACGTTGTCACCTCCGCTGGGCTCGAAAAGTCTCAGATGGTTTCTGCTTAAATTTTCACCATTTTTCACCACCAAAGAAGGATGGTAATTATATGATCAAAGATTGTATTCCACCTACTATTGTTGGTTGATCTCCCTCTACATTAATAGTTAATCACCCATTGCCATTTGATCGCTGGGAAATGCGCGGTAACTCGGTTCAGTTCCGCATGTCTCCGACCTTCGGCTGCAGACACCGCTGATCGGTGAAAGCGAGAGCCCGGTATCGGAGGAAAACCTATGTAGATAGATTTAGGCGGTTCTTCAAACTTGGGGACCCCCAAAGGTTTAGCACTATAGATGATTAATATTAGATTGTTTGGGGGGCTCCCTATTTCGAGAAATACCTGTAAAGCATTTACATGTTGACATTGTATACATGTTGCGGAATAAGTCTGTGGGCAAATGGTGGATTTAAACCTTTTTGCTGCACACGCATGCATATGAACAAGGGAGTATGTAAATACCAGGTACATTTCTGAAGGTGGCATCATCTACGTTTGTACATTCTTAGTTACATTCCCCTACAGGCGTAAACATATTACTCCATGCACTATACAAATTAGTAGATCCACGGTGGGTAGTACGTGTGCACATGCAGCGGGTTGAAAAAGTCACCAACTTGCCAAGGCAGAAACTGTCCAGCCACTTGGTGGACGAACAGCATTGATTCGTTGCAAAAAAAAGAACCTCACAAAAACAATTCAAATTTGATGAAATTTGTACTCTTGGGTGATCATTAGCTGTTGACCTTAAGGAAATGGTACTGTGCAGCAATGACCATGATGGACGATGCTCATTCGCGATTGGCGATTGTATTCCCGCGCCGCGGACGGCAAAGAATCTCAAGAAACTGGAGGGCGGTAACGCCGCTTGCGCCCGGTTTGGAAGCAACCCAACAGTCTTAGAAGCTGGTGCAATCTGTTTGTTTTGCCCCTTAGCTCAGTTGGCTAATCCTGCTTGGCATCCTATCATCCGAAGCACCAAACTCTTCTCTGGCACGCCTTGGTCTTCAATCACTTCGATGAACGTCTTGTTGATGACAAATTTCAAGATGCTGCTGTCATACGCCTGACATGTGCAGAGGTCTTTCTCATATTTTCCAGGGGCCAGGCAAATCGAAAATTGTTCACATAGCTGAAAATAAACCCTTTGCGACGGTCTTGGGACATGGATTCTGGTTCGGACTCAAAAAAAAGGAACTCAGCGCAGGATGACTGAACTGCACCTTGAAAGCCGAACAATCCCGCTGCGGTGAAGGTTCCACAAGCGGTCACAACATAGGCGCGCAAAAAGTTTTTGTGGGGACGTCAAAACGATTAATGATCTCGCCGGTGAATGACAATGATGTGCAGTTCTGACTCATCCCCAAGACTGGTTCAACCAGGGCAAAAGAAATATGCATCGATCAATGTGATGCTCTTTTTGGTATCAGACACCGTCAGATCCCACTAGAAGCACAATAATAGTTTCGTCATTGAAGGCATTGTTTTGCAAAAGCCTCAAAATAAACACTAAGCATCAACATGCATCAACATGCATCATCTTCCGAACATCACAGGCGCGGTTGATTGACTCAGTCCATGACCCAACGACCAGATACGACCCCAAAACCGTGAGGCCATGGCAGCCATATGCAGCCATATGCAGCCACGGCACACCGAGAACTTCCAGGATCTCAGCCATGCTTCCTGCGGAGTGATCAATGTGCTCTGAAGATCAAGATCAAATCAGTGCGCATCTGCAACTCACAATAAGATCATGTAGTTCTTCAAGTGCATGTTATAATATGTGCAATCATATGCAGTAATTTTGTGTATCTCTTTGTATTCAAATACATGTATTCATAATACGTTCAAAGAAATCAAAAAGGATACATTACATTCCTTAATACGCATGTACATGGAATCTAATATGTACCTATGCATCAACTTCGGTGGGTTCAGAGCCAGGCCATATCTCCCCAGATTTGACGTTTTCCCTAGGCTTTAGTCATGGACATACCAAGGAGGTCCGCGTCGGCGCAACGGCCCACCCCTTTGCTGGACATGCGGGAATGATGGTTGAGTCAAGGCTATGCTGCTTGGGCCTTGCTTAACCAGCGCTACCAGGCGCCCAAAGCCCTGCCTCGATAGCTGCTAGGATCTGGGAGACTGGGTAGCAGAACTCCTGAAAACTTCGAGCCACAAAGACTGCGCAGTCGATCTCGTGGTCAGCTTCCCTGATGTTAAATGGTCACCGTTCCAACCAAGACGCAAAAATGCCTCGGCAAGCGTCTGGCGCTCCTTCACCTCTCGAAAATAATTACTTCAACCATGACCAAATCCAAAGGGTTAGGTTTGTAACAATTTTAAAATCTGATAGGTCTGGAACAAACGAACCTCCTAAGAAACAAATTGTGGAAACTGATAGGTTCGATGAAAGGTGAGGATCGTCAACTGCTAGATCTCACGAGTCCAACTGGATATCTTGCTGCGTAGATGGAGCTGAGTTGACTCTAAGGGCCCTAGACTGAACCCAAGGGAGAGCAGCACAAGCCATGACATCCAGCTCTGAGGTCAACCTGACTCCCCACAATGCAATTTCTACACAGGGATATCCACCCTTTCATGTTGCGATGGATCGACTTGGACACTATTTCCGCTGCCTGCAGCTTCCGACTTATGTGGTAAGCAATGCCATGACATGCAAAGGTCAAAAAACAGCGGAAAAACGATCACTGCAAGGCAAACACCTTATTGCTTCCAAAGCATTGCTTCTGAATCCCAAACTGACCGGGGTCCCCACAAGTCGCTGTACAATGTCTGCCTGGGTCTGCCTGGCAAATTACGGCTGACCTTACATGAGCAAACATCTTGCTAGCCTCTGTTCTGCGCCGTGCTCCAACAGCAGCTGGGCCACAGCCTCATGGCCACCAGAAGCAGCAAACATCAGTGCCGTCTCGCCATCGGTCATTGCTGACTTCACATCTGCACCGTGCTCCACCAGGAGCTTGGCCACAGCCTCATGGCCACCAGAAGCAGCAAACATCAGTGCCGTCTCGCCATCGGTCATTGCTGACTTCACATCTGCACCGTGCTCCAACAGGAGCTTGGCCAAAGCCTCATGGCCACTTGCAGCAGCTTCCATCAGTGCTGTGGAGCCATCCTTGCTTGCTGACCTGACATCTGCACCGTGCTCCAACAGCAGCTGGGCCACAGCTTGATGGCCACCATTAGCAGCAAACATCAGCGCGGTCCTCCCATCGGTCAATGCTGACTTCACATCTGCACCGTGCTCCAACAGGAGCTTGGCCAAAGCCTCATGGCCACTTGCAGCAGCTTCCATCAGTGCTGTGGAGCCATCCTTGCTTGCTGACCTGACATCTGCACCGTGCTCCAACAGCAGCTGGGCCACAGCCTCATGGCCACCTTCAGCAGCAACAATCAGCGCGGTCCTCCCATCGGTCAATGCTGACTTCACATCTGCACCGTGCTCCACCAGGAGCTGGGCCACAGCTTGATGGCCACCATTAGCAGCAAACATCAGTGCCGTGATGCCATCGGTCGTTGCTGACCTCACATCTGCACCATGCTCCAACAGGAGCTTGGCCACAGCCTCATGGCCACTTCCAGCAGCTTCCATCAGTGCCGTGATGCCATCGGTCCTTGCTGACTTCACATCTGCTCCTTGCTCCAACAGCAGCTGGGCCACAGCCTCATGGCCACTTTGAGCAGCAACAATCAGCGCGGTCCTCCCACCGGTCAATGCTGACTTCACATCTGCACCCTGCTCCAACAGCAGCTGGGCCACAGCCTCATGGCCTCCTTGAGCAGCAAACATCAGTGCCGTGTCGCCATCGGTCATTGCTGACTTCACATCTGCGCCGTGCTCCAACAGCAGCTTTGCCACAGCCTCATGGCCACCTTGAGCAGCTTCCATCAGTGCTGTGGAGCCATCCTTGCTTGCTGACCTGACATCTGCACCGTGCTCCAACAGGAGCTTGGCCACAGCCTCTTGGCCACCTGCAGCAATAATGCTGTGCTGCCATCGTTGTCTGCTGCCAACCATGCTCTTCTCCCGGATTCGCACGCAAGACTGCGGCGGATGGCTTCCAACTGCTCAGATCCAACCTGCGCTCCCCAAAAGAGGCACTTCCCGGCCCTGGCATAGTCATAATTGGCGAGCAAAACGGGCAGCAGTGTGGTGGACAGCAGCGATCGCGTGTAGTGGTCGAATTCCCAGAAAATGTTCAAGGTCTCAGGACTTTGGTTCACCTTGAAGAACCTTTGGGCACCCACTCCAGCTATGACCGGTCTGACTCCTTCGTTGGCTGCCTCCGCCCAAATCTCGAATTTGTCTGCTTCCACTGAGCTTTGGGCATTCAGTATTGACACATCCCATAAAGCCTCGCAGGCAGCTTCCAGCATCTTTGCAGCTTGGCTGCCAACAATCACAGGTTTGGAAAGGGATCCTTCGGTGCTGATCAGCTCGAAAGGTGCTCGCAACTCCTTCAACCGAGAAATTTCGAAGAGACACCAAATGCGACTGAAGGGCCGAATATCTTCGTCCAGGACCATCACAGCACCGTCCCGAGCTTGTGCCAGCGCTGCGTTGAAGGGCCCTTGCCGTGGGTTTTCCCCCACCTCTTCGGCCTTCTGGTGCTGGTTCAGCGCAAACAAGCAAATCCAGAAGACCATCGCTTCCATGCTCTCAACGAGCGCTGCCTTCTCCGAGGTCATCCTCTGCTCCGCCCACAAACGAAGTGCAGTGACAGTGCTGGTGAAGTCGTGGCCCCAATAGTGGGACACGAAGACATGGACAATGAGTCCATATGGATTCACCAACTCGGAAAAGGACGACGTTTGATGCGCTTCTGCGATGCTGTGTTGAGCGTCATGCTGGCGGGCGACACAAAGACCTAGTCTTGTCATTGGACCGACAACATAGGAGTCCATGGTATACAGGTTGGAGCCTTGCTTGAACTTTTTGCCATTCTCAATAGCTTGGGCGTTCTCCCTGTTGAACGACTCGCATTGTGCATCCAGCCATCCACTTTGCACAAACAAAGTATGTAGATGTTGCAGCTGGCCCAAGGCCATACCGCGCAGGGAGTGCGGAATTGTTCCTGGGCTAGGCAAAAAATGAGATGATCATGCTTGTTGCTTTGCATGCCAAACAGTACCTACTACATTATCAAAGAATCTCAAGAATGCCACGCACAACTGCAAGTTCATCTTTCTATACATTCTACTGATTCCAACATGCGTCAAAGCAAGGCAAACGCTCCAATACGACGGATGTTTGGTTTGATCTACAATTTTCTTCAGATTGAGGAATCAGGCCAGGAATCAAGCCGAAATTGTTCTAAAATGTCAGTTCTTGAGCTTCAAGATAACTTTAACAGTCTTGACATCTCTCCTTCCCACAAACCCAAACTTCTGCCTATTCATTGCAAGGCTCTGATCACTTTGCTTCGGGATGAAGCAAACATGTCAGCGAAGCTTTCCTTGCTGATGCGCGAATGCCCAGCCATAATCTGCTGCAGGGATCGGCCATGGTCCCCTGAGCTGTCCATGCCATAGACTCGAGCCGCTTGCTTCAGCTCATGAAGGTCTAGATCTCCGGATCCATCCAAGTCGCAACGAGTTGCAACGAAGTGCGGATCTTGAAGTTTGACCTTCAACTCGTTGCTCACCGACACCAGCTCTAGATGCCACTTCGAACCCTCAGAGGCGTGGCATGAGACTCGAACCTCAGTTCGCTCATGCCTTTTGGGTTCGCGTGGCCTGGCCTGCCCAGTCAACAATGTCGGACGGCTCCCACGGCGCGGGAACTGTGGGGTCCCTGATTTGCTGCAATTGCAACCCATACTGCGCTTCTGGCGGCGAAAAACCGCGCTTCTGGCGGTGAAAAAAATGCTAAGCCAGAAAATCATCACAAAACCATGGACCATGTTGACCAACCGAACAACCGCAAGGAACCACCAAAGCACTCTAAGATCAATAGATCCCAGTGATTGTGGGTGTGTCTCTCCCTATAAATAATCATCGATTGTTGACGCGAATAGCCACTCTCAGCCATGTCTACATGCCATCAAGACTTTCTAACGATGGCTGATCCATGTCACCACTATGTGATGATTGATCACCATGGTTGAAGCATTCGCGTGGTGGGAATCTCCCAAAGGATCTGCCGTGACCATGCTCAGCTGTCTGCCGAACCTCCTGTGGATCTTGCAGTTTGCGGAAGAGTGCTGCAGCATCTTCCCCTCGAGGATTTGAGGTATGGGCCCGGGGTATGCGTATGCCGGGTATACATATCTGTACATACTTCATTATGAGTATAAATAGACTATTAAACAACTATACTGTGATATTCACATCTATAGTCTATAGTCTATATATGAAATTAGATATAGCATTATCATGATACGTCTGAATTGTGTGGATTTGAGGCTGCCCAAAAAAACAGAGGAAAACCCCAAGCCAAACAACAGAAAACGACCATGGAAAAACTCTGGACAGTGTGGAAACCACCATTCCAACTCCAACAGCGTGCACCAAGGACACCATGGGACACTCATGCAGCAAAATCATAAGCGCTGGATAGCTCATCCCCCAGAAATCATCCGCGCGCGGCGTGTGATCATTTGTCGAACCAATGGAGTTGCTTTTGCATTTCACGTTCCTGGAGCAAATCAAATGCCAACAAAATTAGCAACTTCATGTAACTTCCAAACATCTTCCAAACATAGGTGTATTTAACTTCAAACTTGTTGAGACGATGCTAAAAGCAGGATGTTGACAGCAGCATAAAGCAGCGTAAGGGCCCAAGGACTGCTCACCAGTGCCACTGTGGTCATCGCAGCTGTTTAGTGACAACTGTACCCGGGCAGGTGAATGATACGCGTATGCAAACATCCCGAGGAGTTGTCGCGTCTCGTTTTGGGAGAGAAGGGAACCATCACGCAGCTCATTGGAAAGTCAATACTAACGACTTGGATGATTAGACTTGGGATAGGCTTTTGATTGTGTCCTTCACCCCATTTAGTTGCTGCAGTATAACAAACATTGCTGCTGGGATCTGAGTGGCTCCGCTGTTGCTCGGTCGTTGCTTAGTAGCGCGTAGTATCCAACTGCGACCGCTCCATCCTCCGACAGGTTGGGGCCCACACCCATGTCCACAGCAGCCTCAGAAGAACGGACGCGTGGTCGCTGGGGTGACGAATCCACGTTCCTGTTGATGGTGGCATGGTACTAGTGGATCTGGTGCTGCATTGGCCAGGCTTTGAATCTTTAAAATCATGGTTAACACCACTAGTACCATGCAGAACCATCCAACAAAAATCTAGGTCAACCATCCTCGATGGTTGTTGTCGATGGCAGGCTCAGCGGTTGCTTGCAACCGCGATTACCGCAGGTTCTCCAAATCCTTTAGGCACCTCTTGTCCTCAACTTGATCCTGTCCACCTTGTGTAGGTACTGGCATCATTGGCACCACGTTAGAAAGGTGGGTTTTCACCACGCCTCCGCTAATACTGATTTGAGTGGTGAATACCTAGAAGCAAGAAGCTTGAAAAGGTCGGTAGTGAGAAAAAACGTCAGCCATGGTCAGTCACTCAATCACAGTGATGGTCTGTACTGTTTTAGGATCTTTAGTGCTTCATGGTTTGCTCTGATCAAACAATAGTCAATAGCCACTGGTGGATCAAGACCATACCAACTGGTCAGTTCTGTAAATCAACAGTAGACCCAATCAACAGCGATCAAATCATCTATATCTATATGTTGATCATCTATCGGTTGATCTACCAGTCAACAGAGATTAAATCCCATGCTGCGAGAGCAACAGCTTGTTGTTTCCAGTCCTGGCCGCACTTCTGCCGCTCAGATGATCATTCAATGGTTCACCATTGTGATGCAACAGGTTTCATACCATTCCGGATCGATGATCAGGTCAACCAAGCATGGATACGAAGCCGCAACCAGCGGTAGAATCCGCATCTGGCAGTCACTGATGTGCCGGGTGGGCCAGGTGGGGGTGGCCAAGACACCCGAGCATCCCCCTTCGTGAGGTACACGGAACACAGCAGCTGCTTCGCCTGGCTGATTTCAAGGGCTGGGGGAACCAACCAATAATAAGCTGGTTAATGGTAGGTTAACTATTTAATCATAGCCCTTGAAATCAGCTGGTTAATGGTTAATGGTTAATAGGTGGATTTAATTGTTCACTAGCCGGTTAATGGTTAATCATAGGGGATAATAAGCAACAATACTAGGGGATATACCAGCTATGGCCATGGGTCAAGCAGTTAACCAACCAACTAATAAGGGATAATAACCAACAATGATAAGGAAAACAAGGGTTAATAGTGGGGGAACCACAGGTACAGGGTTTTGACCTACAGCCACATTGAGAACCACTCGGGTTAAACCAAATCATCCAGAAACCTTGGGCTTGACCGACTTGAATCTTTCACACTTTTCCAGCTTGTTGTCAGGACATACTTACTTGCTTTCATACTGGCCTTAAACCACCAACAGTTTGGGTATCTAGTATCAACAGACAAGAATGGGATCGGATAGGTAGTCGTCATTGTAGGTGCAGTGTCACCAACAGGATCGTCATGATGCACAAATTCTGTTCGACAAACCGAGCCACTGGATGTGTTCAGGAGCTGGAAGCAATTCAATAGTGGAAAACTGCAATATAGATACAAGTATGTTGAGCGATGATGGAATCATTGCTGACCAGGTTCACCTCAGAAAAATCATGCTATCCTGTGATTGACATTTCTGGGAAACACACGTTTGAAAAAACTGTTTTCTGTTAGTTGCAGTTGATATGTGTGGCAAAGGAAAAACTTCCGGCAAAAAGAATGTACAAACATCGGCAACATCGGTGTCACCTCCCTATGAAGAGATGAGCCTAGTGGTTACGGCCTGATTCTTTTTGATAGGGGTCTTGATTTGCTATGCGGGCAGCTATTTTTCAGCCCCCTTACGAACCCCCCGAATCCCAAAGATTCGTGACCATCCTCGGAATGTTCGTGAAAGGAATAGAACACCCTCGGCATGTCGAAAAGATACATAAGATGATATGCTACATAAGATGATGTGACTTTGGAGATACAAGATACAAACAGATCCAAAATAATACAACTTTGGGTATTTCCAAGGATACAAGCTGATACAAAATTTTGGACCCGGCGCGGCGAGCCCCATATTTCAAAGCGGATCAGCCCCTTACTGTTGATATCTGTTAATATAGTATCAGCCAATGGGTGCAACATCAAATATGATTTGTTGAAAATAATGAAAATCAGCTACTAAACAACTGATCAAACAAATAGTCACCATGTATCTTATCAGCAGTGGATGAATTGCTGTAGCTGTCGCGTCTTCGCATCCTTAGTGAGACAGTACGGTCACACACAAACACACGCTTTCTTTGGTCTACGGAGCGTACCCTCACTATGAATATGGGAATTGTATGGAATAGTAAGGGGTCCACACCCCGATTCGAAGGAAATGTCAGCAGAGTGGTCCTGCTGGTTTGTTACTAGGCGCTCCCTCAAGCTGATCCCCAAACAATGGCCCAATGGCCAACCGCTAGCGCTCGAATGTTGCTCCCAGGCCACAGCTCTGCTGCACATAAGCATACCCAATGAAGTGGACGAAGTTCAACCTTATAGCATGTTGTATAAGATGTTAGAAGCATACAGCATACCTTATATCTTGAAAGCATGTTCCTTCGTGATACTTCGTGAATCATCATGTGCAAGCTTTATCAACAACGGAGTTGGTGCACCCGATCAGGAACCATTGTTGTTTCGATGTAGAATTCGCTGTCAACAATAGTCAATAGTGATTCCCACAAGATTCAGGAAAGGTGGTCTCTTGTCTGTTCTCATTCAATGGAGCGAATGTGTGGTGGGAACACGCAGGAGCATGTCTTCTTTCTGATTTGTTCTGATGCAGGCAAACCATGATGAACCCCAAAGAAAAATAGCTGTTCACATGCCAGAGGTAAAGACTATAGGTACCAGCTTGTTGGGGTATTCACCTGCCCCGTGATAAATAAGAAGTGCGCTGATTCGAGCAACGTGGCTACGCATATCCTATGGTGGTTTCATCCAACATTATCTAATCCTAAAGTACGTACAATTCTGAAACAAATCTGCAAGAGAATGTGAATCCATCATACCCATGACACTGGTATGTTGATACCCACTGATGTTAAGGAGCATCCATTCCCCCGCACTCATGATATCGCTCAGGTACTCATATTTCCACCATGCCCATAATAATCAATGACATTGCTACCTATCCTCAATGACATCAATTTCCCATGGTCAAGGAGCGATGAACAAATAAGCAATTAGTTGACACTCTTGAAGACGGGTAGCTGGGAACGCATTCCGGTCACTGCTAAGAGCGCCTCTGCGGGAAGTAGTTTGGTCCAACTTTTCCGAAGCAACTGGTGATAGCTTAGAACAACAAGGAGAGCTATGATCCACTATGATTGAGTATAAAGAATGGCCCCGAATGGTCTCTTGACATGGTCTGCTAGGTTTCTGTCGGCTAGAACGTATTCAGCAGGTGCATCATTTGGTTCTGGGGAAAATCCCACCCTTTTGTTGCTCAAATCAGCCCCTTAATCCCAACCTAAGTGCCCATTGCCAACTCCAAGCACCCCACATGAAGCCAAGTGCCGCAGCCCTGGGTCCGGTCCCACCATGGGTTGGCCCTTGCCTGGCCCTTGCCCGGTCTGGCCTTGGCAACCTGTTGATCTTCCTGCAGCTCTTCGTAGATGGTCACCATGCCTCCCCGTGGAAATCACTGCGTGGTGGCAGGTGCTGCGGTCCCTGCTGAAACGCGACTATTATTCAAAGAAGCATTGGTGAATGCTCTTCTTGAACAACTCTTTTCGGCACTAGTCCGAAATAACTTCATCCGCCGTTGAACTGCAAATGATCTAGCATAAACACCCATTAACATCCATGAAAACAACTCCATCAACATCCAGTCAACATCCACAGATATCCATTAGAAATTAATTCCGAAGTCCATAAACATCCATTCAAAGTCCACAAACATCCATGAAGATGGACAAACATCCAAAAACATCCATAAAAATCCACAAAAACATCCATAAAAATCCACAAAAACATCCAGAAACATCCCTAGATCCCTATAGATCCCCATAGACATCCCTCGACATCATCTTGTTCTCCCTGCTGACGGAACGACTTTGCTCCCGCGCTCTTGGCGCAGTCCAAGGCTTCGTGGAAGTCACGCTTCGCCAGGTGAACCTGGACACGAAACGAACCGTCGTGGTGAACCTGGTGATTGGTTGGTTAATGATGATGGTTTTTCATTGCTAATATTGGCTAATAATGGCTAATAATGGTTGATGAATTGGTGACTAGCTGGTTGATTCTGTCCAACAAAGATGGTTCATGGTAATAATACATGGATTAACCAACTAACTGATGGTAATGATTCACAACTGATGGTAATGATGAATAACTGATAGATTAATGATGGTGAATGGTAAATGGTGGTAAATGATGGTTGATGATGGTCGATAATTGGTTAGTGAATGATCAGTAGTGGTTGATGACCAATGGATGAATGATGGTTGATGGTAAATGATGGTTCTATGATGGATTGATGATGTTTAATAGATTATTTGGTCAATGATGATGGTTTTTTATGGCTAATAGTGGCTAGTAATTAATGGCTGATAATTGTTGATGAATTGGTGTAATGATGCTTAATGATGGAAAATGTCTAGTGGATTAATGACAATGGATTGATGATTGTTGGGTATCATGATGCTTCATAATGGTTTCATGGTTCGTTGCCGACGGTATTGAAATTGGTACAATGGTGATGAATGGTTTAACAATGCTTAGGAACAAATGGATTAATGATGCTTAAGTGGTTAGTGAATGATCAATAGAGGTTGATAACCAATGGATTATATACTGATGGTTCTGTAATGGATTGATGATGGTTAATGGATTATTTGATCAATGATGATGGTTTTTCGTGGCTAATAGAGGCTAATAGCGGCTAATAGTGGTTTGTAATGCTTAATCATCAAGTCATAGGTGGTAATGGTTCATCAATCTACAATGGTTATTTGGTCAATGATTAATGATCAATGGTTGCATAATGATGATTGATTGTTGGGTAGCAACTAACTGAATATGGTGATTTCTCAAGTCATAGGGGACCCCCCCCAGTTATCATCCTTGATATTAACCAACAAGGCCAGTTTGGGGGGGGGGGTCCCAAGTTTCAGAAACCACCCTATACCATATCCCTGGTTCTGTGCACATCCTCTGGTGGTACATGCTGGGAGTCCTATACAATCAGTAAGCTTGTGAAACTCATGTTGGTCAATCATTCAACACTGTCAATGAATCATTGCTCATCATCCATGTCATATAATCGGTGATGTCTTGATGACCATTGCTGGGTGATTGATCCCAGCTGTGGTGTGATGATGTCTTAAGGATGACGCTGAGATGCGAAGCAAATCATGGTCAATCACATCTGCCCCCTTGGGACGCTTAAGGATGATCCTTGACATCCATAGGACCATGGTGAGAAACTGCCTATCTTTGAGGGACACCAACGCATGACAACATGGACCATGGACTCATCTCTGACTGATCTGTACAACCCCCATATTAGTGGAAAATCATGGAAAGCCCATGGGAATTCATCTGTGAATGATGACGCCTCCTAGACTGCTGGCGGATACGTCCTGATTATCAAAACAATCGGGACCTTCTGCACACAAACAGTCATCGCACAAGCAACCAGCAGCGGCATCAAAGCGTTCCTCCAATTGTATCAATTTGGGTTTGTCCTTAAATGGTGGTACCCACTCACCATCCAATAATAGCCATTGTTCCTGGTGAAAAGTCGCCAGTTCACACCATTTGTGGACAAAACCATTGGTAAACAGCCCACTTCTCACAGGTTTTCCCACGGATTTTCCCGCCGACTGCGGGCTGCCTGTGATGCCGCATCCAAGGCCTGGTGGAGCCGCTGGTTGCATGTTTGACAGATGGCGAGTTGGGTCAAGATTCACCAACCAACCAATGGTTAATAATAGCTGATTAACGGACAATAGTAGGGGATGATATATCAACAATAGTAGGGGATATACCAGCGGCAATGGGTCAAGACTAACCAACCCTTGGGGGTAATAATCAACAATTTCACGGGGAGAAAACAATGGTTAATGATAGTGGAACCACGGGGACTAAGGGTTTTGACCCACTGCCGGTGACCAGCTACAGTATGACCAGCTATGACTGGCTATGACCGGCTCCATTCATCCCAACCTGCTCCTACGAAAAGAGAAGCTGCCGTCTCAGGATTGCATGTGGAATGAAAAGATTGCTGGCAAGTGTCCTCCTGGCAATGGAAAATGGGCACCCTCAATAAGTAAAATATGTGGGTCAGCATGGAAGATATCCAGAAGATAGACCCAAACCAAGCTACCCAATCAAACCAATCCTGACCAGAAACAGGCATAAACAAAAAGCTGATACTGCCGCCTCCAATCCGAGTCTGGCAAAGCAGTGCGCAGTGCATCCGCATGATTGCATTGAAACCTGTAGAAATGCTTGGTTCGAGGTCATAACAACTGAGGTCATGACCAATAACTGGCTACATAGCTATTTTTTTCCCGCAGCGCAATGCAGTACCACTGGGTGGTGTCTACATAGCTTTGGCAATCGATAAGAACTATTAACAACTGTTTCTTTTGACCCTTTAATCTATGTCACAACCAATCACCACTGGTGTAACACTGCCGTAGCGTGGGCTGGAACTGCTAATGTTCAACGGTCGCGCCATGTCTTCCAAGCACGAAAGGTCACAAGGGGAACATGAGATCAAGGAGCTACCAGGCCATAGGTGGCAGGTGGTATATCGCGCACAGGGCGCGAAGACATTGTGACCATACCTTTGGGGGGAACACTGGGGGTGGGGAACCCTGCAACACATATGGTTCTTGCAGCGGTTTACCCACCCTGCCATCCCGTATCGCCTCCGCCTCTGCCTTCCGATCCCGCAACTCGCGAGCCAAAGTTCGAGCCTGCGAAACACATGGAAGTTTGACCTTGACCAAGGCACTCATGACAACGAGTCCAGCTATAAGTGGAATGTATGATCGAAATTCCCAACAAAGCAGCGATTGTAGAACCTCCATTGACAAACCTCTGGCACAGTAGTTTGATGGTAGCTACTATGACCAACCATCAGCAATCGGCATGTGACTGTAATCAACGTATTACCGTCTGTTACGAGGATCAATCAACGGGTTACACTGGAAGCCGGTCTGGCAAGTTGGCAAGCATGATCGTCCACTGTCTTTGGTTATCAACCACAAACCATTCACTATCAGTAATCATTCACCGCCACCACCAAGATCAACATTGACATCATTAACCATCAGTAATCATTAACGATCGTGCATATTCATTAAGAATCAATATTATTCATTATAATAGTTATTTTCATAACGACTACTGTATACTATCAGTAAATAGTAATCATTAACCATCAGTAATCATCAAGTCATTAATCGTTGTAACTAACATATCGTTTGAAACCACCCACCAGTTTGGAGGTTTAGCCATCGTTAGCTAATTGATGGTTAATGACTACTGGTCAACCAATGTTCATTGATTAAGCATCATTCATCGCCAAGCACTGAGTTTCTTAGGGCTGCACCGCAGCCGAGACCCCGCCTCCTTGGCTGCTCGCAGTGCGTTCACAGCATCACCCTGAAGCAACTGAGCCTTCACAGCCTAGGCTCGCGCGGCTGGGCCTACGGTTGGGCGGGGCACAGCTGGAGTTGGCAGCGCTGGGAGGGATGGAAAGCTGGGGATGAACAGTAGACTGGTTGACAATTAGCTATTGGCGGAGTTGACAATTGGTAAATGTCATGAAAAAGCTGGGGTTCAGGACATTTCGTGATGCAAAATGTGATGCTGATGATGCTTGGTCAACTAGTTGACGTTGTTTTTTTTCGTAAGCTGATTGATCGTGATGAACAAAGCTGCTGATGACGGTGAAGAAGCTGATTGATGAATGTGAATTCACTGGCTGATACAAAATGAATGAGCTGGCTGATCACGGCTCATATACTGGTGGGTGATGGGCGATGCTTCATGATTTTCCTGATGGTTGACAGATTGGGTGATTTTTGATGCTGCTATCCAGGAATCACAGGTAACCAGTATTAATAGGCTAGTCACTTCATCATTTTTCTCACCGAGGACCATGACCGACCGCAGTGGGGGATAGCCATCCATTAGCCATCCATTAGCCATCCATTAGCCATCATTGGATTCTGCAGTCAGAAGGAAATCCGCACAAAAGGACATCTTACGAAGTTGGATGGTGAACTTGGTGAACTTGGTGAACCACATCCAATAGCCTGCGGTAAACTTTGACATCGAAGAAGGACCTACCATGACCCTACCAACAGTTCCAAGTACAGCCAGTTCTGGAGGCTGAGCTCCGCGCGTTCGGCGGATAGAAATCTACATTGAAACCACCAATCTGCTGTCTATCTTGGATGATGGTTTATTGTTGAAAATGAAAAATGAATATTGGATGATTCGTGGGCACCCCCACTTTAATGAAAAGAAACCACAATTTGCGGATACAGCGTGATATCTTTGCAAGTTGGGGTACTCCCAACAAGACTTCCCAGTCGGGATGCTTGGGTGATCTTCGACGCATATCTGACCACTGCTGTTGGTTGTACCGATCGACCTCATGCTGTTACCCCAGCGTCAACTCAACAATTCACGTAGGAGAAAAAGCACCAGGAAAGTTGCCGTGACAATAACTTGACAGGCTGAACATCATTGTAGACACGCCAAAATTGTGGGTATGACTCATCTTTCGCCCTGTCAGGCATCAGGGATCACCCCTTCGACTGCTGGTCTTCCAACAGGTTGAGTTCTGTTGAGTGTTGAATTACAATGGTTAGTTGGAATGATCAATCATGATCAACAATGATAGACACCCCAACAATGATGGCTACTACTGGTGGCTCCTGCTGATTTAGCAAAATCATTTGGCTATGGGTCAAAACCCTGTGCCTGTGGTTCCCACTATTAATCATTGTTTTCCTCATGAATCATTGTTGGCTATTATCCCTTAGTATTGGTTGGTAAATATTGACCCATAGCCATTTCCCAGCACTAAACATGATGGGTTCACCAGCCATGGTGCAGGCACAGGCGATACTTCGCCCAGGGACCAATTGAACCACGGCAGCTTCTTTCCTCCGATCCTGTGACCCATGGGAGTTGCTGATCGCAGGATCTTTTACCCCAAGAAATGATGAGCAAAGAGGGGGGTAAAGACTCACCTGGTGGTGGCGACTCTCAAGTCATAGGGGTACCCAAAAAATGTTGGCTTAGTTTACTAACAGGAATGCTTATGAGTGGATGATTTGGGGGGTCCCCCTATTTTGAGAAACACTCACGTTTGGGAGCTACATCACGAGTTCTGGACCCCACTTGGAAGATCCCAGTGAACTTGCAATTGGTGAATGCGAACATTGATTGTTCACTCACCAACAGCAGTGGTTGACAACCCTAGGAATCGAATTGCAACGGGCTTCCTTCACCAGTTTCAAGATGATCATCCAAGTACACCCAGTTGCTCACGATCACCTTCCCCTCTGGATGGAACCAGCAGCACCCGGATAAGTGTTCTTTCTGCAGTAAGGATACGCGTGAGTGGAAGTACTGGACGGTTTATCTATATCTTGCTGCTGAACTGTTGGAATTCTTGGTGCGGTAGCAACTCAACCATTCGGGTAAGGCATTGCATTGCGCTGGTTTTCGTGGTACTTGGACCATCTTGGACCCAGCCATTGGAAGCTTGTGGCAGAGCTGGGTCTCAGGAGTTGTTGTGATCAACGAAGGCACAACCCCCAAATTCGGACATGGGAAGCTTTCAGCGGAATGGCTTTGACGTGAAAAAAATCTCTCAATTCCAGAGGAAAAATCCAGCCCCAGTATCATGTTCCTTCATCCTGAACGAAGCAACTGGCTTCGTCATGAGACGTTTGAAGCCCAGCTGAAAGATTCTGGTGACAGGACCGCCTCACCATCAAGCCTTGCTCCTTGGCCCCAGGCTGTCCTTCAGCTTCTTGTAGTTGGCTTGTGCACCATCCAGGGCCTGGCTCACTCCCAAGCCCAACAGCCAAGCCTTAACGCCAAGCGCAACAGCCATTTCCTGCCAAGCCATGGTCGTGGTACCCCCAAAACCCATGGTTTCCATTCGTAAAATGATCATTTTTGGTGGGGCCCATTGGTTACCCTATGGCTTGGCACATACCCATATGTCATGTCTGCCATTTCTGGATCAAATCCACGCCGCTGATGTCGTACTCTTGTTCCCGATGATACTCCGTTACTCTGTGCATTGCTTGGATGGGGCATTGCCACCCATTTATTGGCTTCGGTGCTATACATTGCAGTCACACCGTCAAGCAATTACCAAAAAATTGGAATCCCCTTCAAGGATTGGTTGGTTGGTTCACTTGGAATTTGGATACTGGAAATCCCCACCAAGCTACCTGGTAGAACATGGTAGCACCACTGTTAACAAACATGGTAGAACCACTGCTAACAAGAACAATGATCAACCAGGGCAAGCCCTTCAATTGTTCAGTCTGTCAATGGATCGGACATGTGCAGTTGCAACTATCATTAGAATTTGGTGGCTTGTGCACACCACATGGGTCGCTACGTCTCAAATTTGTGTTTTCCTGTCGACAGTTTCCTTGCTGTAGTTGTAATGAAGCAGTTTCCTTGCTAAGTTGTAATGAAGTAATTGTAATTGTGCAAAGTATGGTCTGGTTGAACATGTCATATCATGATGCGAAGTATTACAGTATACACTAAAATGCCACATGTTGTGGCATTGTGAATGCTACAATAACATATATATATAGTGTTGTAATAAAGCAAATCCAATATTATATACTTTAGTACCATATAGAGTTATATGATATGATGTCGCATCATGGAGTATGTATGATATTTCGGAACATGGCATGCTATATGAGTTATGATGCAAAACGACTGGCAATCTAGTACAACAGAAATCGACGGAAATTGATACGGCCTACCAGAATTTCTTGCCGTGAAAAAAAAGTTGAAAATAACTAAACATATTGGTATAAATATTTTTCGGTGGATTGCAATTGCAATATATAATAGGTGTTGATATAGCATAAATGTGTGCCACAAACTGGTAACTCAACAATTTGGAAACCGAATGAAATGACAGTATGGTATAACATACCGGAACATGCAGCAATTGTACAGTGCAAGATGAGATCCCAACGTACACAATGAGTCTATGTTTATGAAGATGCATCAGAATGTGGTGTACACGAGCATGATAGGGTACAATACACACAATAGCTCAAAATGAGACACTACACTAGCTTGATGGATGATCATATATGATCATATAGCATGGCTTGATATATTTACTCGCATAGGAAAGCACAGTCTATGTTTAAGCATACACTATTCAAAAACTATGCAGCACATCGCAGCGAGATTTGAGACATAGAACGAACAAAGGACAGTGATGAAAGGCCACAGGAGCTATGCAATTGTATATACATATATCTATATGTATATATATATATATATCATTATATATCTGTGTGTGTTTGTAATGGAACAAAGCAAATCAAAGCAAATCTCCCAGTATGGGAAGATATGGTAACACATTCTGAAATAAAATATGATATATCATAAAATGCCCTATGAGAACGATTGATAACGTATAAATAGATATAGCTGTAGAAGAATACACTATATCAAATGTTATCATGTCACATAATATCAGGTCATATTGGATTGTATCTATTGACTGTCAACATTGAAGACAACTATATAACACAAAATGATATAGTTAGATTCTGGCAGGAGAAAAAAGCATTTACATAAGTAATTTACAGTACTACATCAAGGTACAATGACTTCTAGTGTATTTGTTGGTCACTCTCCCTTTTTCAAGCCCAGAACCCAGATTCTTTTTGCAGCTCTCTTCGCCTGAATAGCTTCTGCCGGTGCTTTGATGTGAAGACACACCTGGTGCTCGCCCAAAACGGGCATGATCAAAGATACCATGAGACTGTCAGCAGTTGGTCCATCTCCAGCTCACCCCCAGGGATTTTTTGCTATCAACAAATTGGATGGTCAACGAAAATCCTCGGTAAAAACAGCTTCTAGTGGTTGTAAATGGCAAGCAGTTTTTGTCCAAGCTTTATCAATCTTCATTCCAAGCAACTGAAGATAAAACCTTAAGGCAAAACTTTGGTAAAAGGAAAAATTGAGGTAAAACCCCTTAGGCAAAACCTTGGTGAAACTTGAGGTAAAGCCCCTTGGTGAAACTTGGGTAAAACTTGCTTCACATGGAATTTGTTCTTCTGGTTAGCGACCGACGCCTTGGCCACTGCTGACAGGGCTGCTGCTTCGGCCCGAAGGTTGCCCAACCTGGCACAACACAACCACTGGTGATGACACCAGGCGACACATAGACCCAATGGACATAGGCAGTAACGGCATACATGCACAACACATGTAACAAATACCCGTAAATTTGTGAATATGTTGGAATACTATATGTAATTTCCAATATGCATCAATATAGATAATATACATAACTAAGTGTAACTAAGTGAAATGATTGACTGGAAAGGCATATGCACACACCACACACAATACACATGAGAAAAATCAAACTCCTACCTACATACGTAGAGATAGATGGGGGCACGATGGGCAACATCGCAACATCATTGGGAGGATTCGGCCAGTGGTCGTTGGACGGTGATGTCCCTCCCCTGCAGAGAAAATGCACAAACATTTACCACTCACAATTTGCAATTCCGCGATAAGCAGAACGACAAAGGCAGGATTGTTGGAATGAATTATTGCGAATTGAATTATATCAAGGCTACAAAAAATCGACCAGTTGCGGTGCAGGTGCTTTCCATCCACTCAGTACTGTTGGTTCTGTTTCTATTCTGCTTGGCTGCATATGCTGGTCACCACTCGCCAGGCTCCACCTCTTCGCTCGATCGTGTGCCTGCGCAAGGGCTCCCCAAGGGGTGAAGGTGGTGAAGCCTGAAGCCTTTCGTCCATGTTCGAAAAATGTCTGGATGACCATAGAAGCAGCCTGTATGTGGATGGTTCTCAAAATATGGGAACCCCCAAAATGGATGGTTGATTACGAAAAGTTTTTAATATTGGATGATTTGGGGTATCCCTATTTTGAGAAACCACCATGTATGCAGCCTGTATGCACCAACGAATAGTGCCAGCCACTGGAAATCAGGTGCGAATCGATATGTTCCGGGCGAAACAAAACTGCACAGCTCGGACCCATCACAGCCACGGAATGGGGCGGAAGCACTGTGTCAAACAGTTTCAGTGGAGCAATGCCCATCTGAAAATCCACAACCTGGATTGCCTAGCAAAATGTTTTGACACACAATTAAAAACTCCCCACTTCCTCGTCCCCCAGTTACAATCAAAAAGACCCAGTCGTGTCAGCCTCGCCTACCGATTGAGGATTGCTCGGGATTCTGATGTTGAATTGGTAGAACCACCAGGAACAATATGGAACTGCCATCAACCAAGGAACCAGTAGGTGTTGGAAACTGATCCATCGTTTTATGCTGCTTGGTATTGCTCGGGGAATGGCTGGACTCCACCTGCAAACAGCCAGGGGATTTCTCACGTTGCCACCAAAACGGTTTTAAGTACCGTCAAGTACCTGGTTTTTTCAACCACGAAACAGATGTTGCTTTCTCAAGTCATCCGGGTACCCCCAGTTATCATCCCATGGTAATCGCTTGTAGCAATAGATAAACCAACCATAGCTTTTGGGGTTCCCTATGGCTTAAGAAATCCCCGTGCACAAGTTGTTTGACCATTATTGTTGGCGATTATCCCCATCATTGACTATATCCATCGACCAAAAAAAGGAACCAAGAAACACATCCCATATATGGATCATATATTCATGTACAGTAATTAGTGTGTATGTCCCCAAGTCTTGTTGCTTATCATCCCCAGCTTTGGGGTTCCCTGGCGTCTTCAGCTGGTGCCTCCTTGGCGGCTCGCAAGGCTTCACTGGGTTCGGCCTCGAGACAGCGCAGCTGCTTCGGTACGATGGATGACAGTGGTTGGCATAAGATGATGAAGGATGGGCTATACGCAGCCCGAAGGTGATATCACCATGTCAGTATAGTATAGTCTATCATTTGAGCTTGTCAGGTCTATCATATGAATTAGTTTTACAATTAGGGGATGATTACATGAATGATCAATCCATAAGCAGCCCTAAGAGGATATACGGTACCACAACAAGAGGCTAATACAGCTTAGAACTCAGGAAGTACCAAATCCACCAGTGTCAATAAGTGGATCACATGCACTAAGATTATCGAAGCAACCGGGTTTGCCAGATGATAAGATGCACTCAGGATGAAGCTAGATATCTGGCTTGTTTGCCTCTGACTGTATGACTTTTGACTAATCACTTCAGTGTGAAAGTCTCACTTTGTGATCTTTGTGTTGGGTAACCCCCTGATTGGTCCGCCAGGTAAACCCCTTGATTGAATGGTCCGCCCCGAGTTCATCTATGCCAAGTTAGCATAGCTGTTGATGGACGATTCTGTACATTTGGGATGGATGGTATATCACAGCTTTTCCCATATCGTCTCCATCGTAGGGGGTAATCATCTTTTGCTAACCATTCATACTAATAACAAACCATTTTGAGGGTACCCTTTCAAGAAACAACTAAACCTAAACGGATCATCACAACTTGCATGAAGTGGCTGGTCGAGGAGACTCTACGCAAAAACCACGCACTGCGTGTAGACATGCGGCGAAGGATGCTATACACGGTACACAATGTGTGCCTGAATAGGTCGCTTCCTCTGACCATTCTTCAGAAAACCCTGGGATGATGTGTCCTGGTAGCCCCCAAACAAGCACAAATTGTACCAAAATGATGAACATAGAAAAAGGAAATAGACAAACTTTATCAAACCAGTCTAAAAGATTACTTGAATCGCTCTATTGATCTACTTTCTATCTAATTTCCCCGCGATTCACACCGCATTCTACTGCTTTGTTCTTTCAGAAACGATTTTTCTCCGTATAAATAGCTACTTGAGTCGGTAATGTGTCTATGAAGCGATTTGTTCAGACTCAAGTGACTCAAGTGACTCAAGTGACTTCAAGTGACTCAAGTGACTGAAGTGACTCAAGTGACTCAAGTGACTCAAGTGACTCAAGTGACTCAAGTGACTCAAGTGACTCAAGTGACTCAAGTGACTCAAGTGACTCAAGTGACTCAAGTGACTCAAGTGACTCAAGTGACTCAAGTGACTCAAGTGACTCAAGTGACTCAAGTGACTCAAGTGAC
>VSDK01029640.1:287838-303238 GCA_009767595.1 Symbiodinium kawagutii | reverse complement strand
GCCGCCGTTGCTTCTTGGGTGCCGGGCATTCGCCAAGCGTGCGTCCACCAAGGTGCCCAAGGCGGCCTAGGCGAAGCTTGTCCCAAAGTTGGACCACTGAACAGGTTGAATGGTGGGTTACTAATGATATCTCATGAGTTAATGGTTCCTTATGGTTCAATGGTTTCTAATGGTTCAATGGCTACTAGTAATTCAATGGTTTCCAATGGCTCCATGGTTACTAATGATTCAATGGTTGGAGATTCAACTTGATCCGATTTCAGGTGAACCCGTTGGATGTCCTACAGTACCTTCTCCGTAAGCGCATGTTTTTGCACTTCGCGAGAAATATCAACATGCAGCATCTCCAAAATCATCACCTCCACTGGTTCTCGATTGCACCATGAGGGTTTTCGGACCCAAAGATCCACCAGCCCAATGATCATTGCAACTGAGAGAACCCCATATGAGCGATGGATTTCATTTATTGTCTGGCTCAATTGACAGAAATTGAGAGGTGTTCCTACCTCGTTCTCCAGTATTCCTACCTCGTTCTGGAGCCTCGTTCTCGAGGTGTTCCTACCTCGTTTTACATGCGAATTCCTGTTTTTCTAGAGAAACCATTTCTACCCGAAGACTAACCAATTCATTTGTAAATAAAAGCTATTGCTCATATGCTTCACAAGGAGATCGTTTTGCAGTGCATAAGGTGTCTGTCCTGGGTTGATTGATTCATCCCACATACTTAGTTCATACCGCGAAGTGGATTGCAACTCTGGTTAGTTCAGAGTCTGTGCATCAGTGATCCCACTTGTAACCAGAGAAAAATTTGCCAAGTGTGATGGGCCATCCCATCGCCCTCCCGTGCTCGGCTCCCTGGCAGCTTCTTGTACCACAAGGCCCTCAAAGCGTGCGTAGTCCTCAGACCAATGAGCTGCAAGAATTGTTTTGTTGATGTCATTGTCTATGAACCAACTGGTTAATCACCAACCAACAAGTAACAATCCCAGTGATGTGGTCAATCAAGAAAGGGAGGCAGTTCCAAAGAGAATGAATACTAAAAGTCATCTGTCAACTGGTTCCAACTCGCGGATAAACCATGAAGCTATCATCGCAACCAATGACATGAAAAACCATTATATAACATTCCTCGTTTCCTCACTAGCAACAACCATGAAGCCTTCTTAGCTGGGGGAACTAACCTCTATTGACCATGTATACCATTCATTTGGGAGTACAAACTATCCGGGATTTGAAGGTGGACATTGGGGCGGTTGAGCAGCCACGAGTAAAAGGTTTGATTCCAGTAGTAAGTAGATGTAAGTAGCGAATGGATAATAACCAACAAAAATAGGATCGTATCCCATCAACACAATCTTGTTGGTGAATCCCCACTGTTGACATCATTGAAATATTCTTAGCCCTGCAGGCTGCATGATACAATGTGGGCATATCCAGTGAGCTTTAGTGAGCTTTCGAGCAAAGAGAAGTTACAAGGAGGAATCCACAATTTGTTGCCTGTTCTCAACGATTCAGGGATTTCCACAGTACCAGTAACCAAATCATTCAGTTATCCAACACAATCCAACCATCATTGACCAACATTGTCATCCAGCGATTGAGCCCCCGTATCAAACTTATTATGGTGGCTTCTGAAATGGGGGACCCAAAAAATCATGTTTGGCTTATCACTATGGCTAATAAACTGGATGATTTGGGGGTACCCTTATGACTTGATAAACCACCATATCCAGTTGGTTACTACCCAATCATAAATGATAATTAACCATCATTATCCACTGACAGTTGCAAACCAATTATCAATCACCAAATTTGATCAACCACCAAATAGTTGGTATATCATGGTATATCCCCTATCATCCTTGGTTATAATCCTCCAGTATTAGCCATGATAACCCCAATGATTAACCATTATTACTGGTAATAAGCCTTATCAACCACTATAATCCCCGAGCATTCGCCATGAGAACCCCCCATGGCTTGCACCGCTGCCGCCACGCACTGAGGTGCCGTGCCATCGCCTCTTTGGCCGCTTCGATGGCATCAAAGGGGTGACCTCTGGAACCGATCCAGGGAATCCGGGCAGCACCGGGAACCAGCGTCCACTGGGATACCACCATGGTAGCTAGTCAAGCGAGGGAAAACCATGGTAATTTACCATAGAAGTAAAGGATCACTATGGTAATTTACTATATAAGGTAGACTATACCCTCATTATAACCTAACCATGGCCATGAACAGTTCGGAAAAACAAGGGAGGAAGAGGTGCCGGTTGGGAATGACATGTCGTCGGGAAAGGGTTGGGAAACTAGCGACAAGTCCCAGTAACTCCACCCTTCGATTCAAGACAAAACGACATGCATATCACAAATCATCCAGGTCATTGCTTGTGATGTTTGGGGCGTCAATCCGCTGACCGTCTGCGGTCCCAAGTTTGATACATCCAAAATTCTTCGGATTTGAAATATGGAGATCAAGCCCCCGAATCACTCTCGGTGCTTACATCCACCTCTATGTAAAATAGGGCAACCAGATAGGTGGGAAAAAAAACAAACCGCACTTCTGGGCTGAAGGTTCTGAATCAATGTTTGATCATGCTTTGCTAGAATGGTCAAGAACATTTAAGTAACGAGTATCAACAATAAGCACTACTATCAACAACACCACCGCCACTACCATCACCACCAAAACCACTACCACCACCATCACCGACAACAGGAACAGTAACAACAACGACGAGAATCATATTGACAGCATATATATCTATATATGGTCACCGGGGGCCAATGCACCTACCTCAAAAGTCCGTTTGTTCTCGGTGATAGTAAAGAAATTATAAATTTTAGAATTTTATAGTTGACAAAAAACATGCAAATACCATGGAGCCCCTGCACAAAACAATGCAAAAACAATGAAATATCAATGAACTTGAAATGTAAAAAAAAACGGAAGCCAAATTTCGGCCCCCATTTCAAGATGATTTGCTACACGTCATGTATTGTCAGCTTCCTTCAACCTGCAAAAAAACTGCAAATACCAAAAAACTGCAAATACCATGGTTTTTGCATCCTTGTCCCAAAAAAAATTGCACCCTTTTAAAAAAATGATCAAACAAGATTGGAAATGTAGCCAAAATAAGACAATAACTTTCAGAACATTGGGAATTTCCAAAATTCAAAAACAAGACTGTACACTGGGAATTTCCAATACACTGGGAATTTCAAAATTCGAAAACTCAATACAAAAAAACTCTACACTGGGAATTTCCAACATTCCAAAAAAGTAATTCTACACTTCCAAAAACCCAAAATTCCAAAACAAACACCTGACATGAACTTGCCAATGTATAGTCGGATTTTTTGTATAGTGGGGGCATTCCAAAATTCCGAAAACAAAAAAGCAACTATACACTTGAAATTTCCAAAATTCCAAGAAAAAACGAGCATACACTGGGAGTTTCCAAATCCCAAATTTCCACAGCAAACATCTGGCATGAACTTGCCAATGTATAATCTGATTTGCTTCAAACCTGCCATTCCCTTTGAGGAACAGGTTTGCAGGTTTGACATCCAAGTGGATGATGTTGAGCCTTCAGTTTGAAGCACGAGCCGCACAGGGAGGTTTCCTAATTTCCTGCCACTTCAGCAAATGATCACCTTGAGCCATAGAGTCTGTTTCGACTGGTATGTGTGAACATATGTGGTCATGGTATGGGCCTTTGAGATCCAATCAGGTTCTGCAATTTCTAATTGGCATTGGCCCTGTGATCTGTTAGATTCTAACATGGACAAGGCACAAGCCGGTCTGGACGTTAAGCTCGAGGTATGTGGATACCATATAGATGTGAGCGCTGGGCTCCACCACCCCATAGAGCTGGATGACTTCCTACACAAGGCAAGGAGCAAGGAGCCACCAACAACAAGCAAACCACATGATGCCAGCAGTGCTCCTGGCTGCTAAAGCACTTTAGCTGCTTGTGCATGGTCCAGCCTCAGGTCACATGAAAGCCCATGGGGATCTCCTGTTTCAGGACGGTCTTCGCCCCCTGTACGCGGCCACCGGCCTGAGGATCTGCGCGGCACATGCGGCCCAGCCTCGACTCGGTACACCTCGACTTGGTTGGTGAACTTTCTAGACCGCCCCTTTGCAAGAAAAACATGTTTATGCGGCAAGTTCACCAACAAACAAGCCAATGATAAAAACAATTAAAGAACGATTGGCTCATCTTTGTGTATACGCGCGCGGGATGGAAGATGGAGCTTTGGGTTGTCAAACTTCACACTGTCACTGACGTACCTTGTGATAGTTTGGCATGAGAATAGCCATCTCCCATGTTGGCGCTGACCCATAGTCAAATATACCAGGGGTCTATCAGTCCAAAGCTTAATCTGCGCGTTTGCAAGGCCAAGTCGCACAATGGATCCAACCTCAGCAGGCAATGAGGATGGCCGTCTTCCCCCCATAGAGAATCCACCCCAGGTTGCGAAAAATAATACACCTGTGTCACCTCTGCAATCACTTTGTCATGTGGGAGTTTCAGATGTCAGTCATATATCTACATGTGGGCATGCCAGTTCGTCATTGTCCAACAATTGGTATGTAAGCTGGTTTTTTGGTTTTCAACACGGAAAATGTGTTGCGCCTAAATTTGGGCGCTGCAAATGTGCCTAAGTTAGCGCCTGGTACCAGGTGAGTTGAACGCATTCAGATTTTGGGGACTCCTTGTAACTGGTTGTCGGTTTGTTGATAATTAGTGTTGAACTTGGCGATCGGTTTGTTTCCATGTCTCCTGTATTTCTCTAGTCATGAATCGATCCACATATCCATTGAGAATGGATGAAACGAACAAAAACAAGAATGCACGGTGTGAGTGAATCTCTGGTCAAAAAATGACATACGAATCCGCGGAGAGTGGATGAAAAGCACAAAATTGAGAAGTCACGGCGCGATTTGCGCAAGCGAATCGAATCCATTTTGCCAAAGCTGTAGCGTCCCCATCTTGTATTTTGCGTAAACCTTGAGGGCTTGAACTATAACTGAGATAAACGACCTTTTGCTGTTGAGGTTCCGGATTGGAATTGAGCCTGAGATCAGAATTCATTTTGAGATCACTTGTTGTTCTCGTTTGGAACCGAACTCAAGCTGAAATGTTGCAGTAAGAGATTCGTTTTTCAGACAAATGACCCAGGTGTCCACGTGATACGTGACCATGGCCGCGGGGACCTCCTGAAAACCTCCTGAAGGACCTCCTGAAGGACCTCCTGAGGAGGAAACCTGGAGCGATCCGTCAACCCGCACCAATCGCCCGGGCCCGATGGATGCAATGCCCGGGCGCAGGACCACGGCCTCGGGCGAGGACAACGAAGTCATGGCACAACCACCATGCATCTTAGCCTTCATCAGCCGATTCCCAAGAATCCTCCAGGGCAGAACCCCGGCATCATATAGATGTGAGCGCTGGGCTCCACCACCCCATAGAGCTGGATGACTTCCTACACAAGGCAAGGAGCAAGGAGCCACCAACAACAAGCAAACCACATGATGCCAGCAGTGCTCCTGGCTGCTAAAGCACTTTGGCTTCTTGTGCATGGTCCAGCCTCAGGTCGCATGAAAGCCCATGGGGATCTCCTGTTTCAGGACGGTCTTCACCCCGTCTCCGCGCGCACCGGCCTGAACATGTGGCCCAGCCTCGACTCGGTACATTTTGCTGAAGCGGCCAGCGACAAGTCGGACAGGTGGGGCCCAAGGCGATTTGCAGTGGCTCCTAGTCAGAAACTGTGACCACATGTCCAGGATCATCGAGGATCCACACTCACACCGCCCCAAACCTTCTAACCAAAACATGTTGACAGAAAGAGCACATTTGCACGTCACACCAAAACATCCTACGTTTTTTCCGAGAATTTTCTTTTTTTCCCATTAATGAACCTGTTTGGAAAAATTTGGAAAGGCAGGTGCTTGGAGACACTTCTGAGCTCTGCTGGCCTGATGGAACGATCCTGCGAAGAAAGAGTCAAAGGCCTGATGTCGCGGGTGTGCCTGCTGCAGCCTGTATTCCTGGTGCGCTGTATCGAAAGCTTGCACTGCATCAGCATGTTCTGAAAGCTTCATTGAAATTGAACTATTGTTCCAATGAGCCTGCTGCATGATGGCATCAGTGCACCATCACCCACCCATTGCTGCGAGGGGGTTGCGTACCCGTAGTGGGTGGAGATGAAGACCACCTTGTACCAAGATCCCCGCCTGGGCCAGAAAGTCCCAGAAACTTAAAACCAAAACGAAAACGCTCTGGATTAGCAACAACACGGAATTACTAGAAAGGCGGGGTGAAGGTAGGATCGAACCAGGGGCTCAAAAAAGGGCTCCGCTATCCAAAATCAAAACACAGAGTCCCACCTAACAGCGCCACAGGGAATTCATCATTCACCAGCCGGTTTCGATGATCTTAAAAAACAAAACCCATGGCGGCGACATCCTTCAGCCATGGTTTTGTTTTGTTCCTTCAGCCGTGGTCTTCATTTGCGTAGTACAATTGGTCCAATTAGCTCGTCCTAGGAGATCTTAGTGGGGTGGTCCAATGGAATGATGGGCAAAGTAAAGATATTATAACCATGTCCAAACAAAACAAAAACCACAAGCGGCTATGACCATAGAATCAACTAATGATGATTGGCAGGAACCATAAGTGAAAAATGGTTGGGACTGGTTGGAACCATGCAAAGGGCATACATAGGTACAAATAGAGAATATGATATTTATCTATAGATATATATAGATTGCCATATATGAGGTGAAATTATCAAATGGTTCATGTTAATAGATAGGTATATATTTATGAAAGTGAAAATGTGTAATGCGTGGTGGTCATATATGAAATTATTGTGATTGTCACTTCCATGCTTGTGCAAATTTGAACAGGCATGGCAGTCATGGACAAGTGATTATATTTTCAGCTTTTGGGCACACTAGGCTAAAAGTCTCTCTAACCGTTGGGCGCGCACAGCTCAAAGTTTTTAGACCTCTTGGGCACATAAGACTCAAAGCTTTACACCCTTTGGGCACACAAGTCTCAAAGTTTTTTGAACTCCTGGCATGGGGACGCAGAAGGCTTGAATTTTGTCATGCTTGGAAAGATGTAGTAGGCAAAATGCTGTCCTGCCAAGGATATAGAACAGCTCCATTTTGAAAGTAGTTTTTGAAGAATTGGATCAAAACCAAACATTGAATCACAGGGCCAGTCCATGATTCAAGGCTCCTCCACTGCCGGCGAAGTCAAAAAGAAGGCGCTTACCAACTGGAGGAGGGAGGCCACAGTGGAGATCATTGAGCTGTGGAGGACCAGCGCTGCCTTGGGAAAACAATCGACCTTGAACGATGAAACTTGACAGCAACAAAATAATGGACGAGAAGCAAAAAGGTTCTCATTCTGCCTTTTTAGATGTCATGCGTACACTTTTATTGAGTTGAGAAAAGAAAAATCAACAAATGTAAGCTTGTGTGAACAGCTTTGCCAAAGCGCAAGCTCAAGCGCCATTGCAACAAGGCGAAGGAACTAGTATGAAGCAGCGCAAACAGCCAAAAAGCGCGCCGGAGGCAGCAAAATATCAAGGAAATGCGCGGAGACTCAAAAGGACCACAGAACAGCGCTGATGTAGTGCAACTCGCATCGGTGACTGGTTGGCTTAGTCAATGGCTATTAGCCTTGTAATTCCCCCCACGGTTGTCACAAAGCTAGCCTTGTGCTGCGAAGTTGAGCCACTACTACGAATATCCCATGAAGTTTTGGAATAGAATCACGGTGACTTTTTCTACGCGCCTGAGGATAGTCCAGCTGTAGACTTCATTGTGAAAACGACTTGGGAAACCTTGAAATTTGTTGGTACCTTGATCATCCAAACTACATAGCCAACATCAGTTTATGGAAGACTTGCTCCTGTAGCAGCTTGAGTAAAATTGTGCCAGCACTAGGCTGCAAGTATACTGGGTTGATTCGACGACCTTGATACAGGGAAGACTTGTTCCTGTAGCTTGAACAAAAGTTGCGCCAGCGATAGGCTGCAAGTATACGGGCTGATTACAATGTCAAAAACAAAATAAACTTTTGCAAGCAACGTGCACAATCAGCTTGAAAAAAGGTAGGTCCATTCGTTCCCAGTGAGCATATATCTATAAATATATATATATATATATATGTATATCATATCTGTATATATGCATACTAACAGGGGCAACCGCGCACAATATTGTTTTGAGCACAGTTGGTACCATTGCCACCCCACTATCTGACCAAGAGTCAGTTAGTTCACCTTGTACCCCATCAGACGGACTTGCCAAAAATATCCAAAAATGATCACGGAATCCAACGATTTGGGATCTTGATGCACTTAGTGAGGGTAGTTTCGGGTATTATTCTTACTCATACCCACGCTGTCTTGCGGTTGATAGTTGTCTCCATTGTTCATTGGCTGCACCAGTTGCCATAGGTGCCCCCCCTCATCATCCTATATCTATAATTGCCTGTTGGTTGGTGGTACCCCCATCATTAGTTGGCTATGACGCCGTATGGCATCGTACAAAAATAATCAACCTCTTGTTCTTCGTGTCGCGTTGGGCTGGTGCTACTACCATGTGGCATCCCTGATAGCATCACGGCACGTTCCTGGTGGACTGGAGTACCTGGTAGCTCTAAGTCGACCCGCCATGGTTCCCTCCCCGACCAGGCTGTTCCTTCTCAGACGGCCGAGTTACCCAATTTCACCGACACATCGCCGAGTGCCTGGTGCGCCCATGTTGAGCCATGCGGGGCAAATCTCTGGGCGCTCTGGGGCCCTTCCAATCGGCAAAAACCGACCCTTGCAGTTGGGCTTCCCCAGGTCCGCTGCTTGGCTTGTCAGCAGTGACAGGTGGTGCCACCGCAAAACCAATTGCTGGATCCTGTGCTGATCATGGGAGACTTCTGCAAGGCTTGAGGTTCCCATGGTGCAAGTTCTGGCCGGGCATGTGGGTCCCATGTATTCCAAGCTGTCACATCATCTGCCGTAAGCTTTCTGTGGCTGCCACATAATCCAGTGCATCTCTCAAAAACGTCCTGGTTGCAAAACATGCTGAGTAGCTGAGAGCCCCACAAATCAACACACCCGTATCCCTGAACCAACACATTGACCCTATTGGAAGATCATCGAGTACACTTGGCATACTTTATGGTTCACCTAAGTAGGTGAACTAATCCTGCTGACCAGGCTCGAATCTAGTTGCAGTCACAGTCCATCAAGATCCATTGACCCCTGAAGGGTCCAGTCCTGACCTTCAGCGGGGGTACCAACCCCCTGCCCCCTGCCATGGCAGCACCTGCAACGCAACGATTTGACTGGGTCGATCTCCACAGTCATTGGCCTCGGCTGATCGTTTCTCGACCGACCTTCGTCCTGGATCCCTTCCATGGTGACATATTCTACCGAGTACTGCGTCAAAGCCGGTACCCCAAAACTGAGAAAGGAAAGCAATGTGCCAACTCTGATGCAACTTTGGGCAAACCGCTTGTAATATACCGTGCAATCCACTGTGTAATCCACCGTGCAATCCACTGTTTAATCCACTGTGAAATCCACTGTGTGATCCACCTTGCAATCCGCCTTAATCCGCTCATACTACCAGATGCTTGGAAGTTTTAGCAACTTGCTTGCTCCGTGGGAGATTTCGACAAAGGTGATTTCGTCACCGAAAAGGACAGATGCATAGTGGTCCAAAGCACGAGACTGAACAAGTCGTCTCCCCAGCAAACAACCATGGTCAACCTCAGAATGCAAATGAACCAGACTGGTCCATCTTCATGACGTATTGCATGTATACATATATATATATATAGAGAGAGAGAGAGAGTTATAAATACGTATATGCACATAATACTGTAACCAACAGGGTCATGCTTCTATCGGCCAACCAGGGCGAACATATGCCAGTGCTTGACGCAACAGATTTCTGCAGCGCCGGTACCCCAGCCACTGGCGGCCAAGCGGCGCATCGTACCGCTCCCTTGGCCAATTCAACCGCCTCGTTGCCAGCAATGGATGCAACCGTTACATCAGCCAATCCTCCCAAATCTAGGAGAAAACTGTGATATATAACCTGGCAATCAAAAATCACCAGTTCTTGCCTGGAACCATGAGTCAAGAATCCATGTTAAGAACTGATTGAAATCCAAGATAAACCCTGCTGGAGATAGTCCATTGTGATGTTCTATTCGAGGAAGATGAAGCCTAAATCACCCTAGATGGATAGGCAAAATGTAGAGCCGAAAACCGACCATTCCCTTTTACCTTCTAATATTGTTTCCTGCTTCATTGGGAACCGAGAATGTCCTTCCTAAAGCCCTTCAGTTTTACCTTAATCTCTGAAAGATCAAAAAGATATTTGTGTTTCTCAAAATAGGGGACCCCCAAATCATCCATTCATATCCATTAATGATCATTTTGAGCAATAAACCAAGCATTTTGGGGTACCCCTAAGGCTTGAGAACCACCATATGAACGGCTCCAGGATTGCTCCATTCGCGAGCTCCAGTGGCCTCCTGCTTTCGGGACGCCGCCAAATGTGCCCGGGCCTAGCCCCGCCAGGCAACCGCTGGAGCGACATGCAGAAACCTTTCCATGGAATTTGATTGTCCATGTTTTTCTAATCAACTGGGTCTAATCAACTGGAAATGGTTTCCATGGTTTTTCTATGGATGTTTTTCTGATCAACTGGATCTATCGACCAGTCCCATCCATAGATGGCAGCTGATGGCGGTAGCTCTCCCAAAAACTTTTTGCTTTCCCAACCAAACGTGGTGACATGATAACTTTCGATGGTTTCGGGGGGACCTCCATTGCGGCATGTGCAAACATGTGAAAGTGTTAGATTTTCCATTGCCACTAACTTTTGGCCACTCTAGATTGTAGCTGTTTCTGCCAAAGAAATCTTCAAATCTGAGAGTATACCACAGTTGCAAATGTCAAAAATGTTTGCATGCATGTATGTAGGGTACTGTACATCAATGAACTGTACTGGACTGCAATGGAATGTATATTATGCATGTACGTGATGTCACCCAATGTGGTGTGGTGATAGCGGGGTGTATGGAATGAACAATGTGATGTAATGTGGTGTACTGAAGTATAATGTCATGGAGGTATGTATCTATGCCTGCGTGTACATATTGCGTATGGCGTAAAATTTGAGTGCAAAATGAATGTAGGAAGAATATACATAATATAAAATATGAAACACATGCTTGCTTAGCTACGAAAAATTGACAAACAACTGTTGGAATCATAGGTCATAGCTGAGTCATAGCTCTGTCCAGAACCTGCGTACCCACGACTCCATTGTTTCCGAATGAAAATGGTGGTGAAAAGTTCATGAATCATTCAGCAAGACTGGCACTACCCAACACCCCTGGCATGAATGGCAACGTGAGATGACATGGGTCTTTACAGTGTGGTCAGATGTGGTCAGTTGCGGCTAGTGGCTCTGACTTTTGAAAAGGTATTTCCAACAATGGGGGTATCCCAAATAGCAGGTTTCCCTGTCACTTTTCGTTCCATTTTGAAAATCCCCAAAGATCCAAAGGTTGGAATGCTCACTGACCACTCTTTTGCTGGAATAGTCAATGCAATTGCATTCCAGTTTTTGACAGGATGTATACGAGCCAACTCAATTCCGAACCATGACCAACATGGTCTTAATGGAGCGATGCTTGATTTGCAGTTTTACTTATATAATATGGATGAATCCCAACCATCCGAAACAATCCAAAAAAACGGTACGTGAATATCCCAAAAACGCGATACTTTTCTTTTCATGATTTGAGAATGCCAACAGCATGGAACACGGTGAAGTGACCATCGGGGATGCGTGTATGACAATTCATTTTTAGTTGTTGGTCGTGCCTTCTTGTCAACCATGACTGATGGGCATCAACCACCTCCAATTGTCCACTGACAACTATTACTGTTAACCACGATCAAGCCTCACAGATACAAAACATTACCACCCTTCCATTCCCTGATCATCTTTGAGAATTTGTGATGGGTTCTTAACCAAGTACTTCACCTGATTGATAACAATCACTGGACATTGTGAACCATCTAGGCGATAACCGCTAAATATCATCAAACAACATAAATCGAATATCGACCCATCGTAGCCCGCACGTTCCCTGCGCGCACCAGCGCGGCGAGGGCGCAGGTCTCTCGATGTTGATCGCCTGCCTTAAGCCGCGGCGATTACCAACCGATTTGGTGTTGCAAAAATTGGCTGAAACAAAGGATGAAAAAACCTGATTTACAAGGCTTGAAAAGTCGTTCATCAAGGCTAACTGGCTCATAGCTGACAATCTATGGCTGCAAGTTTATCCAAGAGCCCGATGTTGGTGAGGGAGTTCCGCTACCCTGTTTCCCGTGGAGTTGACCATGTATGCCTCCGATCGCTCGTGGCTGTTCCTTAACCATCAACCATCAACAACCACTAACAACAATCAACGCCATCATCATCATCATCATCATCATCATCATCATCATCATCATCATCATCATCATTGTCGCTTACAGTTGCTGTTGGTTCTTTCTCTCACGGCCATCAAAGCAACATCATCAAAATACCATCGTGACAATCCATCTTTGTTGGTTGCATCCCCTTCCTTTTTGGTCATTAAGACTGGGTCATCAGCAACCATTCAGCATCATTCTCACCGTCAAGCTTGGCCGGTGCCCAGCTGTTTGTTCAATCCGCGTTTTCGTTTCTTGGACGCCCGGCTTCTCTGGCCAAGAGGTGGGCTTGCTTGGCGGTGCGCGCCACGACCTGTGGCCAGCACCACAACGGTCCCAACAAAAAACGGATGTCGTTCATCCGATACCGAATAGAAGCCCTTGCAATGACCATCCCCCAATGGCCGCCCCACTGCGCGTCATGGCAAATGGCACTTACCGGCCAGTAATGAACAACTGGCTGGCGCGGCCCCAAGGGAGCACCAAGCAACTTGCAATTTGAGCCCTGCCCTCCCCTTAGCAAACAGCCCGTCTCTTCTAACGTCGCGTTCTAAATTGTGCTTAAATGCAGTTATAACTTGGATGAGCACAATGCCGAAACCGCGACCCGTGTGCGGCCAAATTATTCAACCCAAACTTGCTCAACACCTGGAGCAACATGCCGCGGCACAAACGGACATGCTGCGCGCCTGCCACCTGATTGCCTTCAATGCGCTGTGAACTTTGAACCCACACTGCCGAACGAACAGCCATCTGCATCAACCATCACTACCTACCAATATCTAACAATCTTGCAACAGGACATGCGTGCAAACAACCTGGCACAAACGCGAGAAAGCGGGCATTGAAGCAAGGCCTCTGGGTGTTGCCCTGCGTTATTTGTATAATGCTGGGAAGAATTACTCCTTTTGGTGTCAGTGACACGTTCCTGCTGGTAATCACCTTCAAGCTGAAATCTGGGATGGGGGGCTCGAAGCGGGGTAGTGCCAAACTTCAACCATACACGCTTGAGCATTTGGTGGTTTCTCAGAATAGGGGTACCCCCAAATATCCACCAGTAGTCATTTACAGTAATAACCAGCCATTTTTGGGGGTACCCCCATTTTGAGAAACCACCATTTGGTGAACAGCTTTCACCAGTGCCTGCCCACAGGCCCTATGCTTTCCCCTTGGGATAGTACCAACTGGCTCCCAGGCTCTGCGATCTGCTGATTGAGACTTTGCATAGCATGCTATGGTGCTCAGTTGTGAAGTTGTGAAGGTGACTTTGACTCAAAGTGAACGACTTAAGCAATGTGACTTAAGCAAAGTGATTTGCATATCATCCCATGTGAATGCTGAAAGTCAAACGATTTGCATATCATCCCATTTGACTTTAAGCAGTTTCAAAACCGAGGATTGGTCTTTGGTGAAATGCAATTCCCTGCGCAAGTATTGCGACAATTGCGTAATCACTGACGAACAAGCCGTTGTAGAACCACTAGGAACTAGTCACAATGATCACTCAGGCTTTCGGAAACTACTCATTTGGCTTTATCTACCATATGGTTACACCACTCCTGGTAGCTCCACATAGCTCTCCGATCAGAAGGATATATGTATATATGTAAACCCTGATGGCTCCTCAGCTCACTCCCCAACCCATCAGCCAGTTATCACATGAGGTACCAGAACGCTTCAGCCTAGCCTCAAAGGCTGAGATCTAAACTAGTGACTAATTCATCCCAGTGGATGCAAGAAAAGACCTTCCCGCTCTCATGGACAGTAGGTTGCTCCAAGGGAATCTACACCCAGCTGGTTGGCGGTTTCAACCCCTATGACAAACATGAGTCGACCAACCAACCCTCGGTTGATATATCAGGAAAAATAAACGATGTCAATGAAACCACCAACCAGCTAGGTAAATCAACTGGCTTGCAGGTACCTGCCAAGAGTTCCTGGAACCAGTCAAGGGGGTAGCCATAGTCCCTAAATGTCCCTAAGCCCAACAATTCTTGAACCCGGCAACATCATGGTGACACAACATAAGCCCTTCCCCGCTGCTTACCCCCCTCCAATGTGGTTTTACCATCATCAAAGCTTAAGTCAAGAAATAGAGGCTAATTAAATCATAAGATGCGCAACTAGTCACCAGGACTCAGAGAAAGTGTTAGTTTATCAGCTCAGCTCATCCATGTTTGTTGCCTGAAATGACAGGCAGGTACTGCCAAGTTGGTGTCCGATGATGGTGGAGATGATGGTGATGATGATGATGATGATGATGATGATGATGATGATGATGATGAGGACGACGATGATGATGATGATGACAATGATGATGACGACGATGACAATGATAATGATGACGATGATAATGATGACCATGCTGATGACAATGATGATGGCGATGATGACGACGACGACGACGACGATGATGATGATGATGATAACGATGATGATGATGATGATGATGATGATGATGACGATGACGATGACGATGACGATGACGATGACGATGACGATGACGATGACGACGATGATGATGATGGTGATGATGATGATGATGATGATGATGACGATGTTGCTGATGATGATGATAATGACGATGACGATGATGATGACAATGATGATGGCGATGATGATGACGATGATGATGACCATGATGATGACGATGATGATGACGATGGTGGTGGTGATGATGATGATGATGACGCAATGATGACGACGATGATGATGACCGTGATGATGACGATGATGATGATGATGATGATGATGATGACGATGATGATGACCATGACGATGACGATGACGATGATGATGAATGATGACGACGATGGCGATGATGACGATGATGATAATGGTGATGATGATGATGATGATGATGACGATGATGATGA
>VSDK01029640.1:271331-287743 GCA_009767595.1 Symbiodinium kawagutii | reverse complement strand
ATGATGATGATGATGATGATGATGATGATGATGATGATGATGATGATGATGATGATGATGATGATGATGATGATGATGATGATGATGATGATAAATTTCACAAACACATTGTAAGAATTGTGGAAATGGGATGGCAATGGGGTATTTGGGAATGGCGTGGATGGGACAAAAGGCCAGCAAATTGACTAGGAACCTGGTCAATCATCCATATATCACCATGATTATGTTTCAAGGGAGAGTTGCTGACTGCATCCCACCAAGGCAAAAAATCAGCTCTCAACTTGAACGCGGAGTTTTCAGGTGTGTTGCCATAGCTCGGGCAGTTTACCTTGGCTGGTTGGTGGCTGAACCACCACTCTGAAAAAACATGAATCAATCAACCAACCATTTCAACTATTTGGGGAGAATAAATAATGCTTAAAACCAACAACCAGTTGGGGTGCGACATAGCCCTTGACTTTCAACTTCAGTGACAATGTTCCCTGCGAGTATCTGGGAAAACTTGCCTCACTCCGTTTTAGTAATCATTGAAGTGAGCAATCAACAATGACAAATCACAAGTGACAAAAATGTGTTTTGTCATTCACAAATCACGATGACAAAAGCCGTGGCAACATTCCTGGCACAGTAGCCCTTCCCCAATCAAGGCAACCAGCCAGAGGCTCTTGATCCTTCTTCAACCGCCACAGTGAACACAAACCGCCGGAGAGCCTCCGCATTGTCTTTGCCACCTTGTTCCAGGTAGACCTGCACTGCGGCGACCCCGACTGCGAGTTGAATGCTGGTATGCAAAGAGAGTATGTGTGATATAAATGCACAATGGTCGTTTCATGGTTTCAAAACCAACCAATCTCACTAGTTGTTTGCTGTCATGGATCTTTATTCCCTATTATCGAGCCATCATTGATTAATTACCTTTGACTATAGTAATCCGGATTGAACATTTGTCGTTCTCGACGATAAAATATACTTGAGCTCATGGAACCTAACACCCTGCTACATGATGACTGCAAGATGTGAGTGCTGCTGCCGGCCCATTGTTTTTTGTGCGCTTTGGTGGCTGTGTTGCTATCCTGGCATTCTTCTTCTTCTTCTTCTTCTTCTTCTTCTTCTTCTTCTTCTTGTTGTTGTTGTTGTTGTTGTTGTTGCTGTTGTTGTTGCTGTCGTTGTTGTGCTTGTTGTTTGTGCTTGTCTCTGATGCTGGTGTTGATATCGTCTTGATATCATTGTGATCGTTGCTCCTGTTGGTGTTCTTGTTTGCTGCTGTGATGCTTGGGGTTGCTGCTACTGTCGTTGCCACCATTGGACATGCGTGCGCATAGGGTTTTCCGCATGTCGGCAGCCCGCTGGCCGTGGGGGGGTTAGGACATGGCCACAGCTGGTGACTCGTTGAACCAACCACCTCAGATGGTTGAACCGACCTCCATGGGGAAGAAATCCTATGGCTGCCGGTTTTGACGATGTTAGCTGCTCAAAATCATCACCAAACTCTGGACGACAGAAACTCTTCGATGCTACTAGATGCTTTGGAAGTTGCAGATCAAGCACCAGCTTGACGTGACCGCCACAATGACAACGGATGTATCTCCGCCAATCGCGCCAATAAGTTGGTGCTTGATTGGATTCCAGGTGACCCTGACACTTGAAGTGCCACGAACATTACCACCAATTTCCGGGTTCCCTTCCGGCAGCTCCACATCTCAGCATATCTGAGTATCACCTGTCGTATCACCTGTTTGTATCACCTGTTCAGCCTCAGATATGTACAGTATCAACAGGCCTTGTCGTATTTATTCCATCCAGCGAATGACAATGTTGGGAGGGATAACCACTACTACTGGCTTGGGGGGAGACCGTTTCGAAGGGCAGCCCCCTGTCAGCCACTGCCAACATTCACCGCCAAGTGGGGGCGCAAAGACTCCATTTGACTCACGGAGGCCATCATGGGAATCCAGCTATCGTGGTTTTGCAAGAGTCATTGATTTTCATCCGCAGCCTATGTACCTCATTGTGCCTCGGTGGTCACCTTCTTAGCTCATCTTCGCTCAAAGCTTCGAAGCCCTCGACTTGTACTGCGGGGCTCAGTCCCCGAGTTGGTTGGCATCATCGGCCGATGCCAACGGCTTCAGCCCGCCCGACCTGACAAATCTGCTGTAACAAGGCTGCTTCCGACCTTGGATGTGTCGGGGATCATGGGTGATCCATGGCCACAAGTGTCAATGTCATCCACCAATAGGGAACCAATAACAACGGCGTCATGCACCACCACCACCACCACCACCACCACCACCACCACCACCACCACCACCAACAACAACAACAACAACAACAACAACAACAACAACAACAACAACAACAACAACAACAACAACCACAACCACAACCACAACGACGACAACGACAACGACAACGACAACGACAACGACAACGACAAACACTACGACAACAACAAACCCAACCGACCGACCGACCAACCAACCAACCAACAGCGAATCATTACAAGGTGCGTGTGTGTGTGTCCCAATGAACTAGTCCGAATGACCTTTCAATGATCAAGATCACCTGCCGCTGCAATCTTCAACTATCCCAATCTATCCCTTGATACTGGTGTTGATGCTTGGTGCTGATCCATAACTCGCTTGACATCGGAAACTTGTTCAAGAGCTGCTGCCTTCGGGTTGTCTTTACCTCTCTCAACAGTTTTGTACCCACTGTACAGTTCCCATTTGTTCCCATCGTTTCTCATTGCATATTGGTGCCCGAGAACCCACGTGGACCCTCTCGAGGTACTCAACCCTCTCGGGCTGTTCAAGTAGGCAGCCAATGCTTCTTTCAACCCTCCAAGTGAGAGCTCCAAGTGAGAGCTCCAAGTGAGAGCTCCAAGTGAGAGGGCTTTGTTGTTTTAGGATTGTTTGAGGGCATAGTCGGGGTATCAACATCCACGATGATAAGAAACCATGACCGGGTGCTCACGATGCCGTGAACTGAGCAACCAACAGGTGGTTGTTGCTCGCTAGTCCACTACTGTCCACTAGTTATACAGCGCTCGTGGGTCAAGGTTTGTATCGGGGCTCATTGGTTGAGAAGAGCAACCATGGGAATTCAAGGCTGTCTGTCACCCTGGCGCCCTGTCAACCTTTGGTGTTTAAACGCTCTTTTCAATATGCATTCACTAAGAACCCCCTGCGTCTCTGTTGTCTCTGAACCACTGCGCACGTGCGTACATTCGAGTATACAGGCGCACAACTAGTACCATCTTCAGCTTGGATGGTGTTTCATTCCCATCAGCACTACTCTCACATATCCCAGGAGTTTTCATGTTCACCGACTGGCTGTTTCTCAAAATAGGGGACCCCCAAATTATCCTACACTAATCATTTGTAATAATCAATCAAACATGAAATAACCCTCACTGAGGAACACGAATCATCAATCAACCAACACTAATCATCCAACTTGAAATCATATGAACTCATGGGGTTCCCATGGGTTCCTATGGGTTCCCTACGACTTGAGAAACCCCCAACTGACTACGAAACCACACGACCCAACCAGCAACTCACAGCTCCAACGGCTCCGTTGCCGGGATCCTGACGCTGGATCTTGACGCGAACGGCACTTTTCCAGCACCTGCATGTGGACCCAGGTCAAGCCAAGGTGGGTGACACTGGTCTTAATCGTTAGATAGTGTATAGAATATTGTATTCTACTAATATATGTATATATACTTATACAATCTATATATAATATGCATTTATATATAAACAGAGAGAGAGAGATTATGTATATATATATATATAGTAGTGGTTAAGTTGTTAGTTGTGCAATGCTATATAGATATGGTGGCAAATCATGGTTCATTTTTTATCATGGTCAACCTTTTCGGCTCGGAACGCGCCTTGCTGAGAGGTGGCGACGGAATGTGTTGATTTCGATGATGACAACGACTGGGTCAATATCAACCAACCAACTCATAGGGGATATAAACCAACAATAGTTGGTATACAACAGTTGTATACAACAATATGTATACAGTTGTGACAACAGCTGCATACCAACCAACCAACCAACAATAGTAAGGAAAACAAAGGATGGAAGATCACAACTGTATACAATTGTGATAACATGTGATAACAAGGATGACATGACCAAGTCTCAGTGTTCACAGCAGTCTCCATGGACCTGTGTTCAGCCTTCCATTTCTCTGGCATGGTTCTTCTGATAGCATGATGGCCTCAAGGGTGCAGTGATCCAAGATGAGCCCCTCTACATTTCTCCAAAGAAATCCATAATCTAAGTGCAAAGATGTGCTAAGTCAATCCCCCTGTGAGTAGTTGGGGCCATGACATGACCAAACACTTAGGTACTCAAATCATCTCTTCCCGATCTACCCATGGTGCTGTCAAAAGACGTTGGTCCGAGCCAATCGTCAAGAAAAATGAATGTGTGACATGGAAACTCAAGTGAAGTACACTGAAATTGAACTCATCAATGAGCTACGAACTTGAAAGTCAACTAATTAACAATTGTAAATGAATGACACAACATCTCAACATATTTCCATAGATTAAATTAGCTTACACACCATTTCAACCAACTCAAAACGGCACAGCCGTTGAAACTTCAACTCCACCAATCATGCAGCAGCCCCACGTCTCTCGCCTCTTCAGAGGCTTCCAAGACCATGGCATGGTCGCCTGGCCGGAGAAGCGCTTGCCGCCATGAAGCCTGGACTCCCAGGCACCCGAAGGCTACAATTTATAGCATCAACAAAGAATTGAAACATTTCTTCGTGTTTCTCAAGTCATGGGGGTGCCCCTAAATCATCCTTTATTGAGCGTTTATCGTAATAAACCAACCATTCTTGTGTGTCTCCCGTTTTAAGAAACCATCATTTGAGTACAGTAGCTACGAAATATTGGTCTACTGGCTATTTCAACACATATCAGCTGGAATATATCTTGCGTGGCGATTTGTTGAATTGTCTATGTTTGTGCCACGGTCGTGAACCTACACTGATTCCATTGGCGCGAGGACTCAGACTGGTTGTTTTTGCGTGGGGTACCCGAAATAGACACGTGCATGTGGCTTGTCCAGAGCAAAGAATGATCACATGTTTTTGAGCAGGATACCAGAATTTTTGGGCCACTCCCAAACATGTCATCCCAAGTGGCCAATCAAAGATCCCAGGTACAGGTACTGTATTTGCAAGCGTGCCGAACAGAGCCAGCCACACTCAGAAACGCATAATACGTCTGTGGGTCTCTCATAATTGTCAGAGAAAGTGTCTAGCAAACATCCCAACAAAAGCGCGTATTTCCTTCACCTTCAAGAGCTCCGATAGGGCACAGAGTTTCGAGGAATGGCCAAAAAAGCAAGCACACTGTCTCCGGAAACATGGAGGATAACCAGTTTTTATTGAGGTGGCAGCATCATCTTCCTGAAGCACGCCGACCTGACCGTGTCGCCATTGGTGTTGACACCACCGGTAATTTGAAGACCGCTGTTTTAAAGGAGTATCCTTCTCAGCTGTGCAGAGCACTGGCTGAATCCATAGCATCCCAACTGGAGACTGAGTGGAGAAATGGCCATGTTCGCAGTTGGGCCGAAGCGCAAGCATCTACTCCGAGTGTGACTGACGCAGCGCTGCTCCAGTGGGTTTCCGAAGCTGTGGCCATCTCGGCTAGGGTGGATGCAAACGCATCTATCCGACGTGACTTTCAAGGATAGCGAGTGGCCCTTAATGATCGCATGTTTTTGTAGCAGCAAGGGAATGGACCCTTTTGATGCGCAGAAAGAAAGAAAGAAAGAAAGAAAAGCTGGTTGCTGCTATAGAAACAGCTGGATCATTGCCATCCAAAGGATCTAACTGTTCAGCTTGCCACCAACTGTTCTTACGAATGGAGGGAGGGCCACAAATCGAACCCTTGCGCATCATTCCGTCGTAAGGCTCCACTGGCAAGGACTGGTGGGGGGAAGCACGTCCGAGCGAAGGAGCGATACGACGGCGAACGAAGCTAAAATGGCAACCAAAAATGCAACTTGGATTGGTCTATTCTCATTGCAAATCATTACAACTTTGTTTGCTCTTAGCCCAGAAAAAGCAAAGTAACCAATAGCTAAGAGTTGGTATTTCCTTGGGATACCAACCACAGCTATTGGAAATTGCATGTGTTCAGCCACGTTGGATAACTGGATATCACCGGCCCACCACTCACCCTGTCCTCGGGCTGCATGCACATCCACGGCCACTTGCAACGCTGCCAGCTCGCCGCCGGCATCGTCCACCTGGTTGGACCAAGCCGAAAATGCGCTTGAACCATGCTATTCCTAATTGGGTGGTTTCTTAAAATAGGGGACCCCCCAAATCATCCAAAAGTAGTCATTAATAGTAATAAACCAAGCATTTTCTGGGCTCCCTATTTTGAGAAACCACCATTTAGGAATTATAGTTATGGAATGGTTATTGAACCTATCAAATAATTAGCCATTAGCTAATTATAAAACTATTCCTAATTGAAACTGCTGAATCAAATAGTTCAATGTTAGGTATTTAGTTACTAATAGTTATTTGATAATATTGGGAAATTATGGAGTTACTAATTGTCAACATTGTTATTACCATTTCTAAATAGTATGATTAGTTAATTTACTATGTTAATGTTAATGTTGGGTATAATTTCTAACTACCAATGCTAGGTAAAATTACCTAAAATGATTATCACAATAATTAGTTTCTATCAATGTTAGTTGATCAAGATACAAAAATTCGTTACTGTCAATACCTAAAATGGTTGTACCAATCAACCGTTATAGGTATTGATAGTGACTACAGTAAAATAAAACTAATAGTCCGATTTTTATTGGTAGAAACTAACTTAAAATTGGCCTAATCAACTAATCAATGCTAATCAACCTTAATATCACTTTAACCAACCTTGACTAATCAATACAAGTGGCTGATGATTGTTAATCAGTGGTTAATGATGGGTAATACCAGTGATTTAGTAGTGGTTAATGATGGCTGATATGTAACTAGTCAATACTAATATACAACCACTCGGAATCATGATTAATTGTTAATTCATACCACTAGTCATATGGTGGTTTCTCAAGTCATGGGGTTGCCCCTAAATCATCCTTTCTTAATCGTTCATAGTAGTAAACCAACCATTCCTTGGGGGGTCCCTTACAACCAATCAATATCAGCCCATATCATCCCAGCATACCCGTCACCTCAAACTAGAAGCGGTTAACCATCGTCATGTAGCACACCTTTCTCCAATCACTCGCAGGTATGGTCGAGCCAGGTCATCCGGTCGGTTCACATTTTTACGGTGAGGGAAAGCACGTTGTGGGGGGCCACAGGGAACGAGTACATTAGCCGCCAAGGACCCAAGGATTCTCCATCAACTATCATTGTCCTATGTCAACATTGATTAGCCGTTGCCATTGTGTAAATAATTGCCGCTATGAATTCTAGAAATCATCAAATATTTCATTTAAAATCACTAAAACATGAGCATCCATCCCCCAAAAGACATGAGTCGTTCTATCAACAGTCAATAGTCTTGCAGCATTCGGATCACATATCGACAATTCTTCATGATCATTACCTTACAGGAATAAACAATTTGCCCTTGTCATCCATTGCCAACAATGATTGACCAATATCATCCATGACCAGCAATGATTCTGATTCCGTTTTCAGCAAGGCTTGGCCATCATCCTCCCACATTGACAAAGATTGGCGGTTATCATCCATGTTGATTCATGGTGAAGGTGAACCCGTGTCATCCGTGATCAACCACAGTAAATGAATCATGTTCATTCCTTATTTGCAAGATGTTTTTCATTTTCATCTCACCAGACTGCTAGGAACGATAGCTACCAACAATATAGTGGACATATCATACTGGTTGATAACATGATATGCAACAATACTCAACAGTAACCAACGAATGTCATCTGTTCTCTGCCATGTCGATCATCATGCACCATGATTGACCAGCATCGGTACTGATTGACCAGTATCATCCCATACCATCAACAATCAGTCAGAGGGTTGGATGATGTACATAGGACTGGGAAGGTATGAGGATTTGCCCAGAAAGCTCTGAATCAAACTATATCATTCCAAGCATTAACTAGAACTGGCACTGGTATCACCAACAACTATCACCCCCTGGATGACAAGGTTTACAACAAAAGCAAACGACATTCATGTAAAATCAGCAATGACTCGTGACCCGAGATCATCCCTGATCAGCTCTGCCATGATCTATGACCAACAGGATTATAACCCTTGTCATCCAATATCAACAATGATTGCGGTCGCCATCACCATCCCATAACTACAACAATGATTATCGTCCCATATTAACAATGCCAATCAACCACAACAACCAACAGCTCATTGTTCAACGATGATCTGCAGCCGCAGCCATGGCAATGAACAACCACTCTCTGGGTGGTCGCCCTATAATGACGAGGGTGGGTCCAGAAAGGGTACCTACAAGCACCATCCAACAATAACCATTACTATAGGGAAACACCAGGGCTTTGGACAAAGCTGGGGAGTACACCATGGCTTTGGACAATTATGCCAAATAGCTCAAGGTTTGAACCATTGCTATTGAACCATCATTATCAAATGGTGATTATCCTCCATTAATCCCTATGATCAACCATTATAATCCCCTAAAAATATCTAAACATCATATCTTAACAAACCCCCAAAAGTTTCTTGGTGATTGTCCCCTGTTGTTGACCCTCATTAATGGTTCTAACCCATAGCTGCACCATGTGTTTCCCCAACGCGGCCAGCCTCGCGGTATAAGGCAGCAGCACCTCAGGAACCACGATTTTCTCGCAGGGTCGGTCAGTTGGTGGGATGTGGTCTCCTGCAAAGCTCGGGGTACCCCCATATCATCCAGTTTATATCTATAATTCATAGTAATAGCAATAAACCATCCATAACTTTGGGGGTTCCATATTTTGAGAAACCACCATATAGATTCATGGGTATGCCTGTTGGGATCATATTCTTGAAGCTGCGGTTTGATGAAATATCCAACCAAACATGGTAAACAATTAGCAAAGGCAAAGGATTTGTGAATTATTTCTACCATGAATGAAATGGTTTCCGGGTAATTTTCCTGTCAACCAATTGATTGATCAACCAGCGCCAACCATTCTCAGCTACTATTATTGTTGTTTATTATCCCCTACTATTAATTAACCATTACCATTACCAACCATGATTAAAACCACCAACCAGTCAACCATGGTCAGCTACAGTACCAGTTCACCATTTGTAGCATCATCATGATCAACTGATCAGGCTCACCACCTGCGGGTGTTGGGTCCGCCCCACTGTTGGCTGCTTGCAAGGCCCGACGATGCTCCTCACGTTGAAGGAGCACCTGGCAGATGAGGGCGCCGGCGGGATCAACTGCGCTGCTGGGCGGTTGGTTGGATGTGTGGTTGGATGCGTGCTTCATAAAGCATTGAAGTGCTGGGTAGTGGTTGATGATTGACAATGATGGTAAATCAAGAATTGGCTTATTTACATTCATTAACCACCATGGACCATTGATAACTGGCCTTGTTAACCTGCTACTGTTGGTGTATCAAGGGCCTGGCAATTTAGGTGCGTGCCTGGTGGGTTGCTTCAACAGTAAGGATCCATCCATAGTGGTACCCTCCAAACAACGAAGACTGATGATTTTTTGATTTTTGCTCAGGCAGTTTTTGAGTGCTTGATTACTGCTTTTCGGCGGCACCCCCAACAGCAACAGCAGCATGAATCTCCCTCCCGGGAAAGCTGCTCCGCTCCGCATATGGCGGCAGTCTCGATCTCTTGCTTTGCACGCACCAACCATGCGGCTTACTGTAACCATGCTTACTGTAACTCGACCCTATGCCCTATGCTATCAACCTCAACATTCACCATGGTTAACCCTTGGTTGGTAGGCTGGTTAACCCTTGACACCATCCTGGTGGCATCCCGCTTGCCTTTGCTGCCTCTAGGGTCATGTCGGCTTCGCCCTGTACATCCTGGTGAGCTCACAATGGGCGGTTCGGTTGGATGCCTGCGGGCAGCTCAAAATTCTAACCGCTTCCCCACTTACTACAGGTTTCATCAGGTTTCCCCGGTTTCCCAGTGACTACGATCCATTGTGCAGTCCCTGGGACGGTACCTCTTTGGATGTGTGGAATCAAGTTTGAAACCAGCGAAAGCTAACGATAGACCTGCAAAACAAGTTCTTGGTTGCGAGCATTGTTGATGTTGATGCATTCCAAAGTCTCCAAAGTCAATATTTTCCAACAAACGTGGTGGTTGTCATCTTTGCTATTCATACAAGCTCTGTCGAAGTTGAGGTAGCAGAAAAGGTTTGCCTGTGGCGAACGAGATTTGAAGCAGCTCAAGAATTTATCTCAGAATTACCCAGCGGGCCAACCAGGGTTGCTTCCAACACTATGACCTGGGAAATAGACCCAAATCCTAGTTCATCCTGAATTTGTACCACTTTGTTCATGGCATTGCCAGTCAGTACAATCTGTTAAACACTCAAGAAACTGCACATTTTCGGAGAGTTGTCCCTCCCGTCATTGCCTAGCCACAAGCATTGACTATTACATCCAACCGTGAGTTGATAGCTCAGAGCCTCAGCATCACAAGATATCAACCATGATGCTCATGATGGAATAGAAATCTCCTGAGCTCCAGTCTCCGCTGCAGTTGCCACTGGTCCTCCTGCTCACGGTAAATCTTTAAGGCCTCTGCGATGCAAGGAGCGAAACCTATCTTTTTTGAAGAGTCCACACTGACCGAGGTTTGAGATCCTTACCACCAACCTGCCGGGTATGATACAATACCTGAGAACAAGACATGCGTGTTGCCTCTGAGTCAGGACCTAGGAGAGTCGCTCCACTTGAGTTTCTAGGGCAGCATCCCGGAGCTTCACCAATACTTGAAGCGATGGGTTGGGGAGGGCTGTTGCATTCCCCATGGTGGTGGCTGTGGTTTCCCAGTCCCGTCTGCGGCTTGACCGTTTTGACGAATGTCCAGATGATATGATGATTAATTAAGCAGTGTCAAGTGAGATTGTTTCACTTCCTAGCCAACATGATCAACCACAACTAATCCTTACCTTATCAATCATGGATTTACACGGTTTAAGGAGGGACCTATGTGAGTCCTGGTGGAAAGCCAATTGACGCGACGTATATAATTGGAAACCCTAGGCCCTAGCTATTGGGTAGAATCCATGAGCCCATCAACCATCAACCAGCACCCACAATGAACCAACACTGACCATCATGAGTTTTATGCTTCCTGATGATGATGATGATGATGATGATGATGATGGCTTCCTGATGATGATGATGATGATGATGATGATGATGATGATGATGATGATGATGATGATGATGATGATGATGATGATTCGTTGTTGACGGTCATTGATGGACCGGTATGATGCCAGCAAATGGCTCCGCTCGGGTTCCTGGTACCGGCGCCTCTTCAGCCGCTTGCAAGGCACGCTCCGGTTTTTCTCGTGCCAGCAGAATCCTGGTGGCTGGGGAGGCGGCGGATCATGAGCATCCACAGGGATTCACGACGATGGTAGACCAACGGTGGTTGATGGCTGGCCCATGGAGTTTTACAGCGATTCATGGTTGTTATATAATGATGGTTGTTGATGATGGTTGTTAATGATGATTAGCAACCATGGAAGTTTTATAACCATGCTTGATAATGCTTGACGATGGTTTTTGATAATGAATGGCGGCTAGAGCTGGTGAATGGTGATCGTGGTGACTCATGGCAGTTCAGGACGGCTCATAACTAACGTGATGAACAGTCATGAAAGGGCTGTAACCAAAATCATCAAACAACCGTTATTGGTTGCATGTGGCAGATTGGTACAACCGACAATACAGGTTTATGCTTGAATGATGTACCACATTAAGTAGAGAATCTAATTTGTGTGGAATGTCTGCAGAACACTGTTCATGATCCATGTTTGAATTTCTTGCTTCTCGGGATCTTCCCTTGTCAAAGCCATTATAGAAGCCAAACTTAGAACAAGGGCAATAAGGAGGAAGCCCAACAGAAGTTAGATACCTTCTCACTAAGCGCGAGCACCCCCCCAAGTAGATCCTCTGCCAGTTTAGCTTGAGATTTCCTTGCAAAGCACAGTGATTCAACCAGGCACAAGGACGAGTGATATCCGAATGCTTGAACTACGTGGCTCAGAGTGGCACGATTCAGCATTTTCTTTGAACATGATTTGAACAACGGGCTACAGGGTATCCCTGAATGCATCTCTAAACAAAAACGATGAAGAAATAATGCAGAAACAAAGAAAAACAATAGGTATCACTGTATCACAAATAATTGCTTGCAAGACCATACATTGGTTGAATGGCTGGCTATTCCTAATGATGATTATCCACCATTGATTCAGTGGTAGCCATTGATCAAAAAATCCAACCAAAAGGTTGTCATTTACATTACTATTAATCTGAACAACCATGTCCCAACTATTCTTAACAAATAAAAAATTATCCGCGAGACGCCATGTCCACGCCTGAAAGTCGCCTTCAACATGACCTCGGAGTGGAGATGAGTGGAGCATGCCCAAGTGAAACCTTGACGTCGCAGTTACGAATCAAATGATGGCTGATGGCTGATAATAATGGCTAATGAGCATCAGAAGCTAGCAAGTCAGTACGTTTCTTTTCCAGCCCTACCTTGCTCTGACGGACGTGTCAAAACAAGCAAAGCGTTGGCGTACCCAAGCGCTAAAACAACCTTTGCATGGCTGTATTGCAAATAGAAACGTCCTCTGTAGGATCTTCTACGTATAGATGACGTTGAAATTTGTTTTGGTAAACATCCTTTTTTGTGTAATGCAGCCAATTTTGTGTAATTCAATACATTTGGCTACTGAATTGATGGTTAATCCTGCTTAATGATAGCTAATAAGGATGGCTAATGGATGCTACATAATGGTAGTTTATGATGATTGACGGTGAGGCTTGACAGACGGACCGGGAACAAACCAATTGTCATTCAGAGCCTTCCTGAGTCCAACGTCAAACATCATTTGAGTTGCTACCCTTTGGGGTCATCAATTGAATCATGGACCGTCTTGATTCACCCGTCGTTCAGCTAGTTCTTGGTTGTGCAGGCACCATCAGCCATAGCTTCAAGGCTAGTGAAGGAGGCCATAGCGATATCCACATTGGGAGGTAGTGGTTGAGAAGTTTCTCAACCTCAATAAAGTGAGACTAGCTTCTCAACAGGAGGTAATCAATGGGTAGCGGTTGATGATTTCATTGATGATTGCCCATCATTGACCGCTATCAATCATTGTTTATCATTCTTAGCCAGTATTACAGTGATCATTGATTCTGATTGACCATCATTACAGTATACCTAAGCATCAAAGTATTCACCCGAACTGATTGTTGCAGCATTCTCATTCTTAAGCTGATCTCTCCAGCTGAGGTTGTTCCTTAAAGCGAGTGCACCCTCTTGTTGATTACGTTTTCTATTCATACATTTCCTTTGTACTTCATAATATGTTTAATCAAAAGAAAAAAACATTTCTTATCAACACCAAAAGAAAACTATGATGCATTTGTACTTCACATCACCATCCTTATCCTTACCTTCACAATATGTCCTTACCAAAGGTCCTGGCTTCGCCGCCCTGAGGTGACCACGGCTTGTCCGCGCTGATCATCTGACTGGTGACAGACCTGGGCGGATGGATCCTGGGTCGATCCCTCGAAGGTCTCACCATGCATCGGTAGCGCGAAATATTGGTGACCATCCCCTAGTAGCTGGTTAGTGGTTAATGATAGGGGACAATGGTTAGTGGTTATAGTATGTTATAGTTGATTATCATCCCCTGGATTAGAAACAACTAATAGGGGATAATAATCAACTATAACTGGTGAATCTTGTGAACTATAGCTGGTTAATGGTAAAGGAAAATAACCAACAATAGTAGGGGATATACCAGCTACGTGATCCATATGTGATGATTTCTCAAAATGTGGGACCCCCAAAATGGTTGTTTCTTACTATAAATCGTTAATGATGGATGATTTGGGGGAACCCCTATTTTGAGAAAGATCCATTTGCAGCTACTCCATTCATGTACCCATCCAATTTTTCTCGCTGATTCGTCATCGGGCGGAAGTGATGCTGAACCAGTCAGAAGTGATGCTGAACCAGTCAGAAGTGATGCTGAACTGATGATGTGATGATGCTGCAGGTGATTCAACCATGACATGACTCCTTGGTTCTTGTGGCAGCCGCTGAGCTTCCCTGCAGCCAGCGCGACCTTGGCAGCTTTCAGGGCCACATCCGAACCTGGCCGAGCTTCCAGGGTGAAGTTGATAGGTCCGCGGCGCTCCAACACGTGCGCACATGTACACAGGTGTCCAAGCACCGAGAATAAGCACAACAAAAAAAACAAATCCTTGGCTGAATATGTTGAGACTTAAGGTGCATTTAGAAAATGATAATGGTAAGATAGAGATGCAAACAGAGATTTGGGGCGCTCAATGAGAGAAGACTAGCCCCAATGGATCTGAAAAAGAACACAGTTTCAGAGCGGAAACTATCATTCTGAGACAAAACTCTAATCGCTGCAAAACTATCCACAGAACAAGCTCCAGTACAAAGGAGTATTTCTCCCCATGAAACTGTCGGAGACCGTTGCAGGTACAATAGACCACCACATTGTTTTGCACACACTGGCATTGCAACCAGGCACATGCTCTCAACTAAAGCAATCTGCAATTCGTGCCATGCAAAGTCTTGCAAAGTGAAGATGTTTCAGCACGGTTCAATATGATCCAAAACGCGTTCGGATCAATCAGTTCTAGTGCAAATAAGTGTTTCTCCCCAGAAAATGGTCGGAGAACTTTGAAGGTAAAATAGATCATCACATTGTTCCGCACACGCTGGCATTTCAACAAGGCACATGCTCTCAAGTAAAGCGATCTGCAATCCATGTCATGCAAAGTCTTGCAAAGTGAATCAAAGTGAAGATGTTTCAGCATGGTTCAATATGATCCAAAACGCGTTCGGATCAATCAGTTCTAGTGCAAACAAGTGTTTCTCCCCATAAAAATGGTCGGAGAACTTTGAAGGTAAAACTGATCATCACATAGTTCCGCACACACTGGCATTTCAACAAGGCACGTGCTCTCAATTAAAGCAATCTGCAATCCATTCCATTCAAAGTCTTGCAAAGTGAAGATGTTTCAGCATGGCTCAATATGATCCAAAATGCGTTCGGATCAATCAGTTCTAGTGCAAATAAGTGTTTCTCCCCAGAAAATGGTCGGAGAACTTTGAAGGTAAAATAGATCATCACATTGTTCCGCACACGCTGGCATTTCAACAAGGCACATGCTCTCAACTAAAGCAATCTGCAATCCGTGCCATGCAAAGTGAATCAAAGTGAAGATGTTTCAGCACGGTTCAATATGATCCAAAACGCGTTCGGATCAATCAGTTCTAGTGCAAATAAGTGTTTCTCCCCAGAAAATGGTCGGAGAACTTTGAAGGTAAAATAGATCATCACATTGTTCCGCACACACTGGCATTTCAACAAGGCACATGCTCTCAAGTAAAGCAATCTGCAATCCATGCCATTCACAGTCAGGATGTTTCAGAATGATCTGATATGATCAAAAAATTGTTCGGCAAAATCAATTCCCCTGCAAATCAGAGTCGTTTCCCCATGAAAACTTTGGAGAACTGTCAAGGTGCATTAGCTTGTGACAGTGCAGAGAATTCAGAACTGGCCAACATTTCCGGCAGTGAACTGATACTGGCGACATCTTTCCTCGGCATCTTTCTCTGCGCTCTTAGGATGATGCCGCTTTAGGTAGGCTGTGCCACCACTGGGATTTACGCAACGCTGTTGGCTCGTGACCATGGCTACTGACCACTAATCACTTGCTGTTTGTTGTGGATGATCCCATGGCAAAACGCTCACAAGCGATCACTGTCGAAGAGGATCCTCAGGTGGAGTGATTGATCCTGGTTGGTTACAAGACCAGCCTCAACAGGCAAAGAAGCCATGAACCATGAACAACCCAACGCTGCCTTCAATGGAGCTCGGGATGAGGTCCTTGTTGATGATGGAGCGAAGCCTGACCCCCCGGAGCAAGGGACAACCACAGATGGCTTCCTGGTGAATCTGCGCTGTGGCCCAAAAAGTGATGGTTGCTGGACCCTAAAATGATCCTCTTGTGTTGTTTCAAGGCTATGAATCCTTTGTTGGCATTACAACTCCCTCATTCCTGGCGTCGATTTTGCAATCCAAGTACCAGGATGAGATCTTCTGTCTCTGAGAAACAAGTCAGAGAAGAGC
>VSDK01029640.1:210514-271321 GCA_009767595.1 Symbiodinium kawagutii | reverse complement strand
CGCGCATATTCCAAGTTGCTTTGTTGATGGTCCAGTCTTGCATAGCTAGGTGCAGAACCTGCTACTCCTTCCCACCTATTTGGGGACTACCCTTGTGTAGCAGTACTGCAAACCTCCCAAGAGCTCGACTACCAGGGGGGCAGTTTTTTCAATCGCCCTCTTGAGCGCCACATCAGTTCCAAACCGCTGACTGGTCCTTCCTAGACTCCTTGATGCACACCATCCACATGATGCCGTGCATCGTGGTACTCTCCCCCGCACAATTACTATGGCGGAAGCTGCTAGTTCTAGAGGGGTACACCATCTGTGGACAATTTCATTTGAACCCTTCTGAGCGACCAATCATCCGCAGGGGGAGTGGACGAAGATCTTGGCCAGTAGATGCATATATTCTCAGTGTTTGGCAGTACCTCAGCTATAACTCCAGGTACCCCCTAAGTTGCCACTCTGGAGACCCAAGCAATTCCAACGGGCTGATGTTTTCAAGCCCTCTAAAATATCTTAGTTAATCAACAGCCTAAACATAAGTGGTAAAGTCAAAATGTCAATGAAACCACCAACCAGCCAACCATCTTTCCACCAGCACTTCCCAAACCATGCCCCCACGCGGAGATTTGGCTTCCCCACAGCGCGTTTTCGGACTTTCGATCCTGATCCAATTCAGAAGGACTAACCTGCAGTGAACTGGTTAATTAGCTGGTTAATTGAAGCAAGAATATATAACCTACTTTCACCGCATATAGCAAGGGCATGGAAGGGCAAGTGAGATCCTCGATGCATCGATACATCCAGTCAGAACCCACTAGAATCAACCATACTGCGAACAAATGAAATCAAAGGACAACGATCTGATCAAAAGACATATCATAGTTGCATAGCTACATCTTTATACACATCGATTATAAATATATAACACCCCACACACGCATCTGCGTCTCCGCTGCAACACGGGTCCCTGGCCGCCGTCATGCATAGCAACCGAGGACCTCACACCCAGCTCTCGAAAAAGCGCCAAAGCATCCTGAGAGTCGCGCAAGGAGAAGTGGTGACAGCACAAGAAGTCAACAGCACAACACTATGGTTGGACTATCCATGATTGTGGAGCATAATGCTCAAGACCAATAATCACCTAATATATAATGACCATTGATAATCAATGATAACTATTGATAATCACCAATGATTACCAATCATCACTATAGAATATCTCGCATAATGAGCATTACATCTAAATTGAGAGATATCAGAATGACCAGAATACGAATCATCGGCGTTGACCAGTTGACCATCACCCAACGTTGCGAGGTATTCACAACACTGTGGAACCGGAGACATGGGCACTAGCAAAGCATCAGAGTCATCGCCTCTCTACTTCACACAGCGACCTGAGCAAGTAACCAACCACAAGCCAAGCGTCCAAACTGATCTCTCTGTCTGTTATGTATGAATATATTTGTGCATCCCCCCCATACATATCTCTCAGTTTTGCATCGTTTTGTTTTCTTCAGGGTTTCCGTAGGATTTGTTCTGTGTTGAATTTTGCTGCGAGGCAAGGAAAGCGTTGACGCAAAGCACTATCTCAAATGGAGCTCTTGGAAAACACCAAAAGACTTCCGGCTTGGTTTGATTAAAATCAACGAATGTATATGTACTATACGTATATGTAAGATATGGATACACCGTGTACATATGACATCAGTATAGCAGTATACATGCAAACAATGTGAAGGTACAAAAATCTACACATATCTATACATGATATACACAATTGCAGTAGATAATTGCATAAATATACACATCGATACATATAAATACAACTATCAACTATTTGGTTAGATAGATAGATAGATAGATCGATCTCCAAGTCTCCACGCTATCCCTGCAATCTGGGCTGCCTAGCTCGCACGACGTAGACCGCGGTTTCAGGGTCCGGCACCTGCACGTAGGTCTTGGCCTTGAGAAGTGAGCAGTTCGGCAGTTCGTAGAAGTCAGGGGTATAAGGTATAGAAGTTGCTTCTTTGCAAAAGTTGCTCGTTGGTAGAAGTTGCTGTAGGTGGAGGCTGTGTGTTTGTAAGCAACTTTGTAAGAGACATGAGAAGTTGGAAGTTCCAAAAAAGGTTCCAATTTTCCACTGCTATAAATTGTTGGTACTGAACCATTGATCAACAGCGGTGTGAATTCCAAGTTTTTGGAGATGCATCTAGCTAGATGCAGCTAGATGCAGCTAGATGCAGCTAGATGCAGCTAGCATAAGTGGGGTACATGCTTACACCTCTGGTGGCTAAACCCAACAGCTGAGCGCGCGGACGAGGAGGGACAAAACCATGGCCTGTCCTGGCGGACGAAGGCTCCCAAGACTAGTGCCATGTACATGACAGAAGCGGCTCTGACACCTGGGTGTTGCTGAGGAATCTGAACAATGGCGCAGCCAGGCTTAGACTGGCTTCATGCAATCTAGTCGACCGAAAAAATGACACTTCCCCTGCAACAATTGTGACGGTAGCTGGTGGCGGCGAAAAAATCTCGTCAGATTGTGATCATTCCCTTATCGAGTGGATATTCACCCCCTTGTGCAATGATGCCAAATAGGCAACTATTTTTTTGTTTGGCCTTGGTCCTGACATGAAAAATCTGCAGCAGTTCCTAGTCTATATTCCAGTGGCAGCTCTATGGCATCCCCAAGTGCACTGATTGGGTAATGGTTCGTCATGACCAATGACCACAAACTATACTTAGACATATATCATATAACTATATATTTAGTTGTTATATGTTATATCAATGTTCTAAGTCAGTGAGATACCCATCTTAGGTTTGTCACTCTTACCAATATCACCTAATTATCAATAAGAGCAACAACGACAGCAGGGAGAGCAGATATAACGCAAATGACGACTCCAACAGAACTAGTTATGTAATTGCTCTGGGGGCCATGCACATATTCCGATGTCACGGGTTATAGCAAGCCGCAATACACAGAGCAGCGTTAGTCCCTGCAGGAGGTTCTGGGCCAACAGCTTAGTATCCAGTGCATTTATGTATAATATGTTTCCTCAATTGTCCAACAATGCCAGTTCTCATTGGGCGAACTATCATTTTGGGCGGGTAACCTCTTTTGAAACATAGCCTTTTTGTTCCACACAAACATGAACTACATTTACAAATGGATACGTAGATAGAGCAATAGGTAGATAGATTCTACCTTAACGCTTGATGCCTTAAGCCCAGCTGTGTAACAACCAACAGAGGCGAATTTTGTATCGTCTGTATCGCCACAGCTTGGGTCTGTGCAGCCCAAGTCGCTTGCAGAGGAACCTTTGTCTGCAAACGCCGAATGATGCGAAGGGTAGATGCCACTCATAGTACACGACCCCCAGCCCCCCCTGTTTTACAAGGGGAACTATTTATAACTCAAAGCTCAGGGTTTCCCAAGAATGGCTTCAACATGGCGGAAAATGCATTGGCAAGAGAAGCATCGAGACTTGCACAAATGAAGCACCGTGACCATGGTCTTGCTTCATATCAATCACCATCCAGCATCATCAACCACTATTAAGCACCATCAACCATCATGAAACAATCGTTAAAAACACGCTTGAACAACATCTACTGACCACTTTTGACCACTTTAAACCACCATCAAACCACCATCAAACCACGCCAAACCATGACCCAAGCACTGCATTCCCAGCGCTTCCTGCATCGCTTCCCACCGTGGCCGCCGCTCCTCGCAAGTTGTCCCGGCGCCGGAACTCGGCCAAGGCATCCATTGCGCACTGCCTCGGTCATTGATCCATTCGCCAATGGTTCAGTGAACCCAACATGGAGTTGTTGATGTTGGTGAATGTTGTTGGTTAATGGGTGGTTGAGTTAATGTTGTTGGTTGATACCTTGTGGTTAAGAGAAGCCAGTTGAAGATGTTGAAGTTTGGAAATTTGGAAGTTTATCTTGGTTAATGGGGTCAGTTGAATATTGGTCAATGATAGCTGATAACTAATCAGCGAATCGAAAATTGTTGTTCAACAAAGGATCCACGGAATACTCGACCAGAGCTGGCGATTGCCGCATACCAAGCATGAATTGGTTCGTACCAGTCCTTGCCCGTTTCTTGAAAAGCGTTCTCAACCATCAATCAACCACAATCAACCACAATCAACCACAATCTACCATTTGCCACCTATAATCAAGGACTAGTTGACCATAGTCAACTATTGGTTAACCATTGTGAACCACCAATTAACTATGATGACGAATTGATTCACCATCATCATCATCACCACCATCATCATCACTATCATCATAAGCCAACACTGGCCCTTACCCGTGTGAACCCCACAGCATGAACTGTTCATTTTCTTGGCTTCCTTGCAGGGCATCGTCCTACGCCAAGGGCACAGCAGGTACCCGCTGTGGTGACCGAGGTAGGTAGGGCATTGGTCCACTGTATAACCAGGATTTGTAACAAATGATTTGTGGCTCACTACCTGAAATGAGCCGCCAGTTGCATCTCCGTGTTGGAGTCTGCCCCCGCACACTAACAGTGACCACAAACCGTACCACAAAAAAAACTGAAAAAATGCAAAATAATTTCGACACAATGATTTCATGTTTTTGTGTTGTTTCCTGTTTTTTGACGGTACTTTTTGTGATCTTTTTCGCGTACTCTGTGCTACAACGTACTACCATGAAAGTACATCAACGTACTACAATATACTACAATGCATTACAGTTTCCTACAGTGTATTACAGTGTCCTACAACGTATTACAATGTACTATAAGGTACTACAAGGTAATACAAGCTACGTACTACAAATTACTATATACAAGGTACTACAAAAATCACAAATCAAACAAAACTCCCAAAAATAACAATCAAACAAACCACAAAAAAAAACAAAATCACACCATCATTTTTGCAAAATGTGTCAGAAAGTTGACAAAAAAAGATTCTGGTTTTTTGGGGTGGACTTTAAAGTCCCGGACGTTTTTCAAGTGTTGGTGTGCCGGGGCAGACCCTAATCTCCGTGATTGGTTCGGGACAAAATGCTGCCAAGAAATAAATGACTGAAATCGCAATGAAATTACAACTGGACAGTCTTCTGTTTCCATGCATCTGGCAGAATCGCGGTGTGGAAAACAGCACGTTGACAAGGGTCCAAAAAAGCATGAGCTATGAAAGCACATCTCCAATCCAGCATGAAGACACTACCACAGACATTCCACTTCAAACTCTTCATGCTTCCATTTTGAAAAGGATTTGTGATTTTGCCTCAATGGGGCTCGAAAAGGAAAACCAGGGTCCGGAATCCATGGTAAGACATTAGCAAATTGAATTGATTGATTCTACTTACTGGCAAGTAAAAAAAGGGGATCCGGAGTTCATGGGCAATCAGTAGTCGCTCACCTCTGGATACCAATACGAATCATATTGGATCACAAATGACCAATCCTCAATTTGTGACATCAATTCATGTATTTATCTGTTCATAGTGGTATCCAGAATATCACTAAATCAACTATCTGATAACAGAATAAATTAATAACCGATCAATTCGTTTGTATCCGAATCTCAATGTGGTTAAGATTGACCCAACTCGCCATCGGTTTGCTCTCCGATCCAACTCCTCTCCTTGGCATCTGCTTCCTGTCGAGCTAAGTGGGCTTCCACCTTGGCACGCGTGTGGGGGCTGGACCCCCGCTCGGGGCTGCAGGGTTTGCGGCTGAAGTCGGACCACTGAGGAAATGGAATGATGTGGCAATGTGGGTCAATGCCATCCACCTACATTGGATGAAGATCCCATCCCCAAGGTTTTATTGCTTTCTTTGTGGGATGTTCACTGGGGGAACAGAGTTTTGACCCCCGGCCATTTGACCAAGAAGTGGGCACAGTGTATTAACCAACCAATTTGGGAGACATCCATCCACCCGTGTTCAAACAGGTTGAAACAGGGATCTGGCCTCCGCTGAGTTCTGCGTGTCAGTTTTGCTGTGGCAAGCATGCCCTGGATGTTTTCAAAACACTGAATTGAAGCAGGAACGAAGAAAGCATTGTGAAATTGATATGAAAGACCTCAGGGAGCAAATCGATGACAATTTTTGCTTGAAGTTCTATTCTCAAATGAAACCAGTCGAAGGAATGCGAAACAAAACAAGCAATATTCATTGACCCAGCAACTGCACTGCGAAGAGCTGAATACTTGGCCGAGATCAGTATGATCTTCTATCCACTAGAGTATATCCATGGCCCTGGGTGCTTCTCTCTAAAAAGGTTGTAAACTGATGATCATGCTGAATAGTTAAATATGTTCCTAAAAAGTGCACAGTCACCAACACTGAATAATATGCTCATATCCAGTAAACACACTCAAACATCCATTCTGACATCTCCCATTCAGCATCCAAAATCATGCAAAAGCATCCATCCTTTCGGGGCCACCGGGTCAGCAACTTGAAACTGCTCTGCCCACCGCTGTTTGCAGCATCTCGATCTCGCCTTCAGTGTCCTGAGGGGATGTGCTGGCAGGACGTGCTTCCACATGCGTCGCCCCTTCGGAACCTCAAGGTGCTATGCTAAATATTAATGATGGAATTTTTGGTTCCTACTTAATTTCTGCAACTCTTCACTATGCGTTTATTGTTCACTACAAACATAGACTTAAAATCCAGATGTCCATATTTGATACAGGAGCCATACGCAATAAGCTTTCAAAAAGATGGATGAGCAGTGGCGAAAACCTCGTTGGCCCTCCGTTCAATGTGAAACCTGCTGATAAGGGTCGAGTGGGGAGTCCCACCGCATGGCAACTCATCATCGGCTATTGGTGAAATGTCCAATGCCATGTGTGCGTGTATCTGTTCGAAGCAACTGCACCCTGTTGTTCCCATCCCCAAAATATGTTAGGATTCTTCATCTACCATCATCTATACCTACTTTTAGAGATACTCCTGGTCGCAAAGCCATACGGTATGTGACCTAGAGATTAAGCTGGCTATGTGGAAGCCTGCTTCTTGATAGGTCAATCATCTACAAATGGTTGCTACAGCTTCAACCACAGGGTTCAGGATTGCTTCCAGGACCAGTCAACCGATCTACCAGAAGCTGACCCTCGGCAGGTGGCTGGGTGCTGTTTGCTTCTCAACACTTGAACCACCACCGATTTGACTTTTGAAGCAAACATTTCAACAAACGGAATGTATTTTGCGAATGGAGAAATGGAGATATGTATTTCTGATACACGTAGATACAATGTGGATGTATATATATATATATATATGTACATACATACACCCGTATGTGGTTCAATTAAAAAATCACCGGCTTCGTTGTTCCAGTCTTTGAAACGATTCCACCATCTTGATTTCCAAAGTCCAGACAGGAATGTTCCATTCATATCATTGACTTCTGGCTGTATATGATCATACCCGCCAAGTCAGCAGATGTGGGTCTAGTGCTTTGGGTCCGCATGTTCCTGGGGTCTTGTTGCGATCGAACCATGAGTCAACTGAACAAATCCCTGGAACAACAACGACAGCAGCAGCAACAACAGCAGCAACAACAACTATGACAACAACAACAACAACGATAAAAACGACAACGTGGGTGCTGGATGTTCATATCTACGGTGTTGTGTGCCCAACGAGCATCATCCCAGCATGTTAGTCAGTCCACTTCCAAGAGGGCCCACATCCACAGGACAGCGTATCTGCAACCTGGGGTTCGAACTCCCAGCTGCGCTAGGATTGTTTGAGCATCCTTGCGACCGCGTTGGTTTCCAAACACGGTCGAGTTGTGTAAGTGTAGGTGTCCATTCGCAAGCAGAGTTCAGGACTGACAGTTTCTCACCAGAAAATGATGATCGTTGAGAAGTGATTCACAGGTTGTTCTCTTTTTCTATCGTTAACCTTTGTTTTCCCGATTATTGTTGGTGAGTATCCCCTATTAGTTGGTTGGTTAATATTGACCCATCGCCATTTGTCCTAATCAATCTGGCATGTCAAATGCCCTCCAAAGCTCCAGTGCAAATCTGCACAGCCGGCCACAGGCTACAGCTGCCCCCATGGCTACAAAACAACGACACAACCACTATCAACCACTGCACCTTACTTTCGCCCAAGGTGCCAGTCTCTTTATCCAGGTTGGTTCATAGGTGTTCTCGATTCGTGGGTAAACCCATCTAGATATGGTGGTTTCTCAAGCCAAAGGGCACCCCCAAGTTGTGGCTGGTTTGTTATTACAAATGGCTAAACAAGGATGACTTGGGGGTACCCCTATTTTGAGAAACAGTCATATAGAGCCTAGGTGGGATAATAAGACATGTACAACAAACAAGCACTATTGTTCATGATGATTGCTTACTGTCTCCCGTCATGTATAAACCATTCTGTTTGCATGGCTAACCACCGCTGCTAATATGAGGGTCATTAAGCCAGCATACAGAGTCCCTAGATGAGTCCTGAAGTAGCTTCAGCGGCCCTGGGGATATAAAGTCACATGAATATAGGTGATGAAAGTCACACTTATGAAAATGATGATCACCCCAGAATATAGATGATGAAAGTCACACTTATGTAGATACATCAAGTATCAATTATTGTCAATCAGGTGATGAAACGCTGCATATGATATCGCTGTATGGTCATTGTGGATGACCCGAGACACGTTAGCCCATGGAAGATTCAATGTTGTTAAGCCCATCGTCCCATAAGAATCTTCCATCAATAAGCAACTGATGAGTTTGACAGCTCTTCCAACAGGGGTTCATCAATTGTCCCAGAGTAGCTACCAACAAATCCAAGCAGTGTCCCAGTGTCCCACAGCGATCCTTAGCCACACGGGCTGCTCTTAAGAACTCCTTGTTGGCAATGTGGGTTCTAGCCTCGACATTCCCGGCAGTTGTAGGAAAAGAAATTGAGTTGAGGGAGGATGTCTTGCAAATGTAAAAAAAATCACAAGCCTGTGCATATGTAAAGATACATGTGTATTTGCGTATCTATATGGCTGTGGGTCAAAACCCCGTACCCCTGGTTCCCCACCATTCACCATTGTTTTCCATTGTATTGTTGGTGGAAATCCCCCATTAGTTGGTTGATTAACATTGACCCATAGCCATATGGTAATATGCACATAAAGGTCCTTCATTGGAAAAGTGTAGCAACTGCCACACCATGACGGGTAGGGTAGGGCCACCGAACAATTCGCGGGGGTTGGGAACGCAGTCCATAGGAACATGCACATACCCCCAAATCATGTTTTTAACCATCTTTGGTACTGAACCAACCATTCTTGGGGTTCCCTGTTTTGAGAAACCACCATCCATATGGTTTGTTTTTGAAGGCGACTCATAGCTAGTCATAGCTCGTTTACGTCAAAAACACATTACAAATCATGTTTGATTTCAAAAAAGACTTGACCCTCACCCACCACCGTGGACCGGCGGCAATAGATACACGATGATGCCAGAAGTATGACTATACCGGTGTTCGATGGGTGGCGGTCACAAGCAAATTTTGCGTCCCAAGCGGCATGTACAAAAACAGTGGTGTATGAGGGTGTATGCGTGTATGTGCATGCCTGTGAACTGCAAAAGAAATAAGTGTTCGATAGTGCTCACATGTTCATGTTCAGAATGATAACATACTTACATGTATAATGTATGTTCTTAACAGCATACATCTACACGTACGAATGGGTGTTTCTCAAAATAGGGGTACCCCCAAATCACCCTTCTTGAACAATTTTTGGTCATAAACCAACCACTTTTGGGAGGCTCCCGATCTTGAAAAACCACCAAATCTACATCACACGTGGTGGTTTCTCAAAACGGGGGTACCCCAAAATCACCTATTGACAATCTAAAACAAGTTCTTTGGGGATGATAATTTCGGGTCCCCCTATGACTTGAGAAACCATCATTTCTTACGCTTCCCGTCTTCCCCAAGGCCGGTGCCGAAGGAGGCACCTGGTGACCCCGTGACCGCCAAGGGGCCACCGTTTGCAAGGCCAGCGCCTCGTTCTTCCGGTCGCCTTCGTGTTGGAAGCGCTGGACCTGGGCGAGCTCTCGCTTCGAGGTGGTGCCAACTGGTGGTCAAGCAGGACTCACCAACCAACCAACTAGCTGGTTAGCTGGTTAATAGGGGATGGTTAATGGTTAATATGGTAGGGATGGTTGATGGTTAATAGTTCATGGTGAATACCTAGCTGGTCATGGGTTAATGGTTAATAGTAGGGGAGGATAACCAACAAGAATAGGGAATATACCAGCTTTTTATGGCTATGGAACTTGTGGTAGATAATAAGGAACAAATGGGGGACATGATGTATTAGCTATATATGGCTATGGGTCAAAGCTTGGATCGACCAACTTTCATGGGGAATAGGCAACAAACTCGTAGGGAAGACAGCCTGGTTAATGATAGGGGAACCAGGGGTACAGGCTTTTGACCCACAGCCATATGTTCCAAGGGATGTAATAAGCAAAACTGGGAAAACAATGGTTATGAGCCATAGCCAAGTGGTTGTTGACAATTCGCCATCCGCAGTTGGTGGGTACTGGTCATTTTTTGACCATTCGCCGGCCTACTCAAATTTCTACCCACATTGAATGGGTGTCAAAACGATCACTGCCAAAGGTGGACAATGTCTTTGAAATGGTAAACCACACTTGGTATGATGGTGGTACCAGCTAGCAATACACAGGTGTGTTTTATATGAAGTTGAGATAGAGAGGGAAACAAAAAGTCTGCGAACTATTACCACGGCCACGACAATCTTAGCATTTTATGCAATCATGCATTGCTTGCATGCCATGACAATCCTCCCGTTCACCCATGGCCGAGTCCATGGCTAAAGCGTTCCAAGCAGAGGGTTGATGAAGCAACAATCTTGGAAGCCGTAATGGCCACATTTCACTCAAATAGTTGTTCAGGGGAAAAACACTTTGCCGCCCGTTGCCCTGGATCAAATGCACCGGTTTCTTTCGAAGCTTTCCCCTGCCAAGAGGATCGTTGGCACACGAACCCTCCCCACCGCCACACCTCACCCCATCTCCTAGGTCCTGGACTGCTTGCTTGGCAGTTTGCATGGCCTCAAGCGTCTGGGCATCACAGGGGCGCCCAGCGGTCCATCATGGAACCATCAATAGCTGTGCTTCGATTTCAGCCCCCAAAACCCCAAGGATTTTTTGTGTCACAAGGATAAGTACGGATGGAAAAAGTCAAGAATTGGAAACGACCAGCTGTGCAGAAAGACCGACACAAAAAACTATGCCAAACTACCAAACTCAGCTAAAGTTATCAAACAAGGGGGAAATCAATGCTTCATTCATTTGGTGGGCACCCATGGCTCTGCCTAGAGGAGCCAGTGTCAAATCTATGAGTGTTTCCTTCCACCATTAATTGCATGGTTGATAACCAACAATGTAGAAGTTGGTGGCCACAAATGACGCTCCCGAAGTGCTTTCCATGATTTTCCTTTTCGGAGAAGACAACGATGTTTGGTTGCTTCAGTATACTTCAGTATGGTACGTCATCAAGGGATTCTTACGAAACCCACCAAGACTGCATCTGAACAACAAAGCACTGAACAACGAGTGCGAGAGTCAAAAACGTTGCGGCAGCGTCACATGGAACATACACCAGCTTTTCGGGAACGTGCTTGCACGGCCTAGCACCCAGCATGTGTCAATCATACAAGCGGCAATGTTGGTAAGACAACTAGTGCCTAATGATAATTTCTTATGGCAAGGCAGTCACCTATTCCGAGGGGAAAAAACTTGGCCGTGGCGTTCTCAATGAAGATCAAAGTAAGCGTTTCCCAAAGATGTTCGGTTGTTCAGTTCAAGACGATGGTTGGGCTTTTCGTACCCTGAAACGTTTGGACATATGACCCGTGTTCAACGGGAAATGACGGCATTTCTGGACAGCCCCAAAAGGGTTGTTCACATCAAATCGTTGACACATGTGGCACACCACGGTACGCCCAAGAACGTAAGAATGAGTCCCTAAGAAGGGCGCTTTACTGCATCCCAGCAACCCCAAGACGGTGACTCACCCTAAGCCAACAGATTGTTTGTGACTTCATCAACTAAGTAAGTTTGAGGTGGTTTGTGCCAACCCTGGATTAATAAACCCCTAGTTGATTAATAGGGGGTATCCCCCAAACGCCTTGGTTTCCCATGAAATTGGTACCGCCCAATGAATACGCCGTAATCAACATGTTCACCCAGTTCCTGAACCTATCAAAACCATTGCTTACGAATCTTTAGAAAAAGCCAACCTATGGTTATAATAAACCTATGGGTACCAAGCCATCACTTATAGCCGATATGGGTACCCCCCTATGGTTTATTTTTTGGGGGGATCAACATGAAAACGTGGCTAGAAGTTCTCAAGTCATTGGCGCCACCACTCCGCTGCAAGGCTTGGGGAGCCGAGATCGAGGCGCACTGCAGTACGCTCAGGGCCGCACCGAACCACTGTTGGAAGACAGCTCGGCTGTGACCAACAACCTGCGAGTTGTAAGTTGGATGCCGTCAACTTCGCTCGGAGTTGTCGTACGTAGTCCCCATTGATGGATGTGTTTTTTTTTGTTCGGGCAACTTGGGCACTAGTTCTGGTAGTAGTTATGGTAGATTTACGAGTCTACAAACATGTCAGTCATACACCCAGCTATACTTGCTGGGTGACACCATGCAGTAGGCATGCGAAAGTTGTGGATGGGTCACTGGATAGGTGCCTTTGGGCCTGTGTTGAATGCACGATCTCGTTGAATTCACGTGACCCGGTGCCGGAACAACTACGAGAAGCAGGACCAAAGGCCGTGACAAACTGCTGCTACCCCTCAGCACTATTCACCTTTTGTGGATTGGTTCTCTTGGTCAATGAGTATTGCGGCCGTGAATGGATTCCGACCCTGAATAGACCGGCAACTCATTCTGAACAACTCATTCCAACAGGTTTCGAAATCCTTCCGGGGATCGTTGGGCACCTGGGAATGACTCAGTCTGCAGAGCTGATGTTCCCGTGCTTCGTTCATGGGATGTGCATGCACCCACTGTGCCTAGCCATCGTGATACTTACGAAATGGCCCCTTCAACCAAGTAAATTTGAAAGGTCGAAAAACAAATCAACTTCATTCAAAGCATATTTCAACACATTTCAACCTTCAACAGCCTTAACAGCCTTAACATGTTGCAATCACCATCAGCTTGGACGCCCCACTGCAGTGCTTCCTTCTCTCCCTCGCTCTCTTTCAGCTCCTACGATGTTGGGAGAAAGCACCAGCCGCGGAACTTGAGGTTCAACCCTGGCTATCATAAACCTTGGTTCGAAACAAGTGGCTTCCTATTATAGCAACACGTGGTGGCTAAAAACCTTCGAAAGCACCATTTATCCACCAATTCTAAAGTGATTTCCTCAAGCCAAACCATATGTCATTGGACATAATATAAGTATGTATAATTACGCGCAAACCCCCCAGTTCGCCCACAGGGCGAACTGGGGGGTTTGCGCGTAATGGTTTGTGGTTTATAGTTTTAGGGTTTTAGGGCTTATGGTTTTAGGGTTTTAGGGTTTATGGTTTCAAGGTTTTATCGTTTTTTCTCAAAGTTTTTTAGGTTTTTGGCTTTACGGTTTAGCTTTTCAGGGTTTATGGTTTAGGGTTTTAGGGTTTATGGTTTTAGGGTTTTAGGGTTGTATGTCTGCAGAATGCAAGCAAAACACAGGTCAAGGACCTGCGCGCGCCGTCAAGATACGCTTCATGTCACACATGTGCATTTTGTCCTGTAAAAACCAATATTTTTTGACGTTCCAAGATGCTGACGACGGAGGCGCGGGCAAACTGGGGTATTTGCCCGTATAATTACTGTATCATGGATGCCAATACCTACTGATGAACACTTATGACATGTACATCGCTGTACATTGCTGTCATTAGCCTTTCAAACCGTAAGATGGTGGTGGATCAAGTGGTCATCAGCCCGTAAACTGGCTGGCTCGAAGACATCAAGAGTCTCCAACCCCTTCATCCTTCAGCTCAGAACGCTGGTTTAGTAACGAGAACTGTTCATCCTGGGGTTTGCAGGGAAGAACGTTTCTTCCTAGGTCAGGATTGATTATACATCCAAGAAGTGTCGCCAAACTCCCGGGAATTTTTGCTCAACATCAATTAATAGGCCTTGGGATGCCCCCCCCCAGGTATCTCCAAACTGCGATGCAAATAGTTTGTCAAGTCCTTGGAGAGCTCCACCAAAACAATATCGCCCGGCTTATACATACACCCAGATGTATACATGTAATAATCATACATATGTATTTTTGATTTGAAAAAGACATAAATCTAGCTATAAATATATATATATATATATATAAATGTCATGTGTAGATCTAGAAAAAGGATCTCAAAGTCTGGGAGAACAAAATTGCACACCCCTTGGATGGGTTCTGACCCCCCGGTGACTACGCGTCCTGTAGCAACGCCAAAGCCTGCGCAGATTGAAACAAGGCCCAGGACCACATATCAAATCCTGCTGTCCGCCACTAGCGGATCTGGTTCATCACCGTTCTTTGGTTTTGAAGGATAGCAAGAGGAAACCTTATACTTTCGGATACAAGGATACAAGTTGAGGCAATCATGGGATACTTAGTTGGCTTATTGAATGGCTGATAGATGGTTAATTAATGGTTGGTTGACCGTCATCTTTCAGTCCTGTACAGATTGACAGGTCAGGCAGGTGCTACCGCGAACATATCAGGTGAACCGCTTCCAGGGCACTGCAGGACGAAACCAACAGGCCATGAAACACACGTTGGAAATGGTGAGCATTTCCGGCATGGCGAATATGATCTTGAAGAAATCTATCATAAAAACGAATTGAATTTACTATGATTGTAAAAATTGCGTATTGTGACATGATGATAACCATTATCACAAGCATCATTGAAATCACCGAACTAACGGCCAAATAATTAATAGTCATCAACAGCAGCGGCAGCGGCATCTTCTTCTTCTTCTCCATAGTCGTCATCATCATCATCATCATCATCATCATTCAATCATCAATCAACCATCATCAACCATCATCATCAATCATCAATCATCAATCATCAATCATCAATCATCAATCATCATCATCATTCATCATCATCAATCATTATCATTATCATCATCATCATCATCATCATCATCATCGTCATCAATCATCAATCATCAATCATCAATCATCAATCATCAATCATCAATCATCAATCATCAATCATCAATCATCAATCATCAATCATCAATCAATCATCAATCATCAATCATCAATCATCAATCATCAATCAATCAATCAATCAATCAATCAATCAATCAATCAATCAATCAATCAATCAATCAATCAATCAATCAATCATCATCATCAATCATTAACCATCATCATCAATCATCAACCGTCATCATCATCATCATCATCATCATCATCATCATCATCATCATCATCATCATCATCATCACCCTCATCATCATCATCTTCTTCTTCATCATCATCATCATCCTCATCATCATCGTCATGCACTTTTCCTTCGCTCTCATTTTCCCCACCAACCGCTTGACTTTCCACCTCCTTCGCCGCCCTTGTGGCTGCCACAGGCCTGGGAGGTTCAGGGCTGTGTGTCAATAGTCATTGCTTATTGATGGACGCAGTCTGGACAATGCTTAGTCAACTAGTCCGCTCCAGATGGTACTTAATTCCATGATAGACATTGCCAGTATTATTTTAACCTGATATAATTCGTAAATCATGACTTTCGGTTTGATGTGATTATGATAGTGATATTGATATAGATTGATGTAGATCGATAGATTGAGATAGATTGATATAGTTGGATAATCAAATATACTCAAAGGCAACCAGAAACATGATATAACAAGATCATTACATCCATGTTTCTTGTTCCCCATGGTACATTATTATACAACATGATATATCTGGAAACATGATACATTATGTTCCCTATGGTCCTTGTGGAATGGTCAGGACGGTGGCATTGCTCCGATGCTCTGCTTTTGACGCTCAAATTGGCGCCTCTGTGGGGCTGCGCGGCTAAAGACTGTTGCCGTTGAGCCTTGCGCACGCTTCGAGTTCCCTTTGCACGTATCGCAAATGTCTCGTCGGACACAGCGCATAAAGTAGACATGGCACATACAGTAAAGTAGTGCATAATTGAAAAGGTCATCAATGAGAGAAAAAATGCAAACTAATTATGGCGCCTGTCGTGTCAGAACCACCTTAGAGCGATGTGGTTTCTTTTGTCTCGTTGGGCTCGTTGTGCTCCTCTGCTGGTTTTGCGGGCTGTGTGGGGTTCTCGATATCATGCCTCTCATCAAGTGCTGAATCATAGTCTTGGACTGGCCACTTACGAGCAATCTGCTGCTTCACATAGCGCTGATGCAGAAACATGCCATACATCACGTTGGCCATCACAAAACAAAGCAGCACAAATGCGCCCAGAACGACCAAGCAAAAGGCCAAGAAGAGCAGAAAGCCCATGAAGAGTAGTGGACAATCACCTCCACCACAATTGGAACAATCCTTGCAATCCATACATCCGGCGCATTCGCAACAGGAACCGTCATCACAGCGTGCGCAGCAGACATCGCAGGGATTTCCGAGCAGGCAGAAATAGCACCCAAGAGTCGGATCGCAACACTTGTTGTTGCAGCTATAACAACAATCAGTGCAACAGTCTGCCTGTCGCCTTCTCTGCTGGCGAGCGACAGTTGTCCAACTTCCTATCTGGCGTGCAGCAACCAAACGCCGTGACCGAAGTCTACCAGTCATCCATAAAAAGAAGAGATAAATGCTGGATCCTACACCAATCAGAAAGAAATTGATGCAAACACCTAAGAGAAGGAATCCACCTGTGCTCTCTGGTTTGAAGGAGGCGAATTGACCTTGACCGTCCAACAGATCCAAGATCTCCGTGAAACGAATCAGCTCACCAAAGCCAAAAGCCAGGCCAAAGAAAAGAATCCCATAGAAAAGAACTGCAACGCAGTAGAAGATCAGATGAACTGTACAGGTTCTCACAGGAGCTCCTTTGCCAATGTGATAATGGTACTGACAGACTTCGCATCTTGTCAAGTTGGCAGGATTGATTCCAGATGTTCTCCAAGCGTCCAAGCATTCTTGGTGGACGGGAGCTTTACACCTGCAAGGGTAGAACAGGCGGCCATTGCCATCTGCATCATCTTCTTGCAAACAAATGCGGCATGCCGTCGACATGGCTGCAGCTCAGCACCTCTTGTTTTGTTGCGGACTTGAGCCACAATAGCTGGGCGGTGCTGGGCTTGCTTGGTGGTCTTCTGCATTTGCGCCAATACTCGCGCTCATTTTTTCCCACTAGTCATTGAATGTGGTTCTACGATGTTATCGGCTTGTTCTGACCTGAAGGAGAAGCATCTTCCCACAGGAGCCCATGCAAATCACCGTGTTGGTGGAAACGCTTGGGGAGGGTGATGCGCTTGGATTTGCTTGGGCAGTGAGAGTCATCGCTGGGATTCCACGACTCTTGCTTGGCAATGAAGACTTTGGCCTTGGCAGCTGATGGTGTGCCCTGGGTGCCAACATTTCACCAAGCAAATGATGTCCAAAAAATTGCGCACTCAGTATACTCCTGCAATGGATGAATTTCCCAGTCTTTCTCCCCATGTTTCCCCACCACGATCATGTCGGACGCCATTTCTGTGTATCACGAGCAGAACCAATTGGCGTTAGGGGCCAAACGGGCGCATCAACAGAGCCATCGAACTTGAGACTAAACCATCAGCCTTCCATAGAACTGAATAAGAACATGAAGGAAACCTTCCATTGCTCAGAAATGATAGAGTACTCCCAAGCCCCCAAAACGCGGACTGCTTGCAGGGAAACCATCAACATGAGTGGTCTCGACTTGGCCGCCCATTTTACGATCAGGCTGTGTGCCACGCGCATGATCGCGCATGTACCCCTAAGATATGCTTTGCTTGAAATCTGCCGCCTTCCTGTAAAAAAACACTGAACACACTTTTTCCAACAAAATTGAGAGAAACCCAGGGTTCGACACCCCAAGGCATTGAGAAACCCAAACTGACCGCGTCCCCCCCGGGAACCCAAATTGACAACACAACGTCGATCCCTGAGCTCCTGGGCTTTCCGACCAAGGCATTGAGAGCTGCAGCTTCCCGTTTGGTCCCGGGTCCGGCGCTGCGGCAACTGGGCGCCCCGGGTCCAGCAGTGGCGCCACTGATGATCACATGCAACGAATTCAAAAGGACACGCTTCAGAAAGGGTTGGAAAAAAGTATGAAAAAGTGATACCAATTCAAAGTCAGTGATGGAAAGCTTCAGAAAAATAGGGTTGGAAAAAACTTATGCAAGCTTTGGGGGTGGAAAAAGCGATACCTCTCTAAATGTCATTATGTGAGTCCGTGAATGGGGTGCCAACCATTTAGCAATGAACATTGGGTTTGGGGATACATCAAATGTGGCTGTGGGTCAGTTCGCCATGTACCCCCGGTTCCCCTATCATTAACCATTGTTTTCCCTATGGGTTGTTGGTTATCATCCCCTTTTATTGGTAGGTTGATATTGACCCATAGCCATATAGACAAGCCGCTGCCTGGTGACTTCGGAAAACACGACAGGTTCAGTCCAGGATTCTGCTCCTTATCACCCACTTTTACATAAGATGCAACGGCTGTTATTGTGGCCTCCAGTTGTTGTTGCTGTTGCTGTTGCTGTTGCTGTTGCTGTTGCTGTTGCTGTTGCTGTTGCTGTTGCTGTTGCTGTTGCTGTTGCTGTTGCTTTGTTGTTGTTGTTGTTGTTGTTGTTGTTGTTGTTGTTGTTGTTGTTGCTGTGGCTGTTGTTGTTGCTGCTGCTGCTGCTGCTGCTGCTGTTGTTGTTGTTGTTGTTGTTGTTGTTGTTGTTGTTGTTGGTAGTTGTCGTTGTATGCATTCCAGGTGTGTCCAAACATGCATGTAGGTATCGTATGGTATGGTGTGGCGTGGCGTGGCGTGGCGTCGTGTGGTATGGTATGGTATGGTACACTGTCCAAGGCTACAGTATTGTCTGGTACAGTATCGTATGCAGGGATGTATGTATGCAGATAGGTATGTATGTAGATATGCATGTATGTATGTTCATTACCCCCTATAGACATATATGCACTTTTCTATCTGTACAAAAAGTTCTACGTGTGCAAATAGACGTGGATATAAATATAGATAAACTGGTATGTATATACATATATTCATTAATTTATCTATTTATGTGTTTATTCCTTGCGTTGCACTCATGAGAACTGGCTGCGTGCCATCAAAGAACAATTTGACGCTGATGGCTCTTTGCATCGCTTTTTAAACAGGTGGCTTGGTCCCAAAATGGATCTATATTAAAATGCCACTATTACTAGTTTTGGGAGGCACTATTTTTTTCAAAATGGTGTACCCAAAAACTGGTGTCTTGACAATGGCTACTGTTGGATGGTGAGTAGGTACCACCATTTACGGACAAACCCCGGCGGTCATCAAAGATTGAGAGGTCTCCCGCAGTGACTCAACACGTTCCCCTCGCGGATTGCCCCCAAGCCATCAACAACCCATGTCCTTGTTCTTAGACCACCTGGACTGCACTGCCCCCAATGACACCCCTAAGCTCAAACTCAGACCCCCGATGGCACCGTGCCTCTTCAGTGCCTCTTCAGCTGCCTGTTGAGCTTCTTGCAAGGAAGCTCCTTAGTGCGCAACGTTGCGCGAAACCATTGCCTTTAAGGGATCATTCGCCTGTTGATCCACTTTGGTACGTACAAGCCACTGCAGAGCTTCATCTTGGTGCTGGATTTGGGAAGCTCAGGTCATCTGGAGCTGTGAATATGACTTATGCTACACTGATGTACATAGGCTGAAAGACAGTATGTTGTAACACGTAAGATGTATGGAGTGTCAATATCTATACATAGATGCACAATTATGCGGGAGTCTGATGACGTCTGACGAATCAGGGTATTTCCCTACACAGATGGTGGTTTCTGTGGAATTCATACATTTGCAGTTTGGGGGATATCATCGACATAGATACATTCATGTTGCATGCATGGATAAGATAACATGATATCACATGACAGAACATTGCACAACGTAACATTACATAGGCCCGGGCATACACGCAAACATACACACTTGGTTACACGACGTTACGCATAAAAGTGCGTGACATTGCATCGCACTATATGATGTACACAAATGTGCATGTTGACATTACATGTATTGCAAGCACCTACCTGAACAATAAATACAGGACGGCCGCTCAGGGGGATTTAATTTTTAGGTTTAAGACACATAAATAACACCCTGTGAATAACAGTAGTTTGTGCACATGAATGTCTCGAAATCTATATAGGTAAACGCATACTTTCTACAATGATGAACTTCCCCTAGAGTGTCTGCCCACAAACAAATTAGTTTTTTGGCCTCTTGCTCAACCTACAGAGGGAGAATTTAAATCTGAATAGAAATAGTAAGCTCAAGAAAAAATTTTCTGGAAGCTCGGACCAAGAACTGAAAAAAGAAGGTAAAACAAACTGAGACGACGATAATTTTGGATAGATAAGAGCCCCCCCTCCATCTCTCTGAAAATCATAGTTCTGTCATGTTTTTCAGTTTTTTCACTACACTACATTACACTACACTACACTACATTTCATTACACTGCATTACATTACATTTCAGTACGCTACATTACATCACATCACATTACATTACATTACATACAATGTATTTGCACACCTCCGCACAAACTGACATATAAATTACGGCATTACACCAGACTTATGATATACTACATTACCTTAGCTACCTACGCAAGCTACATACATACATGACATCACACTGCATCACACTGTACACAGTACATTAGATTACACGCATGCCTTAAGATACGCACGTTAGATACTCATGTTTAAAAATATGGAATCTTGGCGGGTTCTTGTTTAGAACATACGGGTGTTTAGTTGGGTACGGATTAGTTTTGAAATCACTAGTGAGTTCTTGTTGCTGCACCAAGCTTCGCTATTGCTGGTTTAACATCAAATGTTGGTTTAGTTCTAAGCTTATCTGTTGTATCTTATCTATGATATCTTCTCATATCTTGTCTATTGTTGGCTTCTGTTGTATTTCACCTATCATATCTTATCTATTCTATCTTATCCATTTTATCTTATTTATTCTATCTTATCTATTGTTGGTTTTGTTCTTGCTTGTTGGTTGTACTGAAGCACCACTTCCTGTCCATCATCTGTACTTGCTACCCAGCATCGGCTGAGGTGAGCGTCCACCAGAACCTCTCAGGTGCTCAATGTGAGATCCACTAAGCTAGGTTTGCACCACCCCCCTATTTGCATCGCCCATTTCAACATATTTCAACAGGTACTTTACCTCGAAGTATGGGTCTGATGAGGATCTCACACAACCCAAAACACCACCGAAGTTTCACCACTTTGGAGGGGAGAGCGCGTCATCTTGTGATGAGATGTGCTACAAGCGTCTTTGCGATATCTGCCACCATTCTGCCACCACAGCCAAGTGAAGGAGGAAACCCATGTTGTGACGGACTATCGAGGTGAGCAGAGTTGTTTGAAATCCTTGATTGGTACACATTGATTCCGCTTGAAAAGCCAGAAGTGCTGGGCAAATTTCGTGATTCTCATCATGAATCATTATCAATCATCAATCAACAGCAGCATCCGCATCATCCATGACTATAGCTACATTGCCATTGTGGTTACCATTACATACTAACCATTCTGAACCAAACAGCCACCTTCACAGTATAACTTGTGGCCCGCGGCACCATGTGAACTGCGCCCTGAAGATCAAGCGCGTAGTTCCGGAAGCCTGTGACAGGCAGTTTGTGGATAGGCATAGCACCCGTAAACATCGGGATGCATATGGAAAAAATATGGAAAAAATATGGAAAAGATGGAAGATGTGAACTGACACGGTCTGTTACGTCACTCTGGTTGCCCTGTTTTCAGTATGCACATAGGCGTTTTTGTGCACATGATATGTGTCAAAACGTGCTGAGATGTACAGTCGGTAGCGGTCTGTGGCAGTCCTAAGTGTTTGACAAGCAATTTGCAGGGTCAGCTTCACTACGCACTCCCACCCCTGGCCTTGTTCCAGTTCGGAGGAAAGTAATCCTGGACGTGGTGGCCAGTGCTACCCACGACTAGGACCGGTATATGTGAACTGTATATATGCTAGGTCAAATATACAAACGCGTATATTATTGTAGAAGTCTACCTACCAAGTACATTTGCATTTCCTTGCGTGTAACACATGCAGATATCACATGCAATATCTACCTATGAATTGACATGTCTATATCTAAACCCATCTGCATATCAATGAAACAAGGTATGCACCGTGCCAGAGACATGACAATGAGAAACCACCAGTGGGGAGATTCACCGGCGTTCATGAAGAGCTGCATCCCTGTCTCTCAAACCGTTTAGTAGTTGACTGGACACTGATCTTGTGGAATTTGATCAACCAATAAAGCAAAAACCCTTGTAGTATAGCACACTCATAACCACACTCAACATGTGGATAGGATTGTTCAGGAGCGAACAAGCAGCATGCGCATAGATTCAAAATTTCCTTGTACGTGTGTGTGTGTGTGTGTGTACTTGTGTCCTCACATGTGCATGTATGTGCATGTGTCGGTCTGCAAGTGCGCGGTCTATCATAGTTTTGTTTGTAATGCACATAAGTCATGTATGTAATGCATGTAATGTATGTCATTCATGTAATGTATGCAGCGTGTGCAATGTGAGTCACGTATGTAATGGATGCAACAGAAGTAGTGTTTGTGATGGATGTAATGTACGTGTGTGTGCTGCGTAACGCATTTTGTGTAAGTACTGTGTATAGCCTGTGTAGCCTATCTAATCGATACATTGCAGTCCATCTATGTATGTGTGTATGTGTGTATGTATGTCAATGTGTGTATGTATGTGTGTGTATGTATACATGCATGTATGTGTATATGCACATATGTAGATAATGTACACCCCACATCCTCACACAACTACGTGGGGTAGTTCGGCAATCTACTCCTGGATCAGAAATAGCTGGACCCCCGAAACAGTCGGCTTCCCATTTTCAGCTCGTTACATCAATAGCTGCCCCCGGTTACAACCTTTCGCATATTTACTGGATTTTACTGGGACTTTTCAAAGACTGTGTGGTTAGAGAATGCCAAAAGTCACGGCTTCGTATTGTCCCTACCAGCTACACTGCTATTATCTCACTACTGCCCTTGCTCGGCCGCAGCAAAATCAGGTGCCTCCCAGCAAAGTCAATGCCTGCGAGCATTCGTTGACCTGGTCTGGATCGGCCAAACATGTGGTGTCCAAAAACATGAAAAAATCAAATAACGTGGTACCAGTTCCTAATGTTTCACAATGGTAATCAAAGCTGACGGTCCGAATTACGGCCCCGCAGGTTTTCTGGTTTTTTACAAGTTTCACGTGCGCGCGGTGGTTCCAAGTGTGGCACGATGGTCACCGGCGTAATTGGGATGGGGTGGGGTTGGGGTGGGTCATGATCTTCTGACATATCATTTCATGATCTTCTGACATATGTCCACTTGTGTGCGGTGGTTCCACGTGGCACGATGGTCACCGGTGTAATTGGGGTCATGATCTTCTGACATATCATGATCTTCTTACATACGTCCACGTGCGCGCGGTGGTTCCACGTGGCACAATAGTCACCGATGTAATTGGAGTGGGGTGGGGTTGGGGTGGGTCACGATCTTCTGACACATCATGATCTTCTGAATCACAAAGCCGTGAAACACAAGGACATGCAGTTTGTTCGAAAGGACTCCGCGCCGAAAAAGGGCCAGAGTAAGGTGATAGGAACTCAGAAAATAGATCGTTTGTGGCAGGATCTGAAAAAGTACTTCGGTGGCACCGTCCACGCCCAGGGAAAGGACAAGGACGTGAATCCACGCCTGTCCACGTACATGTGCTCTTACATGTTTCGAAGGAACAGTGACAACTTGTGGGAGGACACAGCTGCGCAAACGCCAGAGATGAGAAAAAAAGGCCAGCAGCAAACTCTCTGACAAGATCTCCTTTTGTGACAATGCGACGAAATCATGGCAGGCGTGTGACAAACTTCACGTGGCCTCTCAAAGTCCTGCAAATACCAATGAAAAATCTCATGTCCATATCTATGCACATCTTGAAAATGCTACGAAACCTGCGTTTTGAGACATCTCCACAAACCAGAACGCTCATAAATAGCGGGGCCGCAACGCAGACCGTGACCTAATCAAATGATGGCTGTTAAGTGCGCAACGACGAACGCCATCATCGTATGTAGCATCATCTTACTTCATTCATCTGTATGATAATGAGCACTAGCCATGAAAAGCATAGCAGCGTCATGAGTCAGCTTACCCGTGGAACGTATCGAAGCAACCTCGGATTGTCAGAACTCAATCGCTGGCAAAGAGTTCAAGCAAACACCTGGCAGTTCAGTCTCTTTAAAGCGCAGATGAAAAGGTAGAAAAAGGGGCTACCACTTCGCTTACCTACAAGCCAATCTCATTAAGGTAGAAAAGATGGAAAAATGGGCATTCTCATCTGCGAGCTCATTCTGAAGTGGGTGTTGACATATGGAAATTTGTTGTTCTAACGAGGCTGGCACATGTTCAGGCACTAAGAAAGACATGCAAACTTGCATCTGTTCTGATACGTAGCGGGACGTATAATTGGACAAACAGTCTGGCGTATGGACTGACATTTCCTGAGATAGATTCTAACGTTCAGGCCGGTACATAGATTCTGACCACTGTTTGACCCAAAAAATTTGACATTACTTCGGATATTTCAGATAATTCGCTACATCATCATTTTGACACCAGTTGTGGCAAGTTCTGACAGAAATCCTGGCATGCATTTCTCAGAGGCAATTCGAAGTTCTGTCTGACACTCCTGGCACAAATTCTGATATTTCTCTAGCAGCTACCCTGACATGTTGTCCGATACAAATTGTGACAGTATTCTGACATTCTGTCTGCCATGTGATTCTGACATTCTCTCTGGCATATTCTGACATTTTCTCAGAAGTCTAGCGCTGGACACTACGAGCAGACTCTGGAGAAGTCTGGTGAAGCACACGAGCAGAGACAAGCAAGGACACTGAGCAAGAGCGGAGTTTTCATAAAATCTGCACCTGGCAGGTAGGGAATCAACGAAACGCTCAAGGAGCTATTGGAAAAACAAACCCAATGCACATGACGGGATGAAAACGCCCATGAAACATGTAAGAAATATCCAACAAACTCTGGAAATTACAGAATCATGGTGCATGCAAGCCATTCAGAATATCTATTCTTCTGCCGCTCCAATTGCCACTTGAAACCAGCCTTGGCTATGAGTCCTGGCTAAGTGGCTACAGCAACCATCAGCCCATATCAGCCCATGTCAGCAGCATATGATGGTCCTAATTGGCTCCTCAACTAAATAGTACGTGGATATTTACACCAATGAAGACTACACCTACAAAATGACCATTCTCCACAGGGAACTTGCAGATTTGACTCTATCTTGGGATATCTTGGGGGTGCCCAAGCAGCACAGGCGTACAACCTATGTTTTAGTATGGCCTGAAAATCCCAACTATGTTGGTTCAACCCCCATCGCCATCCCCAACAACAAGTGGCACAATACACCTGCCAGGAATCCAATGTAGTATAACATTTTGATATTTAGATGTGTATATAAATATATGTATATACATATACTCATGTACAGGTCTACGGATGCAATCTGATCTAGGTTCATTTCAGTGCGTACACAAGGCAAATGCAAGTAATTCCTCGCTCAAAGATCGTGCATGCCCGTCATGATGTCCTTCAGCCAACCATTTGTTGGTTTCTTCAAACGGTGGTACCCCCAAATCATCCAACATTGACTATTTTCAATGAGTTCAAATCGTCAAAATTTGATGAAAGTGGCTGACCATATCTTTCAAACGGTCCATTTTTGGGTTCCCAACGGCTTAAGAAACCCCCATCATCAGCCCACCCGGCGCGCATCTGTTCCACCCAGGTGCTGAAGTCGAGCTGTTGGCCTGGAGATCTGGGAGATGCCAACCAGGGTCAAGATTGCAACAACCACATCCAAAACACCCACATACATATATAGTTATACATATATATATATATGTATATTCACTGATTTCTCTATTCATTTATTCATTTATTTGTTTATTCATTTATTTGTGTATTCATTTTTCGTTTTATCTATTCATTTGTTTATTTACTTGTTTATTTCTTCATTTATATTAGATATCTAAATCTACTCAGATGCATATGTGTTTGTTTACTTTGTTCATATACACTTGTATGTATCAATATACAAATATACAAATATATATATATATATATGTATATGTAGGAATCAACGAAAATCAGACATCTTACAGCCAGCAGGATGCTTGGAAGTTCTTTGGGACTTTCCACAAATTGTGCACAGCCCTGCCATGTACTACTCGGTGTCGTCAACATGATGAGCATTGACGCTGGGCCGTGCCCGCCGTTGCTGAGAGAATCAACCCGAACAATGCGCCAGGAAATAGCTACTTGGATGTGCACCCCCCAGGACTCGTAAGTGGTCACAATTCCCATGGTTTCTAGGGGGTATAAGCCACCTTGTAGGGCGTAGCTAACCATGGTTGTAACCCCAGCTGCACATTCTACTACGTCACATTCAAGTAGTAGAACTCTTGTCATGCAAGTGGTTACTGGAGAATGGTTCACAAGGGTAACCGATGGTTCCAATATGACAGCAAACAATGATTAATTGATAACGCCCTAAACAACCGTTAATTTATGACAAATTCTGGCACGGGCATATCGTTGGAATGTTTCATTTTCGATGATGGTTTCACCGCAAGCATTGAATCATGGTCAGTGGTCGATAGCTGGTCATTGGCAACAGTGACTCCCAGGGATGCTCTTCCATGGGGAAACTAGCAAAACTGGTTACCTATACCATCATGCTTGCCACGCACCCTCATTCACCACCGACGATTGCAAAAAATTATGTGGTATCAATCCTGGTTAAGGATCCTGAAGCATGGTATCGACATTGTATCAAGCGCAATGAACTTTGAACGTGACATATCATGAAATTAGTTTGTGATTATTCCATTTGTCCACGAGGAAGGTGGGTTGAGAGCAACCAAACCAAGAAACCATCAAGAGTCCTCAAACAGTAGCTTCCAGCCCTCAAAATGACGGTTGTCGTGGAGGAGCGACTGGGAATAGACTGATAGACACAGCCAAATGGATCTTCTGTGAGCCGTGCTCTCCCCACACTGATGGCAAGCACAGCTATGATCCAAGCATTGAAAATTGCAATCTCATGTGTGAAACCTTTATGTGTCGAAGAACCCCCATCTACCGGGCGCCACTGTTTTGAGGATACCACAGCCGCTGGAGGAAGGATCAGAGTGAAGAATTTATAGGAAAGAATTGCATCAAGGATCAGAGCGATTCTGAGTAAAAAGTACCAACATGTGCAAGTATCCTCTGCTTAGGTTTGTTGTCTACTTGGTGGTGATAAGCCATCCCAAAATAATAGTCAACCCATCAACCACTAGTTCTGACGTGTTCATCCTTCCCAATGGCCCTTGTGGGATAACTCAGCTCCACTAAGTCTATGACCATCTGGGGATCTGGAATCAGGGTGTTCTCCATCCTCTTTGGGCTACCCCAAATACTTGTGGCTTCCTATCAATTGCTACCACCTGTTACCTTGTTGGGATGATAAGGATGACAAGTGGAGGTACCACCAATTGCGGCCACCATCATATGCATGCGACCAAGGAAGCTAAATCAATGCTTCGTGACCCGTACCACCGTTGGTGTCAACCATAATCCGTATATATCCGACAAGAAAAATCGTAGAATCAGAGTATATCTGAATACATCTTGTCATATGGTATGATATTTGTCTGTTAATTCAACAAAATTTAAAAAAATCCCACATAAGATCAACATATGGTATCAGATTCCGCCCATCCAAATCTTTGACGCTCAACAGCGCGCCTTCGCAAAGCACAGGAGTGCTTTGGCCTCGCCGGGAGCAACGGGTAAGGACCTGCAAGGATAGCTACCTTACCTGTTAAGACAGTAGGGACCCGTGGTTAAGACAGGATGGCTTCTGTTAGTACGAATGGGATGGCTAAGACGGGAGCCAATCACCAAATGAATCACCTGTTTGGGTGATTTATTCTACTGCTTCGTGTTTTTTGATGTGCTTTTTTAGAGTCGCACTATATCGCAATTCCCATTTTGAACAACTCGGCCAGCCAGGGCAAGAATGATCAACCAGCCGAGTGAAACTGGCAGCTGCTCAAATGATACATTGACGGATTGATAAAGGAGAAGGCTCAATGCTTCAATCAATGCCATGGAATGGTAAAAATTGTTTGATGAAAAAGCTGATCAAGAGATTGGCATCGATAGGAAACCACTGAAACCGAGTCATCTCGCAATGGCTTCGTCACTCTCCTGGAAGAGTGCGACTTGTGTGGGGAGCTGCTCGGTCGTCACTACACAGTGGCACCCCCTTCCCTAACATGCCCAAATCACTGTTTTGCTAGTAGCTAACACAAAATCTTGGATTATAAAGATTGAAACATGTTTAACGGGTAGGTGCGGTAAAATGTATTTTCAGTAAATAAATAAATAAATAAATATATATATATATATATACAGTATGTACAAATATCGACACATCTGACCTGTACATACACATGATCGCATGTATGTATTTGCATCAGGTACAAAGCATGCCCTCGAACAACATCAACAATCAAATGCGCCTCTTGTTTTAGCTATGTGGCTATGTATGGCTAAGCATGGCTCGTTCGGCCCATTCTAGCAATTCATGCTTGTTCACGAATCCAGAAAAATACCTCAAAGGCCATGAATCACTAGAAATTCCAGGTCGACCGGAGAATCAACATGTGTAAAAAGCACCGAGCAGTAGTAGCTGGCAGACGCAAAGTTGCCAGGAATCTCAATACCCCAAGGTTCTGGCTCACCAACTTTTGCGCTTGACTGTGGATGCCATGGGGCTGTGAAGGCTTTGTACAAACAGAGTGATGCGGGTACTGGGGATACCTGAGCAATCATGCCGAAATCACCAAGCAACGGACCCCGCAAGGATGATTAATCAATGGGATATCACCACAGCTTGGGATTCTACCACGAGTTAACCTCTCTGAAACACTGAGAGAATGCCGGGGAAGGTACACTGGCGGGTCGATGAGAAAATCCATCAGTAAAGTAAAAATAATCTGTAACGCAGGATTCGTTGCATAATTCTTCATAGAAACCTCGTCAGAAGTGAGGATGTGTTTGATTTTTTGGTGACAATCAACGTCAAATAGGTCTAACAAATAAGGCTTTGGCAAGTTACGAAATGGTCGAGTCCTGTCGAGTCCATATCTTTAACTTCGTAGACCAGATTCAAGGCGTGTGACCCATTGAGGAGCTGGAGTGCCGGGAAAGTAAACTCTCTTCCCAAGAGACCCGTGCCCAAGTAGTTGGACGCACCCAGCCTCCTCCAAAATGTGCAAAGGGGCCTTGGATCTGCAAGGAGAGCTGGGGTGCAATTGATTCTAAATGAAACAAGCAAAGGGAACCGCCACATGGATATACCATCACCGAGGTCACACACCCCGTAGGGGGCTCCTAGTAGCCTGGCAGGGTCAATGATTGCTAGTTCGTGATCATTGACTATTGAATGGAGATATACATATATATATATATATATAGATATATATTATGTATATATGTTTGTATATATATATATACATATATGTATGTGTATATATATATATATATGTTTGGGCATGTGCCAAAATAGGGTAACCGATAACCCACCAAAAAATGATCTTTTTACTAGGAAACCATTGGTTTTGGTGGTACCACTATTTTGGCACATACCCATCTGATGCAAAGTTCCAAAGCCCATGTGTAATCCCCGTTCCACAAGAATGGGCACTGATTCAGCAAAACTGACTTTTTGAAAATGTCAAGCAGGAACTAAAATTGCAAGGTGCTGAGGCATTTCAAGTAAGTGGCCTGTCTGTACGATTGAGTTTTGGAGGCACACTGTCATGTAGTCATGTAGTTGGCTGATGCGGTTTAGTGTCGTTTATATGCGCTCAGAACATCTCAGGACATCTCCACTCATCCTAACACATAGGAAACAGTAGAAAACCGTATTAGGTGAGATTCTGTACTGATTCCATGTGGTTACTTCGCAGTAAACAAATCTGTGGTGTTGTCCTTTTTCTGTCATCGAACTGTGCACTCCAAATTTTCGGGATTCAATGGATCTCAGTCATGTCAAGCCCAGGGCGGCTCGAGCGGCCTAACAAGCTTGAACCAGGGGCCCTACAGCAAACTCATCAATACCCCTGATATTCAACATCCACTTGCCAATCAATTCACACCTCTTCAAAATGAGCAAGTCCAACTACCATATCATACCGGGACTTCGGAGGGGAAACTCATAGGGTATGACATGCATTGACGATGGGTCAAGCCAGCGTCACCCAAAATGTCGTCCCAAGGATATGAGTGTTGGTTAACCACTAAGGATATGAGTTTAGGATATGAGTTTATCAACTCATGCCTTAGGACATCTGATTTGTATAAAGCATCCTCAGGTGTCAATATCTGGTGATAGCCTATACTGTATCTATGATCCCAAGTCGGAACTCGTTGGGAATCCCCCAAGGCCCTCTGCAATGTGCTTTTTCACGCCTGCAAGGGGTGAGCATGTTGTATCCCCAAATCCCACGACATGATTTGTTGGCCACGGTTGACTGTTTACTCCGGTGGAAATGCGTACTCAAAGCCTGTCGATCATTGATCAACAGTGCCATTTCGAGTCGAAGAAACTGTCTGCTTTTGAAGTTTGGCCATCGGATTTAAAAGCTTAGGCTCCCGACATGTCTACCTGCAAGCGAAATTTCATGCGAACCCGGGGGCCAGACTGGTCTGGAAACTACACGGAAAGAATGCCAAATAAAGACCGGCAAATCAATTTATGAATACTTATATATGACAATGATGGTTGAAGCACAACATAGCGCAATCTACCCCCGATCCAAACTGCCGAGTGATTCTACTCGCCGGAACGGTACTGATCAACAGCGATGATCAAGCAGCCGGGCTCCCCAGTTGACTTGTGTGCGAGTCTCCCCAACTTGATAAAACACATATTTGTTGGGAAATAACTTAGAGTTTGTCCTACAAACCACTCATTTGATAAAACTCATTGATAATGTTTGATTGTCATTTGAAATTTGTCTTAGAACTGTTTCCACAAGGTCGATGTTTGAGCGAATAGACGTCCTCCCTTACTAAAACTCTTTAAATTCAATCCAAATGTAGAAATTAAACAGTAAGACTTCAACTCCTTCTTACTTTGAAGTTCAAAACTCCCTTCCTGTTAGTAGTGAGTAAGTGACTTACCATTAGCAGCAAGTTACTCCTACCCTTTGGTACTTTAACATGGCAATGGAAAATCCACCATAACTGGTTCATTTCCCAGGGTTTCTGCATAAAATATGGTGATGTTCCACTGCCATGTGAATTTTGCGGAGTGTAGTTGATATGAATCATGTGGCTATGGGTCAAAACCCGGTGCCCCTGGTTCCCCCAGTATTGACCATTGTTTTCCCTGTGGCTTTGTTGGTGATTATCCTCCATGAAAGTTGGTTGATCAAAGCTTTGACCCATAGCCATATATGGCTGATACATCAAATCCCCTATTTGTGGTGCGTGTTATCCCCTACTCACTAACCAGCTGGTTAATCATTGGTTGATTAAACCTTGACCAACTCGCCATAGCTGGTAGAGCTCCTATTGTTGTTGGATGGATGATTGGCCCCATTATTGGATAATCATCAACCAGATAGAAATCCTGGGCCCAATCATTATCCAATTAACCAGCTAGATTTTTAATTTCTACAGTAGAAATCACCACCAGTTGGATCACCACCAGGTCGAATTGTTCCAATCCCAATGATTATCCAATTAACCAGCTAGATAACCATTAACCAACTAGAAATCACCACCAGTAGTGGTGAACCAACTACTAAATTGGTTAATGGTTGTGATCAACTACTGGTTATCAATTACTAATTACCAATAACCAGCTAGTGGTTTAGAAATCACCACCAGTTAACCAACTAGAAATCCAGTGGTTATCCCCCATTAACCACCTAGAAATCACCACCAGTTCCCAAGTTGCACCTTCCTCGCGCAGCGTGGCCAGGCTGTCCCTGGCGGCTGCCAGGGCCTCCTCACACCTGGCTCGAGCAACGGTGCACCCGTGGCTCCATGGGGAACACACGTGAGGCACCACAGATGAGGTGCCTTGGATATGATAAAACTGATGACTGATGATGTAATGGATGATATTTGATGATATCACTAATGATGTAATCAACTGAGTTGATATCTGTCTTATCAGGTCAACTCGAATATGAAGTCTGTTGTAGTTGGTCAATTCATGTGTCAATGTCTGGAGTCTATTGTTCCTTCCCAAAGTCATTGGTACCCCCACATCAGATCAGAAATATCATAAGATCTACGTGGATGTGCACCCCCACTTAGTAAGTAGTCACAATTCCCATGGTTTCAAGGAGTTAGTTCAGCTACCTTATAGGGCGTAACTAACCATGGTGAACTAACCCCAGCTGCACATGGAAGGGGTAGAACCTCGGTCGACTGCTCAAGCAGGGAATGAGCCTCATGGCGACACCCCCATGACAGTCCTCAACAATTTCTTCAGTTGAAACACGCAATTTAACCATGCTTAAGTTCAACCATGCTTAAGCATGGTAATCTTCCAAATCCATCCAAGTCCCTGTAAGATGGTCAATCTTCTGACTTTCCCAGATGCAGCTTTTTGAGTAATCACAAGTTCCATGTGAGCACAGGAACTGAACGTCGGATGTTTCCCGATCGCCTTGGGACTGGCGATGGCTCAAAACTTTTTGGTGAAAGAAACCAATTCTGGTTGGTGGTTTCAACATGTTTCAACCCCTATGAAAACATTGGTCAACCAGCCATTTGTTAATGAGTTTGGGTAAAAAGAGCTTGGGTTTGATGAGTTCTGAGAACTTTCTGCAAAGTGCTCTCCGGCAGCTTGCAAAATCTTGGATTAAGTCTACTGGTGGATGAGAAGAAGATTGCTTACCGATTCGAAGATGATCCCCTACAAACGGGCTAGTTGTGTTCCCTACCCAGCTGTGGAACCGCCATTGTGATTGCTTGTTGCTGTTGCTGTTGTTGTTCTTGTTGTTCTTGTTCTTGTTCTTGTTGTTGTTAGTCATTACTGCCTATCATTATCAAATTGATTAACCAACATGGACCACAGTAGTTTTCATGTTTCACCCATGGTTCACCTATGGTTCACCTATGGTTCACCCATGGTTCACCTATGGTTCACCTATGGTTCACCTATGGTTCACCCATGGTTCACTTATGGTTCACCCACGGTTCACCCCTCAGCACCAACCGGTCAACCAGCAGTTGCCTGCTCCACTCCCTGGGTGTCCGGGCGAGTTCAGCTGCCAATGGGCCGAGGACATGGTGCTGAGCAGGGAACCGACCTGGGCCAAGAAGTGCCAGTGGTGGCAGCACCGGTTGATGCGTGAAGACCAAGGCTTGGTTTATGCAGGGATGATAACCATGAAGTGGTGATTTACTGGTGATTGACTGGTGACTAACTGGTGATTCACTGGTCTTAAACTGCTTTGGCCTAGGTCCAAATGTACTCGGTTTGTCAAATTTGATGCTCTTAACTAAGCGAACTAGTGATAAACGACTATTGGTTTTGGAACGGTACAGAGGCACGGATGCTCTTGATTTAAGCTGATGATATGAGAAGCAGCGAAAAACTCTCTATAAGGACTCGAACGGTTCGCCAGCCAAACATGTCACATAAAAAGCAGTCAGTATAGAAGCCCGCAAATTTTCTGTTATAGCGTAAACCGTGGTACCAATTGTTGCTCACATCCCACAAAACGTCTAGCTGGGATGTTCACCTACCATTTTGTGGGTGCTTGGTCTCCCGATGTCTATACCTCTGATCTCAGGACTTTCTGTGAATGTAACGTCTGCGCTACCATCTACTGGCCTCTGTAGAAGCAGTGGTGATCCCACTTTCCATATTGGGTACTGGACCGACTGGACCAGCATCATCCAGAGCGTACGAGTAACAAAGTTTCCTTGCATGGTCTAAGATGGCAATTGAAATGGTAGCGACCAATGAGTGAATGGTCGGAAGTAATTATATATGTCAAATTGTTGCTTGTAGTGGGGGCATTCTCAAAATTGGGAAGCCCAAAATGGATAGTTTACTAAAAAATGAAGTTATTGGATGAAGTGGGGTACCCTCATTTCAAGAAACCACGGCGTGCCACCTTGACCAAAGAGTTCCAGTTGCGAAAGCTGGATATGTTTCCACGGTTTTCGCATCATCAGAATCTCGAGCTGTGTTTGGAGTATCACAACCGTCATGTTCGCCTTCACCATACAAGGTATACATATCTCTACGATGTTTCTATACAATGTTTTTGGGATAGCGTGAAATGATACGCCCAAATGGGTAGCAGCGTAGCAGTTGCAAGGCCTTCGCTTTTCGACCAAGTTACTGCTCGTCGCTCTTCCAAATCGCAAAAGAGGCGGCCTCATCACCGCTTCGATGAATCAACGCTTCGATGAGATCACCATGAGGTGAGACATGATTCTCCCTGCAGAACAGGGGGTTCTCACTACCAACTAACAGGAAGCAACCATTTGTTGAACTTGCCATAGAAACCCAAATGTTTCCCACGTTGGAAATCATGGATGGATTTGATTGACCACACTATTTGGTACACTAGCCTGGAATCGAAAAATCAATTGATCATAATTCATCGAAATTCCCATGTGTAGTGGTTGCTTGGTGTCGAACTAGTTCACTTCAATCCAGGTGGGGGGTTCTCAAAATAGAAGACCCCCAGTCATCATGCAGCTTATTAACCACTTGTAACCAACCAGTTTGGGATGTGGTTAAACTAACCATGATTGGTTAACCATGGTTGGGAGCCAGCTAAACCAACCATTTTGGGAGCCCCCAAAATGGCTTAAGAAACCCACCAGGTGGTCTGAGACCTTCGTCCACGGCTAGCCCTGCCACGGTCTGGGCTTCTGCGCCCGCTTCCGAACAGAGCTGTAGCGCCGCTTCGGGCCCTGAGGCCAATCGCTCGGGAGGCACGTGGGGATCCCAGTGGCTGCGCCAAGCTGCGGGAAAACCGGGAACTGATGAGAGACCACAGCAGCAGATTGGAGGATTAAATCCACAAGTGGAATTCACAAGTGGAGTTGGTTGCAAGTTTTGATGCGTTTGCCAGTGCTTGCACCTGTGACTGATAGATCCTTCCAACAAAATTGGGGCGGACAATGTCATGATTGTTCCAGGGTGAGAGGGGTCAAAGCAGAACAGCCTATGACTAAACGAGGATATAATAATGGATAGACGGAAACAAATCATAACTCTTTCGCCACCAGATCACACCTCAGCAACATGCAGGTGTCCCCTCACTAATTTGGCTGTGTTGGTACTTCTTGGTAACCTCCAGCCATCCGAAAAAGTTCAGTGTTTGAGTAGGTAGACCAGGGTTTGGCGGGAGTTCTAGATGTAGGAAACACGCATTTGCTGTGAACAACGATCAAGGGCCGTCATGACTACAACGAGCAAAAGGGGGTTGAGCCTTTACGAAAAGGTCAATAAAGGTCACCAGGCTTTAGTGTGGGATGCAAAATAAATCAAAATAATGGCTGGAACCGCAAGTTCTCAATAAGTTTGACGGAAATCGGAGCAACAGTGGTATGCTTTTTGGCATGTGGTTTCGTTCATGAATGGTGTACCCAAAAAATGATGTGTATGAAAATGAACAAGAAACATGATTTGCTGAAGGCAACGTGGACACCACCACGGTTGTCCATATACCAATCAGTATCAACCATTTTTGACCATTCCGAATCCTCTCAACAGCACTCAGTCAAGCTTAAACCTTCATCCAACCATCATTATCAACAATCAGTCCAAATAGAATAATTCATCACCAGTGGAGATCATCATATGACCAGTGGACCAACCATATGAACTGACCACCCCGGGGTGCCACCACGGGTCCCCAGCATGGCTCCCACCACGGGTCCCACCATGGGTCGTTCACCGCAGCCCCACCTGCCAGCTGGGCCAAGACCTGCAGGGCCAACGCTTCGCCTGCGGCCAATGGTGTGTTGAGATTCTTGGCAGAAACTTTTGTACTCAGCCACTGATAGAAATAGATACAGAAATATATATATATATTAGTATATATTCCTATTCTTTCGTATGAACCTCGCTTCCGTCTCCAGTTGATGGAAAGATGCCTCCCGGACTCGCCGCGCCTCGCCGGTAGGCCACCCGTCGGCTCAGGTGCAGCGCTTCCATGGCAGCTTCAAAGGCCTCCAGCTGCCGTCAAGCAACGGGGGCCCGTGGTGGGAAAGCCGCGTTGCGGGGTCGCCAAGGTTGCAGTGGTTGCTACCCCTTGGGGATACCTGGGAAACCGAGCTTGAACAACCATAGTAGGGAGATGAGTAAATGATGATCAGCTGTTAACCTGATGATGATCAAGGATAGCCATTAGCTGATGTATTTAACCTGATGATAAATTAAGCTGGATATAAAGCATTTAGCCTTGGCTGGATATGGTCGATTAATATGATCTGTGAGACTGAATGATTCATAAACATCAAGAAGATAAGAAAACACATGAATGATAGAATGACACGAATATGCACATTAGTATTGAAATAAGAATGAAATACAGTAAATAAGATAAGAAAAAACGGTTGTAAAATGAACAGGAACAAGAAACACGAGTGATGAGCGATAAGATGAATATGAACCAAATAAGAATGGAATAAAGATGAACGAGGATTGGAAGGATCCAAGTACGGACATCACGAAAGAATCGCCACCAATCCATGATGGTGATTAGTGATTACCATTATCACCATTCCCTCCAATGTCTGGTTGGAAATTCGGCAAAAAACAATACACAAAAACCAATCGAGGATTGATGGCCAGAAGCATGGCTTCGCTTCCGCTACATTTTTTCGTCAATGAATCCATTGAACAATGGAGTCAGCTTGTATGTGTCCGTTGGGGGGTAGCAGCAAAAATCACTGACAGCTTCCAGAACTCATCAAGCCCTTGATCTTAACCCATCTCCTGTGAAAGGCTGGAAGTTCGAAGATCGAAAATCGAAGATCCCCGACGACACCCAGGTTTCTCAGCCAGCAAGGGGATAGCAGGGCTGCGGCACCTGATCCTCTCGCGCCAGAAAAACATCTGCGCCTCGGGAGCTGAGCCCACACGGTGGCCGCAACCATGGTGAGTTCCACTTGGAAAGGTGGTACTGCCGTAGCCTACAGTGACTTGGTACACATGGCTATCACTTAGTTGCAATCACTACGGTGACATTGACATTAAGACTTTCTGAGGACAATTCATAAGATTTCCCTTGCTTTCACTGCAGATCAGCCTAGTCTTTAAGCAACCTTGCCTTGCGAATATTCACAAGCTTTCGGTACCAGCTAATATCGATTCGCGATTCGTTTGCAATTGAAATAAATGTGGATGAATACCAACCATTGAAACGAAGAGGTGAAAAGCGAGAGTTCCCCATCCACCTGCAACAAGTTTGGCATATTTAACGCAGGGGCCTGCACTTGACCAGCTGCAAACTAAGCTCCCGGACGGGCAATGACCAACAGCGCAGCAACCTGCACCGTGCTCGACTTGAAGCTCTTGATCAGCTCTTGCTGGTGCAATGATCTGCCCCAAAAACGGTTTCCCAGTCAACAAACTAGAACTTCACAGGATGGTCGATGGGAGGACAAAGGCTGCGATCAAAGCCCGAAAAGTCCACAAAAGTCAACACAGACACCTCCTCTGCGACAAACACAACGAGCAAACCTACAAGTAATACCTATAAATTCAGCTTTGAGTCGAAGGCAACCCGCCGTTGACTAAGGTTTTTCATGGCTCACGTGTGCTCACATGCCGCATCTTCGCAGTGCTCGCAACATGCCCGGCCTCTCCAGGAAGACACTGCGAAGCTTCCGAAGCCTCTGCAGCAAACCACTGGGAATATATGGATACCCTGCTGGTGGAGATATCCACAAGTAGAGCTACCCCTCAGCCACCCCTCAGCTACCTGTCAGCTAGCCCTCAGCTACGCCAGCAGGATCCCAGCGATTTTTTGGACAGCTGAGCCGCTCTAAGAGTCACTAGGGAAACTATGGGAGGCTTCGGTCACTATGGGAGGCTCCACAGATCGAACCCTCCGGGTGGCCATGGTCAGTCGCAAAGAGGTCGGCTCTTCTTGCCTTGAAAACTTAGGTTTTAAATGCGTTGGTTGACTTACGACCAAAGCTTTGGGTTTGAATATTTGGTTGACTTACTACACCGGTTCAAACCACGAACGAGCATGGCAGCATGGGTCAAAACAACAGGGGTACCAAAATAAGGTTGTGCTATGACTCTGAACATCCCAATCAAGATACCTTTTTTGTTCGTCACTTTAGGACATTGGCTTTACTATTGGCTCTTGGTGACCACCACCATGTGAAAAAATCGACAACATACCCCCACAACAATCGCAATCAAGTCATGAGATAAAAAACACACCTTCCACTTGCTCCCAGTGATGGTACTTAATAGTGTCACGTTCACCGGTTGCGTGGGATCATCCAAGCCAGATGCTGTTTGATACCTTCAAGTAGACTGGGGTCTCCAAAAACATCCAGGGAAAACCACCTGTGATTCGAGATACAGCCGGCAAATATAACAAAACTGAGGACCCCAACAGATGGTTAAAGTTATATACATAACTCATTGGCGGCCTTGTGATCTAGCAGGGCTGGGAAGATCCATGTCGAAACGAAAATTCGTCAATTCGGTGGTGGCGTTTCGTCGCAACTGAAACTAATCCAAGTAATGGATAAGTAATGGACAAGTAATGGATAAGTAGTTTTGATATTGGGTAAGTAATGGATAGTATACACTAATGGTCATTGGACAGTAGCGCCTCATTGGAATGGATAAGTCCAACTCATACAGTGGATGACCATCATTTATTGATGGTATCCAATGGTCATGTTTGATCACGGCTCATATAACCACCCAGAACCTATATGTATATAATCATTCACATAGCTGACGCATCCCCAGTAAGAAGAGATTCACAAATTTTACCTCATCACACGTGTGGTCAAACCATCGTCTGAAGACAGTGTAGGAAAAATGGTGGTGGTTCTTGAGTTGAAGGATCTCCCAGGTGCAACCATTTGTTAACAATCACTAGGGAACATAAAAATGTGAATCAAACCACCAGCCAGTTACGCTTTTGGTCTTTGGAAGCCTTTGGAATCCTTTGGAAGCCTTTGGTACAGCTTTGCGAAGACCACAATCAAAGCCATGTCTTAAACGGGAACGGTGTTCCACCGGCTGGGACACGGGGAACAGCAATCCGCGGCAAGTCGTTGAGCAGCTGCAAGCCCGTGGGGTGCTACATACTGATGTAGGCCGACTCACCACACGAAAATGAAGGTGTTGACGAGGGCAAACTAACAAATTGGGGGTACAGAAATTCATGGATATCTCAAGATGTTGGCCAGTGATGCTCGAGTTGGGACACTTGACTGAGGAGTTCCTGTTCGGAGCGAAACCTATATGTTTTGCACATGCAGGATGCATGATAGGTCGAAAAAGAGACATGCGGCATGTCCCTAACCTTTCCGATGCACTTTTTAGAGGCAATCTCATGAGCACAGGAATTCATAATAAACAAGTGAGAAAGAGTGTGATGCTTTGTGGAGATATCGCCCTGCGTTATTGATCAGATCAACCAGCCTGCGGGTTCAAAGGGTGTGCACTGAAATGCTCCAACGTTGTGGAATCAAAATTTGAGCCTCCTGGCCACCCCGAACCATTCCCCCCTGTCGAAGTAAATCGTTTTGGAGGCTGTTTATATAGTGGTACTCATGCAAAATCATGTCAATATGTGAACATCCATTTTGGTGATAGTCTGGGACCAAACTCACAGATCAGCAGCTAGCCCTAGTAACAGCTATTAGACGTCACAACCTAAAGCTCCCGGGCATTGGCACTTGGCACACTTTCTTTCATAACGGTTCCATTCCTCACCATCAATTGTCCTCCACAGTTTCACATGGACAAAATCAGTTTCGACAGCTTCTGTGCTCCTGAAAATTGGAATGAAGTCTTCTGTTTTATGCTCTGGAATGTGCATGGTCCTAGATAAAAGGGTCTTGCCTTGAGACGCCAAAGATATAATCGACAACTAGTCTACAACCTTGAGATTGGTTTCAATTCAAAACAGTTTATGTTTATGAGTAGTCAAGGAAATCGCCACACACTGAGAATGCAAAGCCAAACAAAATGGAATCAGTCGCCCATGGAATGGCTTTCTGTTTTTCAATGCATAAAATCACAAATGGAAAAGAAAGCCCTTGGGACTAGTGTAAAAAACTCATCTAATGTAGAAATGGAACTAGAATTCTTATATACAACTGTGAATGAACTGATAGAACTCCCGACCGACAATGCTCACCAGGTAGTGTTGGCTGCTCTAATCGTAAAAATATGTAAAAAAATAATGGTTCTACATTAAAAAAATAATGTAATTCTTGACCAAAACAATACACTTAATAATAAAAACAATGTTGCTATGAAAGATAGGCGTCTGGAGAAATCGACAAACTATAGAAGAAGAACAGCTCAACTCTGCTCGCGCTTTGCAACATCTCTTGCAAGGACCAACCTGGATGATCGGCGAAGTGATTTCCTAGCTATGCTACTTATGCATCTTGAGGGATCAAAATCAACAATATCCGACAACCTAGTGTTCCAAGGTTGTTTATGATTGTGAAAACTAGGGGGACTACAACCAAAAATCCTGTAGCCAACGACACTGGGAAACAAGAACAGGCCACCTATTCTGAAATAGTTCTCAATCATGTCATTTTGACAATGATTTAAAAAGGATTTGGCCATGGCATACTTGGAGATTCAGCTTGGAGTCACATCCGAATGAGTGATTCATCCGAATGGGTGATAATCTCCGCGCTAAAGAAAAACAAGCAAAACAAGGAGCACACAACTGAGCACAGAAAGTTTTCAAATCTGATGCCGGTCATCCAGATGTGAACGCCACCTGTTGGTGGACCATCTTTTGCCTCGACGGCTTCACAGTCGGACATCTCCGAACCCTTCTGCCTGGTGACTGGTTCATTTCATGTCCAAGATCCAATAACCAAAGAACAGCCTCTGTAAAGCGGTCAAATGCATACAAAACAGGACTCAAAAAATTGAGTCTAACTGCAGAGAGGGGGAAATTCACCATAGACAGATTTGGGCCGTCGCTTTCATGCGGACTTCGATTTCAATCAACGCTGCGATTTCGGTGGAGGATGGTGGAGGGCTCAGCCGCAAAAGGCTCTCATTTCCGAGGAGCCATGGTGAGTAACGAGAAGTTACAACAACACAACAGGCCCAAGGTCAGAAACGCGGCCACCTCGGTGGTCGGGGATGCTGCCGTAGCTTCATCTGGTGAAAGCTATGATGTCAGGACCCATGGACCCATGATGGCTTTGTGAAAGGACCAATGACTCGGGAGTCACTTTGGAGTCATCATTTTGAAGATAATTTTGAAAGACAGAGAGATACTGGGATACAAATCGACAAATCGCAAAATCATGGGAGTGAATCATGTAATTCATCTACAATCAATCATCTATAAATCATCTATCAATAGGTGTCCTACAATAAATCCTCTACAACGAGCTTTTCAACAGCTCCCCAGGGATCCCCAGGGTTTCGGTCGCTGCAAGCTATCGAGGCAGGCACCACAATCCACAACAAGACCAGGTCCTGACGTCGATGCGGCATCGAGACAGCATGGGAGGCCCCCAACGAGTCGGCCCGCACGGACCACGGACCAAGGCTTCGCGGGGGTCATGCGGATGGATGTCGAAAGCCTACAAGTGCGAATGCATATTAGTACACATCTATGGGTGTAAAACAATAAATAAATAAACATAAATATATATATATATATGTTTATTCACTTATTTATTTATTTATCTATTTATTTCTTTGTTTGTATTTGTATACTCGCTTAAATGTGCATGACCGATTGGAGTGGTCAGCTGCATGTCTGAGTACAAAAAAGCATTTTTTCCGAATGAATTCACTAAAATGTTTTCCTATTCTTTAGATGCTATCTGTGAGACATTATGCAAAATCATCCCAATCATTGTTTTTTTCCGAACTTGGTGCATCTTCCGCTCCAAATGGCTGCCAAAAGTAGCAAATAACATTCCACCATGTTCAATCTGTAGTGTTCTATATTCAACACCAAGACCGTACGAGTACAACTCTTCTATCGGCGGATTTATCAAAAAACGGCAAGGATGATATCTCAAAACATACGCCTTAATTGCAAGACAATGTGTTCTGTGTTCTCCTCAGATGACTATGGTACGAAGGGCAACGTGTATTTTCCCGCCTGCATAGACTGACAACCAGAACTTGATGCATGCATGATGGATACATTACTACATCTATATACATACATTACAATACGAATACAAAGTAATAAAAATATTGGGGGTGTTTCTCAAAACAGGGGTACCCCTAAATCATCCAATATTAATCATTTATGGGAGGGTTCCCTATGGCTTAAGAAACCCCCAAATGCATTAATATAGACCCCAGACCCATCTAGAACTAGACATCCTTCGACTGGCGCGAGTGATTGACCCGTTCGACTTGCAACTGCCTCGCGCCTGGACCGTCAAGTGCAAACGATCAGCGCCCTGATGCCTGGGCTGCCCCGCAGCGGGCCCAAGAAATCCACTGATGGGGAGGAGTTCCACATGTTCCACTCTACATGTTCAAAGGTTGCTGGATGTTGCTGGATGTTGTTATGTGCATTTATGATGATTTATTCAGATTGCAGAGATATCTCAAGAATTGGAACGCAGCCCTGTTGACTGTTGAGAATCCATCAGATGTCTGCATTTCATTGCATTCTTAGCAGGCAAGCAGAACCGGGGGTTACGCTGCCCACCCAAATCCACCAGGTGCACTGCAGCCATGGGAGGAGCTCCGCCAAGCTGCAACAAGTGCACGAAACTGCTCCAGCCCTGCTCACTTCCGGCCCCTGGCTCTGGCTTGGCCGTCAACGGCTCTGGCCTTGCGGCGAAGTCGTGGAACTTTCCAAACAATTCGGAAGGAAACCCAAGGAAACCCGAGGAAACCCCGAGGAAACCCAAGGAAACTCAAGGAAACCCGGGATCCCCTTCTTCAACTATGGACCAAAGATCTCACAAATAGGTACCCTGTCTTCTCAGCTATTTGTCTGACAGACTATGACAGAACTAACAAATGCATGGAAATCATTGGAAATCCACCAAACACTGATCACCTTCAAATCTTTGTCACTTCCAAGTAGGGAGGGATTTGTTTGACATGGGCCTGGACATGGATCAAAACAAACAGGGGTGGTCATTTTGACGTAGAGAGCTGATTTGGGAAGTTGAAAGTTATTCACCGGTCGTGAGAGATGACATCCAAGAAAACTGGCAGAAGAGGTTCATCTGTTCTGCTCTATACACTTTGGCATGGATGGTCTCACACCCAAATGGATAGAATCGTCGATGAATCGCTGTGGATCTTCCCTCCTCAGCGGTCCCTGTGATCCCTGGGGCGCAACCAGAAAGGTTCAACCATGGGGCGCAACGAGCGCTTCAACGAGCAACTTTGGGTTTTGGCCTGGCTGCTTCGATGATAAGGATACAAGAAAGGGCCCACAGTTGTGTTATGACTTCGTGCCTACCACGCAAATCTAAAATCAATGGAAAAAATTAAGAATAAGAAAATCTAGTAGCCATAGTATATAAGTACAATGCCAACTACCTCCAGACAGAGTTTGGATTCTGCCTCAGGCATGATCCGTGCTGTTCATATTCCCCCCTTGTCTTGATGATTCGGTATATCCATCAATGGGACACCCCCAAAGCCATTGAGAAACGGTGGAAAACAACGTTTTAGCAATTTGTGGGGCCCCCAATTTAGGGGCAACTTGTCTAGTTACTAACCCCTAAACTGCCCTAAGGGAACCGTTTAAGTAAACCCCTAAGGCTTCCCACACCGACCAACCGCCGCGCCTATGGAACTTGGCCAAGCTGTGGCCCTCATCTGCAAGGTCCAGCTGATGAAAACCTCCCAAGCGTCCTGCCATGGAAATGCCCCAGGGCTCGTAGCAACTGGGGAGCCGTTCAGACGCCACGAAGGGGGTGAGGCTCTCCCCTTGAGGCATTCAGTTGGCACTAGGCTTCTCCTTGTCTCAAACTCAAAAAAGGTAACATAGCACGCCGGCTACACCAGGACACCCATCTGCTGGCTACACTCGATGTGTACATATGTTTTGCGTGCCTGCAATTGTCTTTGCATATGTCTGTATACATATGTCCGGATGTGTGTCTGTGTCCTTGCACTGGTGCACACCAAAACCTATTGCTTCCCTATTAAAATGATTCTGTTGATGTTTGTGGGGTGTTGTCAAGTTGTCGGTGACTGCCCAATATCAGAAAAAGAGATGGCAGTGAACCCACGAGTTACACGCACGTTTGGATTGAAAGAACCTGGTGAATCCAACTCATGGGAGGGCGACAACATAATCACATCAAGCGTACAGTATTTCCTCCCCATTCAACTGCACTCACCACAGGCAAGCTCTGTCCTAAGACCCGCTCTTGGGCCGTAGGCCCTGGCAGAAACTGCAAGTGATCACATCCAAACGCAACATGTTTGGTTTGTCTGTGAATGACGTACTGTAAAGTCATTTTTGGCCACGAACAACGCCGAAGTCCCAGCGTCAAAGGTGAACATAACGACTGCCCAAATTGGTGGCTATGAACACTGCCATCATCAAAGGTGAAGACAACAAGCATCCACACGTATCCACCACATACAATACCAATGTAGTAATCATTTTGAGTGGTCCATCAACGGTACTTGCCAAGTGGCGCCGCCGAGCCCGAGTTGAAAGTTTCCTCAGCACCGGGAGACTCGGGCAGGACCCAAGGACCAACTTTGCAGGCAGCTGCCGTATCCATAAATTGAATGCATCACGGACTGCTTGAATACATATCTTTGTATCAATATGGTGGTTTCTCAAAATGGGGGACCCCCCAAAATGGTTGGTTTCTTACTATAAATGATTATTAATGGATGATTTATGGGTACCCCTATTTTGAGAAACAGCCATAATATATACACCTACCTATCTAAAATAGTCATTTATATGTTTATGTACACAAGTTTTGTCCGGTCGCATAGACATCGACTTATCCAGGTACCCACATATGTGTGCATATGTACCTACATTTGATGTGTTCATCCATCTACCATATCCGATGACTTGGCGATGTCATTCCTCACATCACTCAGGAAAGAAAACATCAGCAGGATGCTTAGTTGGTTATGTCACACTTGTAGCAGTGTCACTTGATGGTGACACTGTGCATGGCTGGACCCCCATCTGCAAGGTGTAAAATCTGACACCCTGAGGTTGTCCTGGTGAGGAAAGCTACGTGTCAATTTTCAGCATGTGCCAAGCTGGGCGTGGTAACAGTCCAACACCAGATAGCAGTCACTAACTTCCCCACCATCGCCCACCTGAGATTCGCATCTAAGCACCATGGAAACAGCACAGAGATTAGAAACTAATCCGATGCATTCGTCGTTGGCATAACCGCTCTAAACCGGAGCCCTAGAATGCATCCGAACCTGGAACCCCGACAAATTCAGGGTGTCCGACCACCACCCTGCAGCAACCCCACCAACGCTATTAGAACTCATGATCCTTGCTGACAAGCTCCTAGTCATCAATGAAGGGTAATACCTCCCATGATCCTGATTATATAGTTCTGGAGAATGAGCCTTCAATGGAAGATACGATCGCTTCCATGATGGAAGGCCAGAATCATTGAACCACTTGAGTATGCATGTTCGTCAAGGATATGTAGCTTAGAGAGTGTTTCTCACACCTGTATGCACATATATATATATATATATGTTTATGCATCCATACTAATGATTAAACATAGACCTTATATACTTAATCATATACATATACATATGCATTCTACATGCGCATGGTACGGAGCACCCCACACACAAGACATCACTTCAATGATCGGCCAAGGGGCGGTCTCTCGTCGGCAATTAATGGATTGCCAACCTGGTGTTGATCAGCCGAAGGGTAGCAGAGAATACCGCCATTTGCAGCACCAAGACCACCGCTCAAATACCAACAGCATATTCCACCACACCATCACCATCATAATTGTCATCATCCTCAAGGCCATCGCCAGGTGGTCCGGCGTTCTTGCAGCCACCCCCATGATCTTACCTTGTGTCTATTGCTAACCGGCTTCGCCGAAATCATAGGACGCTTACATCATGGGCAGATCCATGACAATCGTTGATGCATAGGTTGGCGACCACATCCCACAGCCAAGAGCAGCACTCTGAGGATAGTCACCGCCAACGAGCATCACTGCTCCATCTCACTTTTCTTGGGTGCCCAATCCCACCATCGGAAAGTGACCATGGGACTAACCATGCGAAAACCGCAAGTACCCGAAGCTGGAGATTCGTATGTGCCAAGCCACCAAAAACGGGTAAACATCCCAACTAAGGTTAACGATGGTCAATAATGGATTTTGGTAATAGGGGCACCTCCCCGCAGCTAGAACACTCTCATCATTTTCAGGATGCAAATGGCTAGGTGCACAGAGTTTTGACATACCCATACGGGTTCACAGTTGGTCGTCATCCCCTATGATGCGATATTCTTAACTTGGATGCAGGACCAACAACCGTGAGTCATTCCTAACAACTTTGAGCATCTTTGAGCGGCCCTGGAACTTTTCCCTGTACCCCACCTTGGATTTCACGGCACTCAGCTTGTCTTTTCGATCTCCAACCTGACCGTCTCCCAAGGTTGCTGGTGACAAAAATGCTCATCCTTTGATGGTTGAAAATGTTTGGTTCATGTGAGTTCGTCTGATTCGTTGATGATTGTTTACCTGTGTGTTATCTATGGATGATGGGTTCAAGGTATTGATTTCACTATCGATTCCTGGACAATGCGGCAGTTAAAAGGCTGGTTCCCAGTCAAAAGAACCTATGGCCATAGCTGGGGATTCGATATTGATTTATAGTCTCAGGTGCTGTCGCCAGCCAGGATTGATCTTGGCGGTTCACATGGCCACGGATCTAACCAATTCTGATAGAGAGACAACATGGCATGCATGACTCCTTTTCATAGTGGCGCCACTTGATTGTTCAGCTCAGAATCTTAGCAGCTCAAAAAAGTTTGTCCTGGGTGATCACAGCTCAGCTGTGAAATCTGCAGGTGTTATCCAAGAACTTCTTGGTAATCACAAGAAATTCCACTGCAAATGAAGAAACCTTGATTATCATGAAAGGCCGCATTTCCATAGAGATTTCCTTGATAATCCCACTGAGATCTGTCATAAATCCAAAGCAGCTTGATGATCACATGGTGTCACTCAAAGTCAGCAGCTTAATGTTGGACTGCTCAATCGGCGCCCAAAATCAGCGAGTTCAGCTCGCGTCAAAGGCCAGGCTTCCCCAGAAATCTTCGCGGATGACTAGAGTTCCGTGAGATGTTTGCAACACGTTATTGTGAAACTCAGATCTACCCACAGCCACAGTCTATCCATGTCGCAACCCGAGAAATTCCATGGGCGAAGAACTTCCTCTCCAGCCCTGTGGGGCATCCGCGGCGCCGCCCCGACCTCTTCCAGGCTCTTGAGGTGGTGTCTAAACCTGGGTGCCCACCAGTGGCCTGGCCCCCGAAAACCCCCAGTGAACAACCAACAGGAAGAGAATACATCCACATGTACATATATATATATATATATTATACACAGTACATATACGTGGTAATTAGTCATAATTCGTCGTACTACTCTGCCTGGGTTTGGGATTCCGAGTTGATGGATAATGATTGCACTACTACATGTGTAGATTTCATGTGAAACGAACATCCTGGTAAGGAACGAAATCCTACCAAAAAGAAACAGGTTATCGATTTATGATTTGCCCTTTTATCATACAAGTGTATATTTATTCACATATCAATAGATCCATTCAAGATTGTGTAGCATCCTCTCCATTAAGAGCAGCATGACAATTCTTGGAACCAATCATCTTTATTCCTGCCGCGTCCATCAGGGTTAGAGCGTGGCTGGCTACGTCTTTCGGGATAGGCACTGGATGATATTCAATTTTCCGAGGGCAGCCCTCACCTTCAGACGCAAAACTGTCGCCGATGATGCCTGAACTTCGAAGGAGTCCCAGTCCCCCAGCCAGGTTGGAATACGCTTTGCACGCAGAGGTGGTAATCAGCAAGAAAAAGCTAACTCACCAAAAAACCATCATCAACGTGTCTTAATCACTATAGAAATGCCTGGCCAAATTGCTGGTTTCTCAAGTCATAAGGGGTACCCCGTACCAATCATCCTTGGAATCAATCGTTTATAGGAATCAACTGAATAAACCCATCCTTTATAAATCCTTTCTAGGATTCTAGGAATAAACCCACCATAACTATCCATAACTAATTCCTTTCTAGGTAATAAACCCACCATAAACCCACCAGAACTTGGGGGCTTCCCAAGCTGGCGCAACCCCCCCGTCATGGCAGCCATAAAAACCTCGCCACGTCCACCGGGCGCTTCTCAGTTCCGCGCCGATGCTCGGAGCTCTCCATGGCCTCAAAACGCAGCGTTTCGCGGCTCACCCGCTGTTGGCGAAGGTAACGACCATGGGGCGAAGGAGTAGGGCTTAAGTAGGGCTCTTATACAGTTGTGAGGTCAAGTATCAGTTATGGATCTTATGAAGATTTAGTATCGGTTATGGATCTTATGGAGGTTAAGATAGCTTGAGTATCACTTACGTTTATGGTAGATATAGTTGAGTGAAGCTTATGGGGGTGAGGCATCAGTAATGGTAGATATAACTATGTATACTTCAGTGGCTATTCACCAACTTATATATGCTTTTCACCACGCTTCACATTGCCGCCGTATTGAGGGGAAAATACTCAAAATGTAGAATCACCCGCCAGCAAAAATCAAGCTGGTGGGAAATTGAAGATCAATACGGAACCTGACCAGTGTCAATATCACCCAATATGCGGTAGGGCCTTGTGGTGGAATCGATAGGGATTCACCAATCACAGTAGAAGACTCCATAAACCCACCTGACGGGTGTTCAGGTAGTCTGTTGGCTCATCATCCTTTGGTGGGAAGATGTTGCCACAATGAACCAACAACAGACAACAATGGGGATATTGCCATTGATCAAAGGTTGAGGCTGTTTGAGTACTTTGTTTCTAAGTTCTAGCTGGGTTTACCACGCGCGGTTGCTGGCGGATTGACGTGAGGTTTGCTTGAAAATGATCAGCTGATTCCTGACTCATCTTTGAAAAATTACAGCCAGGTCCCAACTGCTAGGGAGTACAGTGTGCAGTAGATATGTCAATGTGATTTAAAATCATCTTTGGTCCCTATCATTTTTCTGAGAACCATTTATCCAACCATCAAGAATATCATGTTTCAGAGGGGGAAAATAACATTTAAAGATCACCAACCTTTGCAACTTGAAATGTCTCAGATTTATTCATACTTTACAATTGACTTGTCGGAATTTCGAAGGGTACAAAAGCATCCATTGATATTACCGTTGAAGTGAAGACAGCCACATTCTGGTGGTCAGAGACGGTGTCATGCACTTAGATTCCATGTCAATGTTTAGGGACCCAGCAGACATGACCATGCAGTACACCTGAATTTCGACCCCGGATCCAACTGTTGGGTTCAATGACTCGCTCCAACCAACATCTATAGCAATAAACCAACCATTTTTGGTGCTCCCTATTTTGAGAAACCACCACAACCCCAAAATTGATCCATTTTCCCAAAGTGGCATTGGTCTTGCCCCACGCATTTGGATGGCGGACAATCCTACAACACGACACAGCCACGAACGGAATATTCCTCCCCCAAATGTCACCTAACACCATCCGCCCCTTCCCCTAAAAAAGATCCCTGGGGTCAGCTTTAGGGGCGCGGATTTCACATGGGTGTACGCAGCTGTTACCTGAGCCGAACGAACTTGGGCTGGATGAAGATGCCTGTGTCATGAAGGAACTATGAATGGAATACTTGTAGCTCGAAGGTTCAGCTAATGTTTTGTACAGCTAATCTTGACCCCCACAGGACAGGTAGCTTCATCGGCCGCGATTAGAAAACATCATAACTGATGATAAATATCCCCGCTATTCCTTTCATGATATCTTGAAAATCTAACAGGGATCTGGTGATTAGCTATCTTTTTTGCTATTCCCATACTTGCAAATGTGTATCTTCTGGTGCTCTACTCATCCAACAGCGGAGCTTCAGTAGCTCTCCAGTTCGCTGCTGCGGTGCCTGAACATCCTCTAAGATTTTCTCCAAGGAATGCCTGGCCACCAACCCCAAAGGATCTGAATGGTTGCCCTGGTTGCCCTCTGGTTGGTTGAAATGAGGTCAAACCAGGTACCAGAGAGTCAGTTCCTTGGCATTGCCGGCTGAAAACGCATCCCACACAACAAATCCCACAACGAAATATAACATAATGGTTGCACATGTAGAAACTTTCATATCTATAATATCTTATACATGTTCATTGACAATATCCTGTCTGAACATGTACGAAAACCCATGTGTTTTCCCATGCCCGAAAGAAGTTGACCACCGAACAGAAAGTTTCCACCACGGGATGGCGGTCCTAGGATTGTATGGCACCCCCATGCACCATCAACGGTTGGATTGCACCAGTTGGGTGACCAATCCCTTACTCCGATGTATCCCTGGATCATGACGATGGTTTTCCGTTATCCCACGACGACATGGTTATGTTGCCATATATTAATCATCCAATGTTATCCCATGATATCCAGTCCCATTATATCAGATGTCATCCCATAATATAGGTCTCTCGAAGTAGGGGTACCCCCCTAAATCATCCCATATTAATCATTCTTCCCGATAAACCAACCATTTCTGGGGATACCAAATTGTGGCAACTACTAATCCAACAAAATCGCCATGATTTTGGATGCCCAAAAATCTACTGACAGCCAGTTATTCATAGGGAAACCAACCAGCTACAGTGGGGGCCACCATTCAGCCTGGTGCTTGTCAGGGCCCTCCTTCCCGCCTGGCAGGACGAGTTCCATGTGTGACCGTCAGCAGGAGCAGCAGCAGCAGCAGTCGCCTCAGTAGTGCTACGAAGTGAACGTGCAACAGGTCCTGAAACCATCAGGTGGTTTCTCAAGCCATAGGGCCATAAGGATACCTCAAACATGGTTGGTTTGTTGCCATAAATGGTGAATCATGTATGGTTTGGGGGTACAGATCCCCTAGTTTGAGAAACACCCATCAGATCCCATCGGTATATTCATTTGATATCATTTTGATGCGACGTCTAACGGCGCTGGGAAAATGTGCCGGAAAAAGAAAGAAGGTCGCACAAAGCGAGAAGACAAATTGGTGATGCAATTCAGACTGAACGAACTGTTCTTTTTGGATAGATCAGTTGATTAGTTCTCACATCAACGGATTAGTCGCTTGTTGCTCATTGGTCAATGAGCCACGATTTGCTAGCAAATCCTAGGGCATCCTGACAACTCCATAGGATAAAGCCTGCACACTCAAACCCTACCTCCAACGAAACATCTGCGCCTTACCCAGCTTGACCAAGAAACGACATCACCGTGGCCGCATCACCGGGCTCCCGAAATAAAAGGCTGTGGCAAACAACTGAAGGGCTGTGTTTTCCTGGCAGCTGCGCAACTGGCTATCCTGCACTGGTTGAGGTTGATAGTTGTCGTGAAGGAACATGAGGATGATGTTCAAGTGATTTGAACAGGTCCATTTGATGGTACATGTTAGTAGAGCTTACTAAATCTCCTTATTTGACGGCAAATTTGATAGTAGATGCTTGATGATTTCAATAGATTTGGGTTGATTTGGTAGTAGATGCTTAATATCTTTGATAATTTCATCTGATTTCATATGATTTCAGAGGATCTTCCTCTAGTTCTCTTCCACAAGAGCTGTTGAAGCGGTTGCGCCCACGATCGTCCGAATCATGGTGGTTACTTCGAGGTGCGAATCGTGGTGGTTACTTCTTAAGCCAGCTTGGGAACCCAAAAAATGGATGGTTTCTTGCGATAAATGGTGAATGAACATGAATGAACTGGATGATGTGGGGGTACCCCTATCTTGAGAAACACCCATGTCTATCACGCGCAAGAAGCAATGTGTCGATGGTCTCGCCAAACTGAACTTTCGGCTTCGAAATGCTAAAGATGAGCCCAGGATTGGGATAAACTTGAGAGCATGCGGAAGTAGGAGTACTTGGGGGCAACTTGGGGGTACCTCTAAACCATTTCAAAATGGAGCCTCCAATAGGATGTGAAGTCTGGATTTGTTGAGTCAAACTCATCTATTGATGAGCGGCCATCACTATCCTGCACCCCTCCACGCTAGTCTGTGTGCTTTTCCTTTTCTTCTACTTTTTTCTGTGTATTCCTTTCCCCTGAGCTGACTTATCATGGTCAAAACCATAGCAAAAAATGATGAATGCCAGCTGATAGTTGCTAATAGCAGTTAGCGCATGAACGATGCTTTCCTGCCAGATTCAACCCTCAGAAATTCCGGCGTAGGAACGATTCATGTTTCCCTTTGGGGTTTCAATATTGAGCAAACCATCCAATTTTGAACGGCTGATTTGGGAGTCAAATAAGCACAAAAACACATGGGCTCGTCGAACAACTGGCTACAACAACGCGGCTTTTTCAGCAAAATTACCCAATCACTTGGGAAGTTGTAGCGTACCCAAGTTCAGAACCAAACCTAAGCTGTGACCAAACTGTGGCAGCTTGCCAATAGGCAACCTAGCTGACCTAGCTAGTTGGGTTGACACCGTTAACACCTGACATTGGGAAAACAACTGTTCGCCAAACTCACCAAACAGTCGAACAAGCCATCCTCAAGAACGGTGGCTTGGACATTCCTCAGCGGGTAACCCATCACTTATCACCAAAACATCCCCCCATGCTGTTGGCGTCCAGTCCCCAACATTCCATTCCCAACCCACGCTGACCCTCGTAGCAGCACCAAGCGCAGCGGGAATTCGATCCAAAAAAATGGCCCAGGGGTCGCGCAGGTGGGTTACAGGGGCACAAGAAGAATGCCATCGTCTTTTCCTTATATCATATCCTACATGCCACCTACATATCAAATACAGTGAACCACAATCACTCAAGTTATGTACGCGCATGTAATCATTGCTGATGTAGTGAATGTGCGTTACTGATGTGCCTGCGTATGCAAATTCTTCGGTGCATTGTCTGTATACATGAGCATGATTGCACTTGAATAAAAAGTCACAATCTTTGTATGCATAGATGCATGTCTGTACCTATACAACCCTATGCAGGTGTTTGTGTACAGGTATCTATGGCATACATATATATATATTAATATATACACATATAAGTATGACATATGATGTCTCCAAAACTTCACAAATCAAAATAGAAATACATCAGAAAAACTTTTCATCTACACACACTTACAGCTAAAATCAGAGACAAAATTCTATTTCAAAAAAGATATACCTGCCACTTTTAATCCCTGAAATAATTACATCGATAAAATCTAAAACGCAAGTTATAATTACGATATATCTACCAATATATGTGTCACTTAGAGCTAAAATAGTGACAGTGGTGCCACTTGCACTTCTCAGTGTAGCTCAAATCTGCTTTTCAGCATCTCTGACTTCCCAACACCGCATCGCCTCCCGGTGCTGCTTCAGGAGTTTGGCCGCCACTCTTCTCGCCTCGCTCAAGCGTCCTGCCTGGAACGGACAGTCACATGGGGATGGTATGGATGGTATGGATCAGTCGCTAGTGAATACCGTACTGGTTCATGATGGGAAAAAATGTTTCATCATGGATGGCAATGGTGAATGAAGATTGATGATCACACATAGTGTTTGCAAAGCAGTAGCAAAAATGATAACAATAATAGTAAGAGTACTCCTAAGAATAGTAATAACAACAATATGGGGCATGGATCAATACCACATAGACCAACAATATGGGTCAATATGGTTGCAAAAATAGCTCAATGAACATCCCAACAAAGACTAGTGCCTTGGTTCTCGGGACCTTCACCAAGCTCATCCGTATCAACACGGCCCCGAAACGGGCCACTGACCCGCGCCTCCAGGTGCTCCTCGGCCGCATCCACCTGACCCACAGCAGAGTGAGGGCGATCGTTTCGGAGGGTAACGAACAAACAAACAAACAAACAAACAGATGGGTAACGAGAAGGACCAAGTCTTAGATGGTTTTTATTCTTGTTTTGGATAAAGGATAACCAAAGGATAACCTTCACAAGAACAAACAAGGATAACCAACTATGACGAGAATGCAAGATGGGTAACCAAACAAGAAGAAACTAAGGCAATCAAAGGAGAATGAGGAGCCAGGTTTAACGACAAATACCGACGACAACATCCACAACATATTTATTTGGGATTTTAAAGTGGAGGATGAAAGTAACAAGTTTGGCGGAAAACAATTGCGGTTCATGTTGGTATCGAATGAGCTCGTCTTTTTGGGGTCTCAACCGTGCCTTCGCATTTGAAATGTTAAGTTCTTTACATCAATCCGACCTGCCACTTCAAATGCCATTTGAAAGGCATTGACTGGACTTTGCTCAAACTTGAAGTGTCCGAGATGCACTTGAGTTGCATCTGGTCCTTGGGGTATTTGCATCTTAGATTCTGGAGCCCTCACTGCCAGGTAAACCTACCTGCATCGTAGTTATATCAGATTCCAAAGGGCAAATGAATCGGTGTGTACAATGACCTGTGGTTCACCTGTGGGAGTTCTTAGTTTCTTTTGGAAGGATTTAGCATGTAGATTCAGTCAATCTCAACACAACCCTTCCCTCCGGCCTCAGCCGTGCCCAAGACGCCACAAGCAGAAGCTGCATCAAATAGATCCTGCATACGTTGCTATCCAATTTGAGGACATAACCACCCATTTGGTATGTAAAACTTCTATCCCAACACAATGCCATCTGTCCACCAGGCGAGGCACGCTGACTTGCCGCCATCTTCCATGGTCACCCAGGTGTTAATCTTATGGACAATTTACTGCTTCTCAAAGTGATGGTCCAACAAACTAGTGATTAATCATCGATCGAATAGATGGTCACTCAAATTCAACCACAATGGCCACTCAAATAAATGTTTAAGAGAGAGAGATGATCAAGTAGATGGTCACTCAAATTCAACCACAATGGTCGCTCAAATAAACATGTAAGAGAGAGATGATCAAATAGATGGTCACTCAAATTCCACCACAATGGTCACTCAAGTAAACATGTACGAGAGAGATGATCAAATACAGTAGATGGTCGGTCACTCAAATAAACAAATTAATGTTAACAAAGTGATGGATTTTCCCACCGGTGGATTCAGTCCCGTCCTCCAGCGTTTGTCTTGCTTTGTCCGGGAGTCGAGCGGTGTCAGCCACCAGTGCATCGCAAAGAGCCGAGCTCAAGGACCAACGGTGCTCGGACCTGTGACCCACAGCACCAACTCAAGGCCCGGCTGAACATCCATGTTTTGTTGATAATTGAGGTGATTGAATTGTTGGTTTCACGTTCTTGAACATTGTTTATATGTTTTTGTATGTTGCTGTATGTTTTCATTGCCTTATTTAGAGATGGGAAATCGACTTGTTCAGGGAACCCACTTGTTCAGGGAACCCCGGCAGCCTTGGAAACCTTGATATGACGCATGAAGAAAAGACTGTAACTGCAACGCTGTTCGAATTACCATCGCATTCATTCATGGCTTAGCAACCATTGTGATTGAAACTACGGTGGGCTAGGAATCATCTCTTTTTGAGTATTATCCACAATAGTGGCTATTATGATGGTGGGCTATCATCTCTCTATTATGAACCATTATGAATCATCCATCATCTCTTAACAATGGTGGCTATTATGACCATTGCTTCTAAAGATCCACCACAAGCAGTCGGATGATCCAATTAAGTCACAGAGCCCAGACCTGGATTGACCAGTGAAGCCTCATATTTGGCACCGGTCTTTTTGGGTCCCCCCAAGGATACGCGAAAGTTGCCAGTGCTGTGGTTGTTGATTATGGTTAACTATGGTAGATGGTTTACCTTGCGCATCATGTCTGATGTCTATCAACAAGATGATGGTCAAGATCACATACCCATTTTCGGATTCCTGTCTCAATCCGGTGTAGCGTGCACCCACACCAGGTATCGAAATTCCCGTTAAAATTTCTATAGTTGGCCGTTCCCCCATTCCCTATTGGTGATTATTCCCATAAGCCATGCTATTTTCCTATTATTGACGGTTATCATCCCCATTTACCAAGTGATTATCCCTATTATTGATGGTTTTTTTCCCGATCATTGATGGTGATATTCGATGGTTATTATCCCTGTTATCTTGTGGTTATCCCTATTATTGATGCTTATCATTGATAATAGTTCTCAATTATTTCCATGGTTATGATCCCTGGATAACTATTATCAATGATAACGAACCATGGTTATTGACAATAGTTATCAATTATTTCCTGGAAATAGTTATCAATGATTTCCATGAGTTATGATCCCTGTTTACTTGTGGTTTCTCAAAATATGGGACCCCCAAAATGGTTGGTACTACTAAATAACTATAGATGGATGATTTAGGGGCACCCCTATGGCTTGAGAAACCACCACTTGTGGATATTCCCATGCAAAACGAGCCCCACAACTCCTACGGGTCCCATGGCGTTGGAGACCTCGCCGCTCCGCCGAGATGCTCCCGGGCATCTGCTGCCCTGGCGTCTGCATCATCGCAGGCGCCGCCCAGGCTGAAGGAACCACACCTGAGCAGTTGCCACGGCCATTAGGGGGTTCCAAGGAGTGGAGTATCCCTTGAGATTTCTTGGTATCCCTTGGTATTCCTTGGTATCCCTTGATATTTCTTGGTATCCCTTCATATCCCTGGGTTGATATTGGGATAAATTCATTGGGAGCATCACTAGAGTACATTTGATCTAATGATTATCCACCTGAGCGGAAACAAATTAATGTAGATGGTGGGCCGGTGGGATATTTACCACACTATGTCCATAGCATCATTCAATTGAATGTTCTCGTATCAATTGATGTTTTTGCATTCACAAAGGGATCGTTTAGATCCCAACAAGACCGCTATCATAAAACTAATTAGCTGAGCAACGGTTGATTGCTGACTCAATCAGCGCAAAGCATCTTTTCAGAGGCCCTTCACCTCTATTGTTGGGCTACCCTTGATATCCCGTGAATTCACATGCATCAAAGTGCACCACCTTGCATCCCTCAGTGCTGTATACACGATCTGTGTTTCTTACTCACCAGTTGTCTGAAAATCAAGGGCTCACTCCGCCCTAGACCCTTTTGTGCCTTGCTAACTCAGGGAGTGCCTCCAAGGCTGTACAGCATCATTTGATGTTGAGGGGATGAACTCTGACAGTGGCTCTGTGCCACCAAGGCGCACTTCTTGCGCCACCTCGCCCCAGCTGGCACCCAGTTCCCGCCAGAGCTGCAGCAGTTCTGACCTGGGGCTGAGGATCCAGGTTGTGAAGGGTGGAAGGGTTGAAGTGGCTCCAACTTTCGAAGTGCTGCTTTGATTGCTAGAAATCGGATCTATCCTTAGGGGTTTGGGATCTCTTGCTCAGTGGAACAGTCAGGCTGGGTTGAAAGCCTGAATGGAGCCAGGGGTTCAGATCCCACGGGCGAAGCCAGAAGGGATGCTCGTGGATCGAAGATGTGTGGTTCGGTTCACATGCGAAGATGCGTTGGAAAACGTCAGGATCCTCATGTATCTCACGTCACTTGCCGAGCGCAACTTTTCTTTCTGCCATTTTCCATTTCTAATGAGGGGAAGGAGGGGAGCCACAGTGGTGATCCCCATCATCGGCAGATCGCATAGCCAGACCAGATCTGCCTGCTAAGCTTCTGTGTACGCAATCCCATTGCTCGCTGAAAAAATTGGCCCACAGAGAGACCTTTGACCCAGACAAAAAAAATTGACCCTTTGTCAAACAAAGAAAATTGACGGTTTCGACTGACAAAATCTGGCAAGACCTCATGGTCATGTCCAGAATCAATCATTAATACTGGTCTCACTCTCTTTATGGCTATGACATGGTATGACTATCCACGGTGGTAAAGTCATCCGCCAACCAGCCACAGGTGTACCGCATGCTGCCCAACGCGAAGCAGCTTGAGAGGCCGCACACGCGGGGATCGCGGCAGCTCAACATCTGAGCCTTGAAGAGAGTGACCAAAGCCTGAACGAAGAGAGGCGATGTGTAAACTCTTCGAAGTGAACAATCGATAGTAAAACAAGCGATAGTAAAGTGTATATGTGAAGAACCTCTGAGACGTAGTGAAATAGTTTATTATTGTATCATATTGTACTATCTCATATCTATAACAGATGTGTTCAGTAATTATTATGTACAATAACATCACTATAGAATGATATTTTGATGTTTGTAAAATAACTGTAGATGATCTTCGAATAAAGAAGTCATTATATGAGCCATTACAGATTGGAGTTTTACAAGTCATAGGATTCTAAGTCATAGGATCACTCCTCAGGCAAATAAGTCATTGGAGTTCTACAAGTCATAGAATTCTGGTGGCGAGGAATAGTACAGCTGTGTCTTTTTTGATTTTATTTAAGGCGGAATGTTATTTTTCATCGTGTCATAGATGACTCCCAGAAGAACAAGGCGGTAGCGGCGATAGCGTACACCTGGATACCTTCACCCCGTTGGTGGGGCAGGGAAAATTGCAATGATCATCTCATATCAACACCCACAACACCCATACTCTTCCGCAAAGGATGCTGCACACTGCACCGACTCCATTGTCAAATGATTAGAGCGAATGAGGCAATGAAGTGGTTTGGGATGACAGCTCTTTGGAAGAAGTGTGTGAAAAATATTCAGGGAGTATTGCATCTGCCCAAATCTACATTTGCATCCTAAACACGATGCATGCTATTCAAACTCTATTAAATATGTGCGATGGTCATGTGCATTGTGTCCCCTTCTTGCAGGGGCCCAGAGATTCGCCTTGAGGACCCCATTGCCACTGTGAGTCTCGTCTCTGCATCTGAAATGCACTTTTTGCAGCATCCATACCTCGATGCCTAAATTGTTCCCTTGAAAAATGCGTTCACAAAAAATGCTCTTCAATGATCCAACGACTTGCTGATTCCGGGGATCCTTTCAAGAAGCCCAAAGCAGCTGGATGACTGACCCTTATCACCCATGATTGTTCCAAAGGATGTCAATGGGTTCTTCCCAGTCATGTCACACTGCAGCCCGCACTCAAACCATGGTGCTTCGGGGTGGGAAATAGCGACATATGCGGGGGCATGGGGTGACCAGGATTCATGAAGGTCTTACAGGAAATAATCAGCTATTTGTAGGAAAATCCCAGACGTGCACAATTAAATGCAATCAGTCGTCCGGGGCGTCAATGACATTGGTCCAAATCCAAAACCTTCCGGTGCTCCACTGAAAGCTTCAGAATCAGAGTATCCCAACGTGAGCTGTTCCTTTGCTCATTCACTTGATGCCAACAAGAAACCGACCCATGGCCAAGAAAAATTATGCCCGCATGGACCCCAAATTGCGGCAAGAATCTTAACCTCCAAATCTTTTGGGCAGCAAACGCCAGCCGCACTTGCAACAGGTAGAATGGTGAATGTCGACCAACATTCACGAACAGCTAGTCGGGTTCACTGGTAGATAAACCATTTCAAGATACTTTTTCCGGCCATGAACCAAAGATATCACAGATACCAGGGAAATTCAGTGATTTAGGCACCAAATCTACCAACCGCTGGTAGTTTGTGGTGCCACGTGCCCCCTTGTTGGTAGCAGGTGTTGGTGCACACGTTGGACCACCGGCAGCACGTTTGACCTCCACTTCGCTGGTGGAAGCCTTGCTGCGACGGCAGAGAGCCAAGGCTTCCATGGCAGCTTCGACAGCCTCAAGCCATGCGCTTCGCGTGGTGAGTCACGAGAAGTCCTTTCATAATAATTGCATCTGTTTTTTATATATGTTAAGGTCTATTTTTCTAGATGGAAGTGCTCCATACTATATGATGACTCATACTCCACTCCATATTACTGATAATTTCTTTCCTTATAATTGCTCACTATTGCTTCTATCGACATGATACTACCAGTAGTTCTCAATGTGGCGTCAGGGCAACATCAAAAAATTGGTGCTTTCCTGTTGGACTTTTAGCCAAAATGGCACCTTTTCGTTGGGACCGCAGGGCTCCCTGCGCGTCTGCT
>VSDK01029640.1:189321-210504 GCA_009767595.1 Symbiodinium kawagutii | reverse complement strand
TGCTGAACCCGTGGAACCCAACTGGAAGGGTGGTGTGGCCCTGCCTGCCGCTGCTCCTGTACTCCCAGGTGGGCCTCTGCCACAGCGCACAGGGCAGAGACCTGGCATCATGGATGATGGATCCGGATTTTTTGGATGATCCCGTTGATGATGTTTTTGAACAAATCCCCGTTTTTTCAAAATCAGGATTCCCATCATCCAAAAATGCGGATAGACATCTATCCGACATCGATGTGCGACATGATCCAACCATCCACTTTCCCTCACCAGCGACTCGCCTTCCTCAAAACTCGGGGCCGCACCTCCCAGGCCACCGAAGTGCTGCTGGCCGAGGCTGACCGACACCTCAGCATGGGATCACTTCCAGTGACCATCCTTGGAAGATCACCAAGGATCTCCAGGGATCGCCAGGGATTCACCATGATCTCAAGTCTTATGATTTTTTTCCAGGGATGATCTGGGATCACCCAGGATCCGTCAGCATCATGATTCTTGTAGGAATCAAACGTAAGGCTTGAGAATTGTAACTCATGCCATGTCTGAAGAATGATGCAGGCCTGCGGCGAGGCACACAAAATCGCAAGAATATCAACACGAGAGTGACGAAATCTTCTTGGCACCAATAAGCATTTGCAGAACACATCGATACATATCGATACTGGCTGATTTGTGTGGGACGCCCAAGGATACAACCCATCCCATTCGGATCGTATATTGCACCCACTAGTAGGGATCACCGCTCCTTGGTACAGTACACAAGTGTCCTCATGCAGAGTGGCCTACATGTGCAACAGACCTGAATCGGTTCTTGTAAACGACCTACTCACAAGCTGACCGATCAGCTAGCTGTTGATTGTCCTCGCACTAAGTATCTCACTGTATAGTCAGAGATGATACCCCATCAATTGGCTACGTATGACCTGTCTATTGGTGAATCATCAAAAAACGACATGTCATACCAGCGTGCCCAATCTGCACCAGTGGGTCTAACGGGTACCCGAATTTGGTGCATACCAAACTACCGATCCGTGAGAACAGTTGGTCATCACCCGCCGGTGAAGTCTGCGCCTCCCAAATGAATGGCTTCTCCACTGAAAATCTTTGGCTTAGCGGTAGCACCACTTGGCTATGGGTCAATATTAATCAACCATAAGAACCAACAATCATAGGGAAAACAATGGTTAATGATAGGGGAACCAGGGGTACGGGGTTTTGACCCACAGCGACTTGTGGTTTAGTCGAAACCCCAAGCTGCCAGTACTGGCAGCGCAGCAGCGCGGGTCACACTTTTTAGACCAGCACTGACTTGCGTCTGTCACCTGACTTGCGCAGCACGTGATCGTTTGGGGAAAGCGAAAAAGGAAACGCCCATCACAGGGGTATACACCTTTTGCAGTCACAGTCAACGCAATGAGAATTCGCTGCAACCAAAATCATTCATACACCACTGGTTCACACCACTGGTTCACACCGTTGGTTCACACCACTGGTTTCACACCGTTGGTTTCACACCATTCGTTCGCACCATTTGTTCAGTATTTGTTCAGTGCTTACCACGCGAATGGAGTCAGCTTCAAGGTGATCGATGGCCACCAAAATGATTCTGGATTTCGAAGCATTAATCATTGATTTGGCCATCGATCATCTTGATTTCCAAGCTGTAATGGGTAAATCATTTATGGGTTAATCATTTATGGGTTAATCATTGATTTGGCTATAACCAACCTGTAACCCATCAATTTCTAAGCCCTGCTCGGCGCATGGACATGACTGGATGACAATCGCAGTCTCACATGGACCAGATGCTCTGCAGCTACTTTAGCCAGAGTCATGACCCGCCAGCCACCAGAAACCAAATTGATCCAAAATAATCCAAAGGATTATTGATTGGTCAATTGTCGCATGGCAATGGGTCGATGCTGCATATCATTTAAAAGGTGAACATGCCAACAGCCAGGGAATTCTGCTGGGCACTGTGGGAGGTAAACAAGCAGGAATACTGGGAGCTGCCCCGCAACCAAATCCCTGATTTTAACTTGGATTGTTGTCCCCTATCATGAATCCACATGAATCCAACATCAACAAGTATCAATCATCGACCACATCGAGTGCGTTTCGCCGTGAATATCAGCAACTCTGAGCACAATCAGGCACAGCACATGGGCGACCGCAGCCGGTTCCAGCCAGGCGGCCTGCCGGATCACAGGGGCAGTGCTGCTGGGCATCTGAGTCCCTCCAGTAGGGTCGACCATAGAGCTGGAACCTCGGGCGGTACCCATCACAAGGCCCGCCTCCACTGCTTGGCGCATGGTTCATATGCGAACATGAAGGGCCTTCCAGTTTCATGGCTCATCCTGGATACAAAAAATGGGTCAGAAGTTTGTCATGATAGGTTGTAGTGATGGTAGCTATCTTGCATTTTCCCAAGGTTGGACGTACCCTACAAGCCGGGGTCAAGCAGTAAGCCTTCACAAGACCTTCGAAGAGATGTTCAAAGAACACAGTGCCAGGGCAGCAAAACCAATAGCAAGTGCAACCAACAAGCCATGATCTACCAAGTACACCGGCTTTGATTCAGGTTACACCACCAGTACATCCATTTCTATCAATTTCTATTTTCCAAGCCCGAGAAGATGTGACCTAGCATGATCTACCTACATCACCAACTCAGCGCCATCCTCCCAAGGTGCATCTTTGCCCAGCAACGACACCAAGTCCGTGACGTTCTCCCTGGCAACGGTCATTCGCCAGCGACGCAGCTCCGCGTCAGGGGTCAAATGCCAAGCATCTGGCGGAAGCAGCCGCTGGGCAGTGGCCAAGACCTGAGGAAAGACCTGGCGCCGTGGTTTCTCCGTGTGCTCAGCTTATGGGCGATGCTTGGCTATGCATGGCTATACTTGCTTAGCTTATGCTGATTGGTTCTTCTGGAGGTTCTTCTTGAGGTTCTTCTTGAGGTTCATCCTAAGATGTCCTAAGGTTCTTCTTAGTTCTTACTGGCAACGGGTAGTTGGCAAACAGGAGAGCATCTGAGGTTCTTGATGGAAGCAATTGTCCTTGGGCTGCGGCAACACATTAAACTTTCAACATTGACGAGGGGGCACGGATGCTCCGTCCACTGTCTTGCGCAGCTTGCAAACAGCCGTGCAGGATTTCGTCCCGTTGTAGACGAAGCAAGAATCGGGATTGAAGCAATTGAAGCAGAAGTGGTTAATGCCCAGTCGCGATTTGTGACATTCGGATGATTGCTTTTCTGCTGTTCCCATGGGCATGGATTAGGTATGAAATCCTGGTGCTCCGGTACTCTGAAAAGTGCACAGAAAACTCCAGCGGTTTTGATGCGCGCACAAGTTCTTGCAGTGATCGGGCTGATGTTTGACACAATGTATGGATGTTTGATCACCATGTTTGACAATCAATGAAACCGTTTACAAGCTCAGCTGTTGTTAGAGACCCAGATCCACGCATGGCTTTGGCGCAAAGCTCAGCAATGCCTCTTCCATTGTTATGGCTGGATTAAGCTGAGTCACCTCCTGTGCAGTGGAGAAGTTTGCTTCCAGCTCCAATGACTCCTCAGTATTCATCTTGATCTGAGATTCTGGCCCGTTCAGTACCCGAGTACCCTCAAAACGATGAAAAAGTATGAATCAATAATATTCTTAGCCTGTGAATAAATCTTTTGTGTACAGCCAGCCGCAGAAGTCACGCCATAGTCCTTGCAACAAATGTTTAACTGCATGGAACGGCGACGATTAACAGCCTTTTTGCCCTTAGGGAAAACATCATTGGTCGAAGAGCTTCAAGTATCAAAATTGTTCATACGTTGCTGAGTTGCTGAGCATGTGCTTTTGTTCCATCCTTGCAAAAACCTGCAAATAAATTTGCACACGGCCATCAAAACCTAGGAGTAAATTTGTTACGGAAAGAAAGAAAGAAAAAAATATTCAGGGAATTGATGTCACTTCACTACGAGCATTAGTTGGATTTGTCACCACTCTCAGGTTACTCGCAGCTCAAGCATCAAACTCGCCAAACCAATTTGCACCATGCCGGCGAAGGTCCTGCACATGGAAAACTGTGGCAAGGGGATGATGCTGTGGTGTTGACCCTCACCAACTGTGTAGGTTGGACGGGTGGAAATGAGTCAACAAAGAGACCACAAGAACCTGTTGTCGCGAGTCATTTGGTGACGAATCTGGAGCTTCATGATTTAACAACCACAGCCACAAGTGTTGCAAAGTATTGAAAAATACCAGACCTCAGGTATACTGTAGCAGGATTCAGATCAAATACGTACCCTCATAGACGAATGATGACATAAAAACATCTCTTCAATATTCTTCAATGATGATACCCACGTCTTATGGGTGTGTCTATAGATTGTGTAGTCCTTCACCGTCCACCATCACTTTCCCCTGGGATTTGTATCACTGTCGTACATCGAAAGTGGTGGAACGTCCAGTACTCGCCACACCTGTCAGGTTATCCTCCTCCTCCTTCTCTTCCTCCTCCTCTTTCTGCTCTTCCTCCCTTTCTCCTCCTCCTCCTCCTCCTCCTCCTTCTACTCCTCCTCCTCCTCCCTTTCCCCTCTACTTGTAGGAAGTAGTGGTCATTGTGCTCGTTAGGAAGTCTCAGGATATCGTGCGTGTATGCTCATGTCGAAGTGCGTATCTGGCAGCCAAACAATTTTCGGCACCTAAGTGTCAGTGTTAGTGTCAAAGAGCATGTCAGAACATGTCACGTCAAGGATGTCGGAATACTTGTCGGAGAACTGGTCGGCACATATGTTAGACATGAAATGTCAGACTACATGCCAGATTAATGTCGGACACATGTCACGTGAAGATGTCAAACCTGTCAGATAACATGTCAGATGAAACTTTCGAAATACATTGCATGTCAAATAACATGTCAAACCTGTTCTCAGAGTACATTTCAAACGAACATCTCCGAACACGTGTCGGATGATTGTTCATAATACATCTTAGAGTCGTAGATGAGTCGAACTGCCAAATTACGTGTCAATGTTTTGCAGAAGATAGTTCAGTACCTTTGTCCATGCCTTTGTTCCCTACGAATGTCAGAGTAGGGTGTCAGAATTCAAGCCGTTGCTGTGCCAAATAGATATGCATTTACATGTCAGACATTATCAGACTAGTTTCTCATCACTCTAGGTGAACCAGCTTTTTTCGAGATCTCATGATGTCACATTGGCGATCACTTGGGGTGCACCGGTATACCCCATCTATGGCTGTGGGTCAAAGCCTTGTACCCCTGGCGAACATCGACCAAACGAGTCGACCTGTTGGAATGCTCTCCTTCCCATTTGTTGACTGGCTAACATCGACCCATAGCCACATGGTGGTTTCTCAAAATAGGGAACCCCATAAGATGGTTGGTTTAATACTACAAATGGTTAATGATGGATGATTGACTCGTACCCCTATTTTGAGAAACCACCACATCGATTGATCTTCTCGACCATGCCAATTGGAAAAGTCGAAACCGCATGGTTCAAAAACGAACAAAAAAAACTTGGTCCCTGCCTCACTGGGATAGGTGAGGCAGTCACCCGGTTCACGACATGGTAGCACGGCGCAGGCCTTACGGCTGCTGCCAGGGCCACCCTTGTTGGGTAAGGACTGGTTCCTTCCTCTGCTATTCACCGGCTTCACCCATACGAAGCAGTTGTGCTCAACCAAGCTTGGCCAAAGAACACAATCGTCGTCGAAAATCTGGAAAGCAGAGGAAGGTCTCCAGTGACAAACCTTCCAGTTCCTTTCTTCAGACCTTCAGGTCTCCGTTTTACAAATCTGAATAAACCCGTTGGATTTGCAAAGGTTCTCATGATAAATCGTCCGACCGGGTGACAGAGAACGGCTCGTTCATGGCTGTGCATCTAGGGTGGCCTGACCACCTGCTATGAGACGTCAGAACCGATTGTATGATGCAAGATGTGGAACCAACCTGGTTGGTGGTTTCAACCCTGCGAAAAATATGAGTGAACCAACCGTGTGTTAGAAATGACTGGGGAAAATAGAAACTGTTTAAAACCACCAACCAGCAACTAATTGGGATCTTCTGGTTGCAACCAATCAGTGGAAATCAATGAAAATCGAGCTGGGCATCTACAGCTGGGATAGAGCTGCGCATTCAAAGTTGAATTAAAGTTGAACAGTGGAACAAGTCGCCACGGTACGACTGTTGGTTATTGGTTCTCTCTTGGTTACTTCCCATCGGTCCCGTGTCGTACCTGCACCGTGGGCAATTCACTGTTTGGCGAACCTGGTTGCATGCAAAAACCACCATAGGAATAGCTGTTCTACCATTATAGACTTGGTATTTTTAGCTTCCAGGTTAGGGACTACCAGAGGGTGACAAGAACCTCTGATCAACCAGGAATGGCAACGCTTTGATTCCGCTTCACATCCCAAACCAGTACCAGCTTGATGTCAACACAATGTAAAGGATCGGCTTGCCATTGAACAATCACAGCCGTTTTTGGGTGAGGTGGTGCAGACAAACATGCCAAATTTCGCATTTGATTTTCTTTTTCGGTATAATTGCAGAGCTGCTCATAGAATAGTCAGGCATAGACATTGATATCAATCTGCATACAAGTGCGACCATGATCAATGATGCTATGGTTCGTATGTGTATATGCATGAATGATTACAACCAAGATATCTGGTGAATCACATTACCAGCTCAGGCTTACCCCAACATTGCCCACTCCAACCCAGCCGCCCAGTGGCCTCTGCGGCCCATGGCGCTACTTCAGGAGAAACATCTAATCCATTCAGCACAGCAAGCGCATAGCCTGAGTAAAACTGCTGCATCCGATGCAAAAGTGATTTGTTTTCAATTTCGGGGAAAAAAAACAAGAACAATTTTAAGAACAAACGTGTTTTTATCGATTAAATTCAAGAAGAAGTCTCTCATTCATTAGATACAAACGACGAGAAAGGTTTCAGCAGCTGCATCGCCTTGCTTACAGTGATAGTCAGTGCTACAACTCCTCCCTAGGTTATCCGTGACTAAGAAGTGATGGGCTTCATGAAACATCCTGTCAGCTCAAGGAGATGCCGTGCCAAGTGATCGATCCGGTCCATCAAAAGCACTTCACTGGCTTCTCGGATGATCAATCCTCCCATCCAATGCGATATGCAGCGGTTGCTACTCCTCAAAAGTGACGGAGTGACCTTTGAAACATGACAAAAAGCTAGGGAACTCCATGGTTTTGCTGCTTGTATGATTGTGATCTTCCGGCTTGACCAGGTTGGCCATAATTCATTTGACGTTGCATGGTTGGTGAATGTCTGACAAATGATAGAATAGCACAACGCCAGTTCATCGTCTTTGTTCATGGTAGTAGTGGTGACTGATCGGCCATTATTAACCCTGAATTGCTGATGTAATCATTAGTTTCCAGTGACCATGGTAACTATTATCGATAGGAAATCATTTGTAACCCCTCTTCTTTAACATATTGACCTCCCTGATGTTTACATCTTTTCCACTATTGTCAGCCACTATCAACTACTATTAACCACTACCATCAACCATTATGGTGTTTATTATTGTTCACCCCTTCACCCACCATTAACCCATTATTATCACCATTATCAACCATCAATCAATGAACCCCACTATTCACCATTGTTGATCAACCCTCACCATTCTCAACCATAATTAAGCACTATAGACCACTATCAACCACTATTTTTTACCACTATTGTCATTATCAACCAATATTACGGAGTTTATTATTAACCATTGTTCACCGTCACCACTATTGTTTATTATCCACTATTGTTCAACCATTATTAACCATTATTAACCACTACCATCAACCATTATTATCAACCACTATTGACCATTGTTCACCCCTTCACCTTCCCGGATGTCCCGCCTTGCCCGTCTCTTCGGCTGCGATAGCTCACATGGCAGCAGGTGGTGGCACTGCACACGGTGCCTGAGATCACGCAGCTTTTTTGAGGCAAAAATTGGAGAAATGCCGATTTTTTGGAAAATTATTTATAGTGGTTAATTGTCACTATGATGGTTAATTGGAAAATAATCATCATTTCTAATTATCGTGGTTGATTATTGTGGTTTATTATAGTGGTAAATGATGATTAGTTATCACTATGATGGTTATCTAACCACTATAAATGATGCTTGATTTTGGGTGGAATTGTCGTTTCAGTATAGTGGCTAATTATGAAATGCATGAATGATGATTAATCAGAGTGATGGTGGAATGGTGATAACTCATGGTTAACCAACCATAATGGTGGAATGAATGAACTCATGGAGGAATGATGGCAAATTATTCCACCATGAATGACCACGTTAACTATAGTGGTTCATGGTCATTCATGGTGGATTTATCGTGTGGAGAAAAGAATGGAAGTTGAAAAATGGAAGCTGTTGAAAAAATTCAAATGGTTGCTAATAATTCTATTTCCAATAATTAGGTAGTAGAAATGGTAGCTTATTCATTATTGGAATGCTAGCGAAGAATTTAAAATTAGGGAAATGCTTACTTTCTTAGCTTTACGGCTATAATGATAGAATATAATAGAATATCTAAAAACTTAAAATTCAAATTGCATATGTTGATGAAACGATTTGCTTAATGTTCATCAAAATCCCGGGAATACATCCGGAATCACCTATGATGCCATTGGGTGTGATGAAGTTTGGTATGGAACAAATAGCCCAGCTGATCATCAAAACTATCTGCTACCGAATGGTGACGACTGGTCGCACCGCTCATTATATCCCTCATTTGCCATGGATTGTCGTCATGAACCTTCATGAACTGCCAGCAAAAAGCTCTAATGAAGGTCAATACATCAGTGAATATCGAATATCAATGCGCATTGATGAAGGCTGAAAACCTGTGCTTTGCAACTCTCCATCAGTGGGAACGAGGATACCAACTTACTATAAGCAGAACAATCCAAAACCATGATGAACCCATGAACCAATCGAGCCATCTCCAACCATATTAACCATGGTGTCAACAACCATCAACCAGCATCATTGACCGTCATTACTGGTAAAATTGATCATAAATGGTTGATGAAAGTCAATAACCACCGGAACTGTTGTGGTTGACAATAATACCCATAATTGTTGACTATCCCCTATGATCAACCATTTTTAATCACCAAATATGGGGATCACAATTCGTTATTCACAATTTTTAAGCACGTTGCATCATTATTAACCATTGTGAACCATTATTAGCCATTCTTGACCATCATTGACCATTATTAGGAACCATTGGAACTATGGAACTGTGTCGAGGCACTGCTGTGGTCTCCAGGAGTCCTTAGCTGAAGAAACAGTGCACCGGGGACTGTTCTTCGTGCCAAATGATGAGTTTGGATGGTGAATGAAAGAGGTTTAAGCCATTTTAAGCCATCATTAATAGTGATTCATGTTGTTTGTTAATGATGGTTAATGATAGAGGTTAAAGGTGAGATTTTCTATGATTAACTATGGACAACAATGGGTAATAATAGGGGATAATCACCAACAAGAGTGGTAAATTAACAACTACTAGATTACTAGATGGTTTCTCAAAACAGGGGTACCCGAAACATGGATTGGTTTATTGTTGCAAATGGTCAATATTGGATGATTTGGGGGTACCCCTACTTGGAGAAACTCCCATATGCTTAGTGCGGACGCCGGCTCGGATTTCGGGTATGAGAGTGTGGGGGCAGTGACGCCTTCGTGGCACCATGGACAAGTTGCTTTGTGGACTGATATTGAAGGCTTGTGCATCAAGAGGCTTACAGGAAAATATTCCAATGTCCATGTCTTGGGAAATACATTCATTAATTGGAAAGGAAAATCAGATTTGAAGGCATTTACCTTACATAACAATTAAACCTGGGAGACAAAGCTTGCTACAGGAGGAGCCCCAGATTTACTTCAACTGTTAGCATCATTTGGGGTGCGATGGTGGATGCCCTTGACAAGTTCTTTGGGATTGATTTGAAAGCTTTTGCATAGAGAGTTTCAGAAGGAAATCCTCCAAATAGTTTTTAGGGAAGTTGCTCCTGAAGAAAGATTTGGGGAGAAAGCAAATCATTGATGAGTGGAGATATGTGATAAGCATCATGCAGGGTCAATATCTGGATGTTTTCGCTTTAACTTTGAATGATGAACGGCATCAGTCAAAAGCAAAAGCTGAACATGATACAAAGGTATGTAGGCATATTCATATTTATCTATTGTAAAATGTATGTGCATCTAGGGGCTACAATGGACGAATTGGGGGAGGCGGTCTTTGGGGCAGAGCTTTCTTTTGGGGGCAAGTTTCATGATTTAGCGCAAGCAGCCCAAGATCAAGCCCACTAAAAAACAACATTGTTCAGGAGTAAATTTATTGTGTTGTTTTGGAAAAATATAGGCACTATTTGAGGGTAGTGTGTGTCTGTGAGCTTTACAGGGGACAACAATGATGAGGAATGACCCGCAACTGATTGTGAACATACGGTAATGAAACAATACATCAATGATGGTTAATGATGGTTTGTAATCCTGATGACGGTGAAAAATGCTTAATGATTTTGAATTGGGGTGTATGATTCTGAAGGATGGCGATGACAAATGACGCTGATTGTAAAGCCCTGTCAATGATGGTGAACACTTGAACAATGGTTGAGGATGCTTGATCATGCTGAATGATCGCCGATTGCAGTTGTGATGAGAATGACAAAATTGGACAGTAATTGTCAGATCCTGTAAATAGCTTTCAGTTGCAAAGATCGACAGTAGAATTGATAAATTGGAGAAAAATAGTTGCTATTTTTCATTCATCATTGGCTAACCATGCCCACTGATCTTGCATCAGCAATGACCCTCCAAAACAAAACCAGCAGCTAATCTAAGGCATCTGTAAAAAGGCTTGTGGTCGTGGTTGGCATGCCTTTGCGGCCAATAATCGACACCTGACACCAGGTTTATCCTACAGTAGGACGAATTTCTGTAGCAAGTTATTCGACTGTTTCGCTGCAGCGGTGCAATTCACACTTATCTTCCCAACAGTCCGGAGGGCAATTTTTTGAATGAGGGCTGAGCCTTTCGAAAACTCGCCATGGGTTTGAGGTGCTCTTTGTGTTCATCCCCAAGCCTTAATAGCCTCTGATCAAAGCCACAACCAAATGGCCCAGTGGTTTCCAAATCTGAAAAATGATTGCTAGTCATACATATGGATCAATCATGATCAAACTATCACCAAAAGCTGGATGAATATCCCAACAACCAGAGAACCAGGAACCTATTCTGTTCATAGGGATGTGAACAAACAGAGGTACCTTTGACGAACTGGCTCACCGCCTCTAAGCATCCACTGTTAATTAATTCACTCTAGGGAAAATTGACAAAGTAAATGGCTGGTACCCCAGCTTATCCAGCAAACGATAATATGTTCAACAGGAAACAATCAATTTGGTGAGTACCCCCATCTTAAGAAACACCCAAGTCAATGAAAGCGCTTAGGCACTTCTACTCCGATTCCAAGTATTCGACAGCACGAGTGGCAAACAATGAAGCTATCAATTAACTGACCCCAAAATGTCACGAAGCGCTCTCTGAGAATGCTGCACCAAGCTTCATGTTCAACTTAAAGCTTAGCCATTCATCTCGTTGGAGTTCTCGCTCGTCAGGCTTGAAATCGCTCAAAGCAGTCGGACAACCCAAAGGTTTGGCTGTAGGCTCAGCCAATCGCCGAGGGATCTACCAGGTGCCGGGCCAGTCACTCTGGGGGCCCACTTGGTTGTGTTGTAAATCGATGGTTTCCCGACACGATACCTTGGGATGATTCCTGGAGGGCAAGCATGGACTGCCCAGGATACATCTCAATTTTAACCTCAGGGCCCTCAGGGCAACTACGAAGAAGTACCCAGAGCAAGCCAGTCGGAGGTTTACCTGGCTACCAACTAATGGTAAAGGTGCAAAGTATCTACAATACCAAGGGAATGGATGGAAAACTGCATATTTTTTCCGCTGTTCTTTGAGGCGTCATGTCTTCGTACTGTGAGCTCCAAACGTCACCACTTCCTCCCCAGTGGATCTGCCTGCGTCACCAGCAGTTGATCATCTGCTGCGAGTGTATCGCGGCCAAGTGCTTTGACCTGGAGCTCCGAGGTTTTCCCATGTGAGCCCACAGGAACCCCATGCAGTTGAGAAGGGGACCCACGAGAACCCCATTAAGAGGGAAGCTGGAGTCGAGAAATGTCGAGAATTGCACTAGGCTGAGTTCAAAAGCACAGAAATGGGCAGACTTATGTACAAGAAGCACATTGCGGGGGTGCTGCCGTGTATGGACAAGCCGATTTGTTGGTGACATCAAGATGTCGCTGAGCTATTTGCCTGGCACCGCTACGCAATGGTGGTGTTCTCTCGGGTTTCCACCAATGCAACCCAAATATCAAAACCCTCATATGACTCAATTTTCCTGATTGTTGATGCTTCATTATATCATACCACAATTGTCTTGCTATTGCAGTTGTATATTGCCAAAACACAGCATCGCTATCCCGCTTGAACCCAAACAGTTCACCTCCCCCTGCACATAGATGCCACTGCCACTGCAATTGCTGCTGCGCGTGTTGGCTGCCAAAAGAACCGACTTCATCTGAAGGCTCCAAGCCTCAGTCCAAATCACTGTTGATCGACTCGCCAGGCTTGGTATCTTCCCCAGTGATGGTTGCGGCCGCTGGAATTTCGAAGCCCTTCGTCAAGCCGCAATCACCACCAAGGTTGACCATACTTTGCTGGATATGTTCTTCCATCGGTGAACTTTGAACCATTTTGAACATGTTCTTTAATGACTGTCCTGCAGTTTGCAACCATTACAAAAACTCAGTGGGAACTGCAGTTTGTAACCATAAGTAGGTAATAAACCTGAAATACCCCACTAAGGTACCCCACTGAGTAATTGTGACCATTACTTAACCTGAAATAATTCCACTAACTGGGTACCCTTCCCCGAGCAGTTGGACCCAAGATCTCCCCGCCTGCTGCCAGCCTTCCGGTTGCATTTGCGCCATTTCCTTGGTCCAGCTCAGCGGCATGACCTGGGCCACGGCTTCAACAACCGAAACAGCTGCGGTGGCGACGCCAACGACCACCACCAACGACGGCGACGACGACCATATCAAGGATCAAGGTGTATCAAGGTGTATCAACTTGTATCAACCCATGGTAATACAGTAGAAACTGTCTTAATTTCCGCCGCAAGAGCAAAGTCTCGAGGCCAAATCAATGGTAGCTGAACCAAGGCGCTACGACTCAGGTTTGCCCAACAATCTCCGAGCCCTGCTTCCAAGTCACAAAGTGCCGCACACCCATTCTGACCAGCTCCTCAGTGCTGGAGTTGTAAGTGGCTGTATGGCGATTGTCACCATCATTGGGATTCTACCAGTTGTTGATAGTTGTTGTCTCGCTTGTTTTTCTAGGTGTTTACCACCAGCGTTTACCTTCACCAGTTGCAGCTGGGATGACCATCCAAACCCTTGGAGCTGGGAGGCCCTGCCAAACGCCTCCAGATGTGGGTCCCAGATCCCAGGATTCCAACAAGCGAGAACAACACGAAACACAACCAGAAGAACCTGTTTACATTCTTTGAGTTCAAACAAATTGATTGCATTTTTTGGAGTTCAATACATGTTTGCATCTGAAAGTTTGCAACCGCTTGAAAACTGTCATGATCCGAAGCAGTTGCAAAACTTCACTTTCCCATGACATCAACTTAAAGCATCGGATGACGACATCACTACTTGGATGATCATCCTCATGCCGCAGCTGGTTTGGAACCACAGTTGTGGGACCTACAAACCATCGCCACGAAGCAGTTACCAGCTAGGATGATCGTCCAAGTATCACACAACCATTAAACGTTTGAGCTTTGGATGGACAGGATCGTAACATATCTTCGAATGCTTTGGATGGGCAGGATCGTGACATATCTTCGAATCGTGTCGAGATATCATTCATGGGCATACCGACAGGTACGGCTCCAAATAAGGAAAGACCCAATTGATCAGTCTTGGCTTAGCGAGAACCATCCCATTGCGCTTGTGAAAGGCCTCGAGATCAGCCAAGGGTCCAGTGGGGGCCAGGCGTGGATCAAATCGGCACAGATGAAAATGCCAAACGTCACGTCCTGCGCGCATCGAGTTCCATGCCGACTTGGCCCTGCTTGGAGTGCTCCGTGGCTAAGTGGTTTCCTCAATGGTTAGGGGCTGGGGGTACCTGCAGTGATGCCAAAGAATCTGCATAAGAATTGGTTGTGACTGGGTGTGGATCTTCTCTTCAACATGGATTCTTCGATTCTTTGATTCTTTTTGGTCCCTACCAATTGCCTGCCTTTTGCCAGCGGCTGTTTTTCTTGGATGTGACACTGATTCACTCACGCAAAGTCAGGGAGAAACTCTGACGGAACAGCCTGTGTGCATTCGAGCTACATTTGAAAGCATGAGAAACCATGTTGTCCGAAGTGTCCAGTACATTTTCCGCAAGACCAAATTCGGAGGAACTATGGGAATTCTGTATTATTGGCAATCATTGGTTACCATTGGTCAGCATTGGTTTAGTTCGTAGCTAATGACAACCAATGGTATACAATGGTGATCAGCGTTAGCTAATGATAACCATCTAATGATAACCAGTTGTTACTAAATGTCTGTAGTTGATAACCCCAACGGTTAGTAAATCACCATTTACCATGGCCAACAAGCAGCCCTTCCAACACATGGCCGGCCTCGAACCCCTTGAGCCTGAAGCTCTTGGGGGAGCACTCCTGCAGCGCCCATTGAAAGGCCGAAGTCAAAACCGAGTCCAAGATTTATAAGAAGCAGATCCAGCAGATCTAGCAGTAAGGCATTCAATACCAACTTGGCCCAGTCAAAGTGAAAGACTTGTTGAGTTTTGATCAGCTTCGACCATTTGAAAGTGGCAATCAGTTGGTTAAGAACTTGCTACAAATGATGCCATCTTACGTGACAAATTGAACACGTTCGGGTGCAGTCCCTACCAACAAAAAGACAGAGCTGGGGAGTTGGTTTTGAGTGCAACAGTAATGCACGAAACACTGATGCTATCAGGAATTGAAAGTTTCAAGCCAAGGTCAATCCAACAGTCAGCCAACATGAACACGCAACCTGCAAAGCCTGTCGGACGAATGTCCCCAGGCCATAATCGGTGAACCCACTTGAATGATCATTTCACTGCCTGCAACTGTTTGGGATACATGGCGAATGCACTTGCGATCTCCATTGCGTTCACCAGCTACGGACTGGGATAGTGAAAGCAACCGATTGGGCATAACTATCAATCAACCTGGGGTTTATTAATCCTGGGTAAACATTAGTTTCAATGTTAAAAGGAAAAAGCTGATGGAAACATGGACCGGAGACCATTTCGGGCCCCAACAGGGTCCTTGCTCTCATCCAGTGCTGCTTCGAACCAAAGGTTGGCTTTGTGATACCTTAGCGAGAAAAGCGCCCGTTCTGCTTATGCAGCCTGTGGCATTGCAAAGCGTGGGTGAAACGCATAGGTTTTCTTTCCTCGCAATGACTCAAGTCCTCAATTCATCAGTGATCATGTACATTCTTGGGCTCTGATTTCACTTGAGCAATACATTTCGCCACAAGTTCCAACTACTCCGGTGACAAAGCTCCATCTGTGCAAGGGGGACCGTCCAAGCTGCTTCTGCAACAAACGTCCGTCTCGGTCCAAGACCACTGCAGTGTTCAACAGCAACCAGCCATCGCGGCTGGTGGAACAACCAGGAAATTCCATCGCTTGCCTGCAGTCCTGGTGCAAGTGACGTCGGAAGTCATCTGCTGATAGAGCTGCTAAGAGATTGGGCGGAATCAAACGTGGGAAACATGAGAAGCTGTTCAGACGCAACACTTTGACAATACTGGCCTGCAAAGACTGTTGATGGAGCAGAAACATCGTGCAAACTAGTTGGCAGTCATGGCTTGCTCCAGGTTACATGATGGACACTTCATCCCCCCGCATGATACATCATTGGATTGTTGTTGATTTAGATTCTCCTTCAGGACCGAAAACAAGATGTTGATCCGGCGTACGCTTCATTGCTTTGCAATGCATGCTGAAACTCCTAACCAAATGCCATTTACTTTCATTAAAATGTAGGTCTTTATGTACACAACTGAGCTCTGCCCGGTTACGTTTTCCCTGGAAAAAATGAAATCATTTGTGTTTGGGGTGGCTGGACGTCCTTCTTATTCCAGTACTTTGCACTGGTGAATGTAACCGTGGTGATTGTCTCGAAGTAGGATTACAGGGTAGTTGTACGACTTCTTGCGGATTGAAACCTTATCACTTAGATCCACTGCATATGGTTCCTATTCCCAAGGAGAAGTAACAACAAGTAATTACAGCAGCAAAGAGCAGCTAAGAGCAGCCACAGCAGCTACAGCTGCTACAGTAGCTCCAGCGTTTCAATGTCACCATGCCTAGGTTTGAAGGGTCATCCAGGACACCCTGTGAAGCCTTCATGTCAACGAGGCTGGCAACCAAAGCAACCTCGGCAGGTCAAAGGTGTTCAAATTGATACATAAATATGGATATAAACATTGTTTTGTGAATTGAAATGTACATATACAGTATAGTCATTTCATTAGATATACAGTATACATACAACATATATGTTTCATGATAGATACTAACAATCATGAGCATTGACGTAACTGACGCTACAAATGCTAATTGCTTCATTATACTGAATATGTTTGATCAAATGATAGTGGATGATACCGTGGGATTCTCCTCCCCAAAGTGCTAGTTGACAACAAGGGTTCAGAGCACCGGATCACAGTACACAACGACCAACCTTGGGAGAATCACCATAACCTGGCTCCCTGTTTCACGTCTTGGGATTCCCGGTTTCTGGATAACCACCCACATACCAGGCAGCAACGTCTGGCAGCTGACAACTTGACCCAGCAGCTGCAAAAGCTGCTTAGCTACCAGGTTGGGACCACAGAACTGGTCCATTTTGCTTGGGACTCGTTGACCCATTCCATTTCTTCCATTGATCGAAGTGATCATTGATACCAGGACCTACCATCCTTGAGGGTACACCCTCTAGCAGTTCTGTGCCGGAGATGGCCGGAGATGGACTCTGCCTGTGAAAAGCCCAGTGTTTCCAAGATTGAGAAAGGCCATGTTTCAAGCCATGCTTACCGCGCCTCGTATTACTCCCCCAGGCCATGTTTCCGAAGAGGTGAGTACTCTCAAGGACCCATCCATTGAGTCAAACACGCCAAGGTACCCCTGTACGGGTAGACCATGGTCCAATGGCAACCCTTTTTTCTTGCACCAAAAATGCGCTCAGCTTGGGATCACAATCCCCAACCGCAACGAAGTAAGGATCACAATCTGCGAGGATCACAACGTTTTCCCTTGGTACTGTGTGTGTGTGTGCAGCAACTGGGCTAGCTATGAGGCCACTCAGAGAGTTCTTGACAGTTCAACCTGAGAGGATCCCTTAATCTGAATGGTCTTTTCGATCGAACCCTTAACCCTGAGTATCGAACCCTTAATGAATATCCCTTACTGAGAGGATCCCTTAACCTGTACCAAATTCAAGAGCCTCAGTACATCTTTCAAGATATATGCACTTAGAAGTATTACATGCTCTTCCTATTTAACTTTCATATGCCCCCGTCCCGTGTTGCTCCTGTACAAGCATCACCCTAACCCGCCCTTGGCAGCCTCACCTTGTACCGCAGAGCCATGCAACTCAGCCTTCTCAATGGCCAGAATACGGAAGCCTGCGGCTGTCACCACAAGGATGGCTGTGATTTGTGATGCACCCAACAACTGGTTAGTGGTCTGGTTCCAACTCCTATGAAAAATATGCTTGTCAACCAATCAACCAGTTGGTAGTAATTGATGAGGCAACCATATACAAAGCCAAAAGACCAAACATATGGCGGCCCGTGTGAATTCAACAAAGCACACCAGTTAGGGTGCTTTCAATGCAACCAACCTTGTGCCAATCATCCAAATCTCGGTTCTTCGATCATAAAGTTGGTCAAACAGCAAGCTGTGCCATTGGAGTTGATCATCCTGAGCAGTTACCCTCGGCATGTCATCCGTAGAGTTGCTGCAACGCGGTTCCAACACAGGCAAAAGTGAAGACATGTGTGTTTCCAGCGTGTAAAACAAGTAAAGTCAACAGTTACCGTGATTGTAAAGGAGCACTACAATGTATCTAAATGATGTATTCCCACAATCTTAATTCTTGCATTTTTGAAAACATGTGCATGTTTTGCATTTCCAATTATATTTATTTTTTTACTTATAAATATATATATATATATATATTGAGTATTTAAATGTTGGCATCAAAAAGAGTCATTGCTGTCCCAGCAGCATCCAGGCAGAGGACGCTATCGGAGCCCGGCTCGGGAAGGCTGGCGGCGTAGTCCCACCACCAATCCTCAGCACAGCTGCGAGTTGCCGTCGGGTCAAGTCACGCAAGACATATGACTATGGGTCGATATTAACCAACTAATCATATTGAAAACCATATTGAAAACAATATGACAAACCAATAATAACCAATAGTAACATTGAAAACTAATAATATTGAAAACAGATAATGACCAACAACACCATGTTGAAAACAATGGTTAATGATAGGGAATCAGGGTAGAGGGCAAACTGACCCACTGCCACATAGGGCTTACCACTCGCTGATCATGACATGAGTTATTCGTTGATCATTTAGTCAGCAAGATTTATTCGCAAGTCATACTCTAATGCCTCGCAAATCAACTTGTCACTTAGGGCTATCACTCGCTGATGGCCGTCCTAAGTGGGCACAGTTGGGGATAGGAATGTTTAAGCTGGACACAAGTTCCGCAGGTGTCCACCTTCGGAGACTAATCCTTTCCTCCTGATGGGAAACACCCTTCTGGCCCCAACAAAAAACAGCTGAACCAGAATTTATGTTGGGGTCTTATATCATGGAGAAGCGCTTGGATTAGACACTTTCTGAAGAATAATGCAGCTACTGGTACAGTGCCTTAAACAAATGACCTAATTGGAAGGGTTGAAAATGTATGTATAATATGTATGGTATAAATTTATATATACATACATATGTATGTAAGTTATATAAGTGATCGCTCAATCTAAAACAGAACCGCAGCAGAAAACTTGATGCAAATTGTGTTCCCTAAGCGGCAAGGTTGACACACAGACAGTAGAACCTTGGTCAATGTATTAAAGCCTCCAGGGCAACCCTTCAGTGGCCAAGCCAACTGCTGTTTCTCAAGACGCATCCGTCCTAACGCCTTCAGTTTGGATCGGGGGGCAACAAGAATCCTTTCTGGTAATAATGAAGCATGTCACCAAAGACAAACTTGCTGAGTGGCAGATGCATCTGATAACTGATAACTATCTGTGATTGAGGCTTCTGTTTTTGGGGGCCATTTTCGACATCAGGGGGAGGCAACAGCTTCTAACACCCTCTGAGCAGTGAGGAAAGACTCGCAGCTCTGCAGGCGATCCAGCAAGCAGGTCGGAAAAAAAGCCACTGCAGCAACCAACATAGCTGTTGGATGATGGCTGTCTATCTCGCTAACAATCCTATTCCCAACTTGGATCACCAAACTCAGCGGTAAACCATGGTGATTGGTTGGTAACAGTGATTCGTTTAAATACAACGATCTATGGGTGATCCAATGACTGGGTGGTTACACCATTGCAAATCACTATGGTGGATGTAACCATAATTCGATGGTTCAACCATGGTTTAAATACCAATACAACCAGGACTGGGTCACCGGAACTCGGGTCGGTCACAGGTGCAGCCCAGGCACTCGATGGTTCCCCGGGAAGCCTGTGATGCCATCCTCGGGGGTCACCAGGAGCTGTGCACCGCGCAAGGCCGCCTCCTGGGGGAGTTCAGATTTTTTTCAAATTTGGCTGTGGGTCAATATTAACCATTAGTGTTCCCAAATCAATAGAAAAGGTTCCTACGGAAGTTAAGGGTTAAGGGTTAACTGCAAGCAGAGCAACAGCCAGCACCTCCTTTTGTCTGAGCTGAGAGAGGTGCCAATGTGGCTGCTGCTTGGTTCTGTCTTGGTTCTGTCTGACCCTCAAGTCAGATCTTCTGAACAAAAAGTTTGTGGACCTTGAGTCCAACCAAAAGTGATGGTGGTGACAGTCCAAACCAACCCCCTCGCCGCCAGAGGCAGACGCAGGGACAAAGTTCGTACACTGGAACCACCATCGAAAAGCAGCCACACTCACCCGTCTCCATCGACAGGAACATAGGTGAGCATTAAAAGGATGAAGGCCAATCTGCAAGAATGGCCGGCAAAAGGGTAAAACTACGAAGACTATCCATCAGGTCCAGTTGTAGATGACGAGAAAAGCCTTCAGGATGTGGGTGTGTGAGATCATCAGCCCATTGATTGAGATCACGTTTTCGATGTCAGGGGCAAAGGTGTGCCCCCGAGTCATACAAGAGGAGCACGATCTGCATCAGGAAAGCAGAGCCTGGTAGTTGTTTGGCTTTGCCACTAAGCAGGGAATAGGCATTGCCCTGGTTGTCGGTGACAAGCTCCAAGGGGAGGTTGATGGAACCTGGTGACCTTCGGGAGATGAGGAGTGATGTGAGGAGTAAAGTGCCAAACATCTCCAACGCAGCAATCCGGCGGCTGGGGTCACCATCCTTGAACGCCCAAGCATGTTGAGAAGGGAGAACTTGAAGTTGGAACCAAAGAACCTGGTCTTTGTGAGGAGAGTCCTGATCAGTGAGCCATCCTCCAATGTAAACTTCACCATGTGAGGAGGCACTGGCATCACTAGCTCCCCACCAGGCAGAGTGAGCCCGGTATGGAGAAGGATGAACGAAGGGCTTAGCAAAGATGGCTAAGAGCAATGATGCCAGGTGGCGAATGATCTTGGCTGGACTACCCTTGGTCTTGCATGCAACCTTCCAGGCCCAGAAAGGTTGAAGGAAGGATCGTGTCATCGGACAGATAGTAGTAGCCCAGCTAATTCGGCCCAATGCCTTCTCGATTTCCTTGGAGGTAAAGGCCGGCCCGGCAGCCAGTTGTTGTAGAAGTGAAATGACCACGGCATGCTTGTCCGGGCCCATGGTAACAG
>VSDK01029640.1:132677-172835 GCA_009767595.1 Symbiodinium kawagutii | reverse complement strand
GTTCAGGGCTGCCGTTTGGCTGGCAGAAGCCGATGCTTAGAGACTGTTTCTATGCCGTCCAAGGCAAGTGTTTGGCAGCCTTGAAACGTCTCTGCTCCCGTTCGGACCTAGTCCTGGCCACCATGTTCAGGGCTGCCGTTTGGCTGGCAGAAGCCGATGCGCAGAGAGTGCCTCTATTCGCCTGACCCCTTGATACTGGGGTCGGCGGCACCTGGGCGCTAGCCCATTCTATAATCTACAAGCAATAATGCTTAATGATTAATGCTTGCTAATGATGGCTAATGTTGGTTTGTGATGATTAGATGGCACATGATGACTGTCAATCATGACTGATCACGGTCAATGGTGGTTCATGAATGACGGCTAAAGTATTTTTCATCGTGGCTAATGATGATGCATGTTGGTTAATGATTGGAATTGACTATTGACGGTTGGTGCATTTCTCGATCTCTGGAGCAAACGTCACGTCATTCTGCACCGCTTGGCTGTGGCTCAAACCTTCTACTCCTTGGGGTGTTCACTTGGCACTTTGACACATCAGATGTATGCACTTCATGATTCAACACGTAAAGACATATGCACATGATATGAGTTTTAGGCACACATGTATTGCGTAAGTATACTATATGTCTAATATGTATCTGTATAATTGTGATATCTTAATTCACGTACGTGTCCTAGTATGTATCAATATGTGCATATCCCCTGACATCATTCCCCATGCCACGCAGAACTGCACGCACCCAGGGCTCCACACGGAGTTCAACGATGCCAAAACTGCCTGAGTAACAGCTGCTGCAAACAATGTGAACTGGTAATTTTGAGCCAGCCAGACTTGTGTGTAGATCGTGGGTGGATAACATTCACCCAGCATGATAAGCGAATATGTATGTGTGGTGTGTCAGTCAGCCTATCAAAATATGTTACAATGGGGGGTTCCATTATCTTTGGTCCCTCCATGGATACCAGGTGCCACCAGCATGATCATAAGATGAAAAACACCAGTCACAAACTTCACAACAACTCACAGCACTGCTGCAGTATTGGTTACCCATAGATCGGGCCAATCCTGGTAGAGATCAGCTGATCTCACTATGCACCGAAACAAACAAAGGCCTCCACCAAACAAACCCATGCTGCATCTGAGCTCGAACTCAACTCTGAATCCAAGTGCACTTAATGGAAGAAAGACCAGTCGATAATACACAGAAGAGATCAGACAAGGCCATGCCGGCAAGCATTGAAGTTTCAATTTCACTGACTGGGAAGAAACCTTGCATTGCTGCCCTCGTTGGTTGCATCCTACTTTGTGCGTCTGTCATCTTTCCATGTGAGTATCTCCATACATGTCAGTACCAAACTCCGCTCACAGGTGATCATTGAAAAACTCCAGAAAACATTTTGCATGTGGAGATACCCATGTGGTTTGCGAACGGGACCCGGGTCAGTTGCGACCCTAAAGTTAGGTCAGTTGCGACCCTAAAACCCCAGCCCGTGATCAAATCTCCCACCCCCTCTGGCCTCTGCACGCACGTCTGAACATAGCAAATCTCCCACACCCTCTGCTCTCTGCACGCACGACTGAACATATCAAATCTCCCACCCCCTCTGGCCTCTGCACGCACGTCTGAACATAGCAAATCTCCCACACCCTCTGCTCTCTGCACGCACGACTGAACATATCAAATCTCCCACCCCCTCTGGCCTCTGCACGCACGTCTGAACATAGCAAATCTCCCACACCCTCTGCTCTCTGCACGCACGACTGAACATATCAAATCTCCCACCCCCTCTGGCCTCTGCACGCACGTCTGAACATAGCAAATCTCCCACACCCTCTGCTCTCTGCACGCACGACTGAACATATCAAATCTCCCACCCCCTCTGGCCTCTGCACGCACGTCTGAACATAGCAAATCTCCCACACCCTCTGCTCTCTGCACGCACGACTGAACATATCAAATCTCCCCCCCCCTCTGGCCTCTGCATGCACGTCTGAACATAGCAAATCTCCCACACCCTCTGCTCTCTGCACGCACGACTGAACATATCAAATCTCCCACACCCTCTGGCCTCTGCACGCACGACTGAACATATCAAATCTCCCACACCCTCTGGCCTCTGCACGCACGACTGAACATATCAAATCTCCCACCCCCTCTGGCCTCTGCATGCACGACTGAACATATCAAATCTCTTAACCCCCTCTGGCCTTTGCATGCACGACTGAAAATATCAAATCTCCTAACCCCCTCTGGCCTCTGCACGCCGACTGAACATATCAAATCTCGCACCCCCTCTGGCCTCTGCACGCACGACTGAACATATCAAATCTCCCACCCCCTCTGGCCTCTGCACGCACGACTGAACATATCAAATCTCCCACCCACTCGGCCTCTGCATGCATGACTGAACATATCAAATCTCCCACCCCCTCTGGCCTCTGCATGCACGCGTGAACATATCAAATCTCCCGCCCCGCGACCCTAGAAAAAACATCCGCTGCGGACAAGAAAATGATGTTTGCGACATATGAACAATGTCATTTCGCGCGATGCTTCCGCTGATTTCCACACGGCTAGCACATTTTAGGGTCACAGATGACACTTAACAATGCCCTTCCGCTTTCCGTGTCCCTGCCAGCATTTGAAACAGAATAAGTCAGCTGCGACCCTATAAAAAACATCCGTTGCGGACAAGAAAATGATGTTTGCGACATATGAACAATGTCATTTCGCGCCATGCTTCCGCTGATTTCCACACGGCTAGCACATTTTAGGGTCACAGATGACACTAACAATAAATACCCTTCCGCTTTCTGTGTCCCTGCCAGCATTTGAAGCAGAATAAAAGTCAGCTGCGACCCTATAAAAAACATCCGTTGCGGACAAGAAAATGATGTTTGCGACATATGAACAATGTCATTTCGCGCGATGCTTCCGCTGATTTCCACACGGCTAGCACATTTTAGGGTCACAGATGACACTAGCAATGCCCTTCCGCTTTCCGTGCCCCTGCCAGCATTTGAAACAGAATAAGTCAGCTGCGACCCTTTGTGGACAAGAAAATGATGTTTGCGACATATGAACAATGTCATTTCGCGCGATGCTTCCGCTGATTTCCACACGGCTAGCACATTTTAGGGTCACAGATGACACTAGCAATGCCCTTCCGCTTTCCGTGCCCCTGCCAGCATTTGAAACAGAATAAGTCAGCTGCGACCCTTTGTGGACAAGAAAATGATGTTTGCGACATATGAACAATGTCATTTCGCGCGATGCTTCCGCTGATTTCCACACGGCTAGCACATTTTAGGGTCACAGATGACACTAGCAATGCCCTTCCGCTTTCCGTGCCCCTGCCAGCATTTGAAACAGAATAAGTCAGCTGCGACCCTTTGTGGACAAGAAAATGATGTTCGCGATTCCGCTGCTTTCCACATGGCTAGCACATTTGAGGGTCACAGATGACACCAGCCATGCCCTTCCACTTTCTGTGTCCCTGCCAGCATTTCAAGCAGAATAAGTCAGCTGCGACCCTTTGTGGACAAGAAAATGATGTTTGCGACATATGAACAATGTCATTTCGCGCGATGCTTCCGCTGCTTTCCACATGGCTAGCGCATTTTAGGGTCACAGATGACACTAGCAATACCCTTCCACTTTCTGTGTCCCTGCCAGAATTTGAAGCAGAATAAGTCAGCTGCGACCCTAGAAAAAAACATCCGTTGCGGACAAGAAAATGATGTTTGCGACATATGAAAAATGTCATTTCGCGCGATGCTTCCGCTGCTTTCCACAAGGTTAGCAGGTTTTAGAGCCACATCCGACCATAGAGGGACACTTCCACTTTCTGCGTCCCTGCCAGCATTTGAAGCCCCAAAAATCAGCTGCGACCCTAAGAAACATACGTTATGGACAAGACAATGATGTTTGCGACGTGTGAAAATGTCATTTCGTGCAAGGCCTCCGCTGATTTCCACATGCTCAGCACGTTTTAGGGTCAGATCCGACCACAGGGGGACCCTTCCACTTTCTGTGTCCCTGCCAGCATTTGAAACACAAAAAAGTCACTTGCGACCCTAAAAAACATACGTTATGGTCAAGACAATGATGTTTGCGACGTGTGAAAATGTCAGGTCGCGCAGGCTTCCGCTGATTTCCACATGTTCAGCATGTTTTAGGGTCACATCCGACCACAGGGGGACCCTTCCACTTTCTGTGTCCCTGCCAGCATTTGAAGCACACAAAGGTCACTTGCGACCCTAAAAAACATCCGTTTTGGACAAGAAAACTCGGAAAAACGATTAGGGTCACAGCCGACCAGGGTCCCTTGCGAACGCAGTGAAGCAAAGGAAACTTGCTCCCGAAATTGGCCAGCGTAAAGATTACCACTGCTCAGCAGATTCCAAGCTACCTGTTGAGGTAGAGATTCCGATGTCATGGGTCACGACTCACAATCAATTTCTCCAGACTGAGTCACCACTACCATTGCATGTTGTTGCCATTAGCCATTCTGAAGCATTGGCATCAGCCATTTTCAATCATGATAAATCATTACCTCATTCATTCATGTTCAATCATGATCACTTAAATGATCAACCCATTCATCCATTTTCAATGGTGATACAAATGATGAACTCATATGAACTCATTGATTTTCAATCATAATCTGTCAAATGATGATCAGTCGTTGATTCACATCGTTGGAGCCGCCCTACACACCCTGCCGCGGCCCGCCGCCGAACGCCGCTTAGCCACTGCCAGCTCGGAGGCCCTGGTAGGCACCGGCACAGCGCTGGCGGCACTGGCGGTCTCTGCCAGCTGACCCTGGAGGAGCATGAGCTTCACAGAGGAACTCACCTGAGCTGCGCCACAAGGCCAGCAGGCCAGGGAAAAAAACACCAAGTAGTATGTTTTTTTTTCACATGTTTAAGATTCAATTTCTATATTTCTACATATATATATATATATATATATTTATTTATGTATCTATTTATTCATTTATCTATTTATATATTTATCTATTTATTTCTATTTTGCTATATTGTGCTCAAATGAGGGTTGGCCATATCACCGCCTCGTATAAAATGGGAGCGATGGTTGAAATCAAATGGAGAAAATAATGCGGAAAGAATTGGGATACAGAAGGGAAACCGAGCAACCGACATGAATCATGGGTGTGGTGTCACCAAAACAATCGTTTCACTAGCTTGTTTGTCGAGACATGTTGCAGGAAACCATGATCTTGAAGCTCGAACGATCAATGATGAGGTGTTTCAGGGTGTTTCCCGCAACAGGCTTGTGTTCAAAACCCTTTGTGTCATCGCCCTGCAGTGAATGATGGTAGTTCCCTAGTTAAAGTGCTCCAGCGTCCCATCAACCATGGAATGGCCAGTGTCATAGAAGTCAATTTAAATATATCATGTATACATGGTGTAATTTGTTGTGTACAAAAAAATACATAGTAACAACAATCGGAACAGTATATAATCCTGACAATCACAATCTATAATCATAATGATACAAACAATACTCATGGTAATGAGCATAACAACAATAATAACAAGAGTAATGAGATAATGATAAGTAATGATAACACTAATGATAACACTAATGATAGTGCGAGAGAGGAATCGTATACGAATCGTATACTGCGTGATTTATGGTTCTATCAATGGAGCAATGCAACTCTGCAGCGAACCGTCGCTTCTGGCCCTGGCACCGTGAAATTGGGCACCGCCATGGCGCCTAGGCTGGACCAGGTGGGACATGCTGATCATCTCCTGGAAAGTCATCCTGTATGGCTACCCTCCTCAATTACTGCAGGATTTCTTGCATCCACAGCAGTTCATCAACAGGGGAAATTGGGGATGTAGCTCAGTGTCGTGTTCAGATATGTTCACTTCCGAGAAAGTAGTGCAGTGATTCAATTCAAACGCTGGCCAAACGAACCTCCAGATCTTGTGGATTATGCGGCAGTTGATTCTGTCCCAGCGTGGGTGCGCAAACGAATACAACACAAAAAATGCAGATCTTTTGCAAAATATGAACGTTGAATGAAAGCATATGACCTCTGACCAGACAGACAGCTGCTATCCGAGAACAATAGCATAGACAGAACGTGCCAGGAAGTGTAATCTTATCGCCGACAAAAAGCTTGACAAACCCAAACACAAGGTGGCTCATCCACCCTTCAGCCCAGAGCTGCATGGACCAACATGCGAACCTCCTTCATTTCTGCAGAAAAATTGGGCTCACACCCCTCTCTTAAGGCAACACTGCTGGAAACTCTGTGCGACCTCTTTTTGGAGACAGTCCAAACCAACTTTCTTAAGAAAAACTCTCATTGAAATGATGGAAAGGTCCCATTTCTATAAAGTTGGAAGTGCTGCAAGATTCCCTGCTTTTGAGTGGACATACTGCAACCTCAGGACTCCCAGTTGATGGCGTCTGCAGCACCTTTTTCCACACTTGAAAAGGTTCACAGGGACTGCCCCTGACACGATATCACCAGGTCGACCTTTCAGACCAACGGCAGAAAGAGCGCACGCGTCTTTGAGGCACTACGGGTGACCACACTCTGCAAACCATGGGAACTTCATCAGTGGAACCTGAGAACTGTGATTGACAAAATGGCCCTGCGAAATTGTAAAATAGTGGCTAGAACCAACTACATGGAATCATGAATACTTCATCCGGGGTATCCCTTGGATGATTGATGTTCATTTGGTATGCTGCCAAATGTTTCATTTTCTGTTCCTGGCCCCGCAGATCTGTCAGGCCCCCGTTGCAATGCCTTTTCCGCACTCTGTCAAGCCGTGTCTGGACGCTTCACAGGAGTTGACACGCCAATTACATTGCTCAAATGTGGCACGAAGAGAAATGAACTTCGCTTTGGTAGAAATCATTCGCAGATTCAAGGTGGTTCGTAAGAGGTACTAAGCCTGGTTACTAATGGCTTATGGCGGTTTATCACTTATGATCTAAATGTTAATCATATTTTCTCCACACGGTCAGTACTTCGTCGCTTGGCTAAAGTTTCAACCTCGCGACTCAAGCCACTGCCTCGATTGTGGCAGCTGGTCCACCCCATGTCACTAGACTTGCATCTTTTCCGGGATAACATCCATGATCACCCATTTCCAGTGACAAGGTAGGCCAGGCCACCGAGTTCCCTTCACACAGAGAAGTGAGGTACATCACCACTTTGAAAATTCAGCGTTTCTGGCGGTGAAACTGAGGAGCAAAGGAGATCGACGCAACTTTGCTCAACCCAGGACTTTCATCCACTCTGGGGTGCAGCGAGCTGAATTGGCCAATGACAATGAAAAGGCTATATACATGTAAATTTGAATAGTGATGGCCAGTTATTTCAGAATAGTGGAATGATATTTGACTATAAATAGTGAAAATGATATTTGACTTGCTATTTCAGAATAGTCAATGGTAAAATTGAATAAGTGATGGCCAGTTCTACACGGGCTAGTCTTGGTGGCTGCTTACGCCCTGCAACTGCCAGACAGGCCAATGAAAATTATGTGAAGATGTATCAAAAAGAAACGTTCCCAATGAACAGATTTACAGTGGTTTACAATAGGTTGTTTCGTAAGGGTTTGTGATAGCTATGATGTCAAAAGCAGACCATTCCTAATGATCGCTAATGATACAAAGCACCCGAATGCCTATGCCTAATACCGTTATGTAAGAACCATAGAAAAATCACCAAAATGATCAGTGTACGCAGGGTGCGCAGGGTCGATGCGACCTGAGGTCAATGGCATCCGTTCACAGTTCCCCCCGGAAAAGATCCATCATCCCATATGTGGTCCTGTCTCCTTCAGGAATGGCATTCCTTAAGTGTAAAGGCGTAGCCTAGATTCTTGGCTTCATCAGCACATTCCTCGGCTTCATGACCCCCAACTGTTTGGAGAACTTGCCCGCAACTCGCCAGGCCGTGGAAACGGGCCAGCAGCATCATGTTTCGCTACCGCTGGGCCCTTGTCGACTTCACAGGGTGGCACAGGCCAAGATCCCGAAGAAGATGATCTGGGCAGCGCAGTCCCAGTGGTGGTTGTCATCTGAAACTTGGCAACCCCACCACTAGCCTTCCCCTAAGAATAACGAGGGGTGGACATCTCAACCAAAATGTTGCATACCTTAAAGATAAATAGATCGAGGTCAGTGACATCTTCCCAGCTAATCTATCGCGAGCAAGCCAAACAACCAGTTCTACATAGTGCCGTGTAAAATTAGTGAGCCAACAATTTTTGGTTCCCAATCTCACCATCTCGACACCTCACCTGGAAGGTCTACAAAAGACTGGGAGCATCCCAACTTTAAGAGTTTCCATAAATTAGAAAGGCTTGGGAACCAAAGGGAGCTGGGTCCGAATCGCCGGACCAAGCGAACCCCTTTCCAGGTATGACAATGCAGATCCAATGCAGTAGCAGGTTTTAACTTTAAGCCAACATGTGTGGTGGTACAACAGGTTTCTGTAATGCACCATAGTTTTGGAGCGCAATTGTGAACAAACCCACATGATGTCAACGGCCCTATGAGTATTCAAAAAGCCGATGGGTTGTTGCATTGGAGAGGGTACCATGGCTGAGTAGCAGAGATCATCCTCCACTTGGTTCGTTGCCTCCCAACATCCTCCACTTGGTTCGTTGCCTCCCATGTCTACCGCTTGGAGTCCACAGCAGCTGTGTGGCAAAGTGTCAGTGTGGAAACAATCCGCAGCAGCTAGGTTTCCCAAATTGGGGGTAATTCCTTGGATGTCTTCCCTCCAGAAATTTCGTGGTTTCCAGGTCCATGTTGCCCCCATGACTATATCACTATCAGGTCCATGTTCCCTCCAGTGCTCCATGTTGCCCCCATCGCTATAGACTATAGATAGACATTACAACCATTGGACTCGGTATCTTCAGCTGACACCCGAAAATTTGCGAGGCCAAGCTGCCGGAATACTGATCCTTGTGACAGAGGGATGGCCGGGAGGGCTCAGTGAATCATTGGATGACCCAGGTATCTCCTCTGGTTGAGTTCATTTTGCCCGCTTGCAAGGTGGCCGACACAGAAAATGGACAGAGCACTTGAAGACAATTGAAGAGTAGCCAAAGCAGAGGAAAAGCCAACAGCGATCTAAGTTCAGTTGGGTCAATGCGGCTACCAGCGGCACTGCTCAGTGGTGGCCCAGGGACAAGAAGGCCAGGGGTCTCCAGACTTCCCACAGGATCGGACCCATCTCCGCCATGTAGATCACCTTGGAACCAGACCAGCAACCCAAACTTCCTACCGAAATGGTCGGATTTCAGCAGGGATTCTGAGGAGTTAGCATGGCCAGTTAGGTCGTTTGCATGGCCACACCCTGAGACCAAGGACTGCAACAGACTCGGCTAAAGCATGGCCTCGTCCAGCTACACTTGGAGTTATCTGGTCATCAAGCGTACCTGGACTTGTAAAGAAAACCTGAGAAAACCATGTGGTCATCCCAGATCAACCATCTACTCAAGGGTCATCTCTATGTCTCTTCACAACCTTCAAGTTGTTGGGGGTCCTGGACATCTTCTGGGATAGCCCTGACTCATATTTGCGACTCAGAAAGCATTACCAGCTTTGTATGAGACGTGAGTATAAGAGCTTGCGTGGAGTGCTTAGAATCTGACCTTTTCTGCATATATCTTCGTTGAGGGATCTCTGGCCCTTCAGTTCAGCAAAGACTACGTTTTGTCGTTGTTGGAAACGTCATCACCACCACCAAGACCACCGCCACCGCCACCACCACCACCACCCATCATCATCATCATCATCATCATCATCATCATCATCATCATCATCATCATCATTATCATCATCTGTCACGCTTATCATCAGAAATGTCCCTGCCATAATCCTCATCAGTCAATATAATGATCGAAACAGTCATCCCTGCCCTCAAACACCTGGGCAAGTGGCCAAGACCAGCATGATGAACCACCAAACGCTGATGAGAATCACTTCAGGCTTTTGCATCTGCGAGGCAACCCCAAGGGGGCGCGGTTGAGGAATGGGTCAAGGACCCTGAACTCCACGAGGCTACGGGAAACAAATCTCGGTTTGGGGGTAATCCCGTAAGCCGAAACAGTTCGTCGACGCACCGAAAGAATAGTTCAACGAAGGACTCTAAACCACTTGCTTTCATCATAGCCTCAGTGAAGTGCATAAAACTGTATAAGCCCTTCGCCAATCTTAAACCTCCCCAGGCACGGCCAAAATGTAAGGGTTTCCTATTAAAAGTGATTACAAGGAACATTGATCTGGAAAAAGTCAAAACTTGGAACGACATCAAAATGTTGATACGAAAAGAGCTGCGCAGTCCCATGCTGAAATCAAGGATGTTGTTATCTGGCGAAGTGCAACCTTTTCTCAACTCTGGTGGAAGTGGAAGGCATGCAAACAACTCAAATGACGATGGATGTCGCCAACATGCGTTCAGATTCAACACCAACTTGCAGTATTGAGAATCAGGGTGAAACCTCTGGTTGCCCTTTGCATCATCCATGAAAACTGTTTACTGTTTACCTTGAAACGTGCCACTGAGCATTGTCTGCTTCTGTACGCATACTCTTGAGACAGCTGTGCGCTCGTTCACCTTCGGATCAAAACCTGATACCATGGTGAGCATTCAAAAAAGTGAACAGAAAGGTAACAGTAATTAATTTATGTGGGGAGGTTCATCCACCATCCACCCAATCCACCCATGTTGTGAGATACGGAGGTGCGACCGCTGTCGCCCTCATTTGCATCAGGACCGGAATTGGAGTCCATGGCTGGGAGGCAATCCGATCGCTTCAAAACCAAGGCCAGCGAGCGGTAAATGGTTCCGCTACTTGCAAGACAAGCATAGCATTTGGGACACAGGGATACCCCTGGCTCCTTAGCTTCCTCCCAACCAACAGCCAAATGAACCAACTTGACAGCACGCAAAATAAAGCCCTTCGCACCTTTCATTCTAACCTATCGGGGCTGTAGGTGACTCTCCGAACCCCGCCTTGTGAAGGAAAACCTCCAGGAAGCCCCTTCCTTAGTTCCACAGCAGCTGGGCCTGCTTCAGCGGCCAGAGTCCAAGTGAGCAGTTTCCAACGGTTTCACAAGCGATGCATCTTCCTGGTGAAAAATCCTTTTCGATTTGCAGTTTTCCATTCAATGAGCTGCTAGAACCACTAACACAAACCAAGGGTCTTGGAACTGCTCAATCAAAAGGAGGGGACTCTATAAATCAAACGAATCTCAACCCAAACTGTCCTCCCAGGATGTTGGAACAAATCCACTGGACTGGAGATACAGTCGCAGAAATGATCCAGGGTAGTACTCTATATAGTCTATCTTGCAATTTCAACAACTCCCCTACCAATTTTGGTCCTACCAGTTCCGACCCAGCGCTACCAGTGTAATGAGGGTAATGGATAATTATAATTCAAGAACAGGAAGGTACAGTCCTAAAGCTTGGTGCTGGTACGACTGAAATGTGATTTCTGCTTGCAGAAATCACATCCAGCTTCATGAGCATATAGCCTTTAAGCCAACCCAAAACAAGGGTTGGAACACGGCCACTGCAGGAGCGGCTATGAGTGCGGCCAGCCTGTCCTAGTCAAACCATAGAGCATGATACCGAATTGATGCCCCGACAACATTCTGCACGGTAACCACCGTTTAACCTAACTACGACAGCAAGGTCTTGAGTGTTGGTGGTTGCTTCTCCACAGCTGCATTAGTGACCACAGCTTTCTCGAACACACTCCCTGGAGCTGGTCGTGTCCGGCTCAATGATGGGTCTAACCCCCATAGTTATGATCATTTTGGATAGAGGAAAATCACTCACATACGCGGACCTTCATTTATGAACACCTTCATTTGTGCATGGCTTCGTCTGCAATTACACAGCTTGGTGGAATCCCAAACAAAATCATGCGTTTTCGGGTGCTGGGAGCAGACTTGTGACAACCAAAACCCTAGAATAACATCTCGGGGATCGAACAAATCATAGCCCTAAAACCATGGATAGCTTAGAGGCTCAGCTGAGGACAAATGCTTCCAAGAATCTTTTTCTTTTCTTCTTCCTGCCAGGATCTGCACAGCACGGGATATGCCACTTTGCGCAGCTGCGCAGCATCTACGATGACCATCAACTTGCCAGGTGAAGGTCTCTAGATACCGACTGAGTGCCTCCATGGAGGTCATCTCCGTGTGGTATCAATCTGTGTCCTACACTGGACCATGGCCCCGCAGTGTCCTGCACCTCTCTGTTCGGTGGTGGCAGAACATATGTCAGTCATATGAAACGGTATGCCCCTGTGGACACAACCCTACGAGTCAGTTTGCTAGAACATGGGTCAGAACACATGGCAGCCCAGATGTTCGGACGAACGTCAAAATTTATGGCAGTTCATATCCAGATTCTCGTTTTCGGATGGGTGAGGTGTACTCCGATGCATTGGAACCCATTCGTGCTTAGTACCCTACCTCCTCCTTGTGTCTAAAATCAATTTCATTGAGTGCCAACGACACCCCAGGCCTATTTTCAGATTCATCTCCTTTCAACCCCTATATCTCAAACATACTGAATCTCAAGTGTCCAACATCCAAAACCCTAGAAAGTGGATTGCCAATCTCCCAACCCAGCATGGGACATGCCACACCAACACGTTCCCAACCAACCTTTGAGGCAACGGTTGCGGAGGCACCATCTCAGATGTTGCCTGAAAGCAGAGGAAGCGATACGCACGTGTGTGGGTGCCATGTACCTCATCTTCGTAGATACCACTTGTGCATCAATAGATCTGTAGAAGTGCATAAATATGTGGCAGTGGGTCAGTTCACCCGGCTAGTCCCCCTCGTTCCCCTATCATTAACCATCGTTCCCCTCTTATTGTTTGTTATTATCCCCCATGAAATTGGCTGGTTAATATTGACCCATAGCCATACATAGCTTGTATATCACCTACTCTTGTTGGTTATGATCCCCCTACCATTAACCATGAACTAGCTAGTTGGTTGGTTGGTTAATATTGACCCATAGCCATGTACAAATGTAAATATGCACAGCACTCGCCTGGTTCGCTTCACGATTTTGCATTCCATCTCTGATTACACTGCCTACATGCAGAAATTGCATGACCTGCGAATGATATATTGAGTAATATTATGCAATGTATATATATATATATATATGGTGGTTTCACATGGTCAGATCTTAACTTACTCCTTTCTTCCGTCTACTTGCCATTTCACTGCCTTCTCACTACAGTCTCGCACAACCCACCCCTCCAGCCTGCATCGATTCGATTGCAGGCCGTGGGGATTCGCCTTTTGACCCAACCTGACCAACCTTTGAGCCAGGACCTTGCGGGAGGCAAGCCATTTCGGGAGGTTGAAAAGGTAAGGATCCAAGAGATCCAAGAGATCCAAGTGCAAACTCCTGTCATTCTAACCTTCCGGGCTTTTCAGACGCACATGACAAGCTAGATATGTCAGAGGTCTGACATCGCACTCTGAATTTTGGTTTTTGAAGGTTCATATGTCTTTCGGGGAAAGCAAGGCATCCTTAAACCCATTGGTTGATCTTCTCAGTCCTCCGGGTTGAGGACCGGACCCATCAACATGCCGAAAGCCCGAAAAATTGAAGGAGACTAGACGAAATATCGAAAGGTTGGAATCGCAAACGTCCATTTTGGCATATCGACAAACGGCTTCTTGTGTCGGCGAGACCTTTTGGTCTGTCGACCCGTCTCAACAGAAACAAAAATACTGTGAATGAAGAAGACAAGAACAAAGGAATATGACAGGAAAAGCAAAACAACAAAAGAAAGTGAGAAGATATGTTCCGAGTCGCCATGGGCCTTATGACACGTTGATGGGTCGTTTTCACATGTTGATTAGTAACTTTCTCAGATCCTTGAAATGTCAACAGTAACGAGTCGGAAATGAAGAGACAATAAGAAAACAAACAAGAATTGAAAGCAAATACCAAGCAAAATGAAAGAAAAAATGGGAAGTTCGTTTGGCATGTCGATAGGGCAGAAATTATTTGGTATTTCATGAAGCTCAAGGTGGCCCTCCAAGGGCGGTTGGTAAAGGAAATGGTGGCCCAATAAAAATGAAAAGTAATTGCAGTCCCCCTAGCGCCGTTGCTTGCCTGGAGACACTGAAATAGTGGGCACTTAAAAGCCTTGCCTTACAACAAAGTTGCACCATTTATATCCCGGTGAGTGGGAAGTTTTCCCAGGTGTGAATTGTGTGTCATGGTCTCCCTAAAAACCACAGGGTCATCCAACCACCGAACTTGGGATTCTTGAAACTTGTTGCTTACTATAACCACCTAATCCCATTGAGTTCCTCAACCTTGGGTCCCTGACTTCAAATCCGCTGGGGTCCCCGACTGCACCTTTGCCACGCTCAGCGTGGTCCACTTTTGTATCGAGCAACTCAAAAAACTACAGACTCTTCCCACGCATTGGCAACTGATCGTAAAACACATCTGGGATCGATTTCCCGGTTGCAATGGCATTCATCAGAACCAACATGAGCCACTGTCGCAAACCGGAGGAGACGGCTACTTGAATGCTTATCCCTTTGCTTGTAGCTTGTTAGTCATGTACCGTATAGTGTGCGTCAACAACCTCTATAGGACTCAATACCATAGCTGATCATTTCCATTGCTTTTCGTCTGTTTCCATGTGTTTCCATTGATTTGCTGCATCTCTTTTCATGCACAGGTTTTAGAAACACATTTCTGCATGCTGTGGTGCGCGTGCCATCAAACCAGTCTACGATTCGTGCAAAATGATGCACCAAATGAATTCATTCATGCAAAATGGACAGTTTTTGAACTACAGGAAAATGTATATATGAATATATATGATGACATGTTTGGTGACTTGGGGAGCCTCTGGTGAATAGCCGTTTGTTTTGGGACGTTGTCTGAACCGTGAGTTTCTGTGGTTTGGGAATGGTTGTGGTTTGTTTCGACTGGAAGAAGACCGTCATGAGCTTTGTCAACATGCAGAAGGTGGCAACTGGCCTTGTGCTTATTAGCTCATATGTATCACCCGTTCAGTGCACTGCCAGGTTCCCCAATCACCATCGCTGCAAACAGGCATAAGCCCATGGTTGCTCCACCAGAGTATGGATGACTCGGCCGCAATCTGCTAGGGGTTTTGTCGGCGCCCAACTCAAGATTATGATCGCACCACATGTTGCGCGGATGGCTCGCTGAGAGCTGAAAGAACTCACAACTAAAAGACCAAAGAGGTGGTTAAGTAAGGAATCACCTGAAAAGATCACACATTGGATTCGTTTCAAAAAACCGGAGGAATTTCTCACCTGAAAAAAACCATCACATCACCGAGATGCTCAGCTCTGGGGTGCTCCCACCGCTGAGCGCAGCTCATGAATTCTGAGCGCTGCCTTTTCGGCTCATCAACCGCAGTCAGGAAAGAAAAATTGTGGACCTGGGCGGCTGTGCACTTCCACACTTCTCGCAGCAACGAAGATGACCAGTGAAGATTCACCAAGCTAGGGATTTATGAGGACTGAGAGTTTTCCGATCAACAAACGGAAGGCAGGTATACCTAGAAGATTTGATCGGCAACCAATAGCAATATAACTAATATAACTAATATTGTTGGCTACCACGTAGCAAATCACATTGATATTTCACCAATCAACTGGGACTTGTGTAGTTGTCTCACCATCCGTTGGAAGATCCCAACTCTCTATGGGCGACCCTCGGGATTCCGTGGGCTCAGAACTCACAAGCCAACGGTCGCCACAGTTCACTGCTTTCGCCCCGTTTTCACGGGATTTATTGGTTTCTGTTGGATCTCGATTCACAGCTATTCAGCTGCGAATGGGGCCACTGATACAGACCGATGTTAAAAATAGAGCAACATGGTCAATATTTGCTGCCATTGATTACCCACGATTGCTGTATATAACCACAACTGGATGATCTTCCCCGTTTTGATGCGGAAGCTTTTGACAGGGAATATTGACCATGAAAAGATAACCATAGATGAACATAGTTCACACAGCAAGCGAAAACTTATTGTATGGAAGAGCGACAGGTGCTGACTCCAAGGAACGTCGGTTGGCATCGGGACAATACATAATGTCCTTGGCAAATGGACTGTGTCCAGTACCCATTTGGAGTATGCAATGAGGTGCAGCTTCTTTTTTCTGAAAAATTGTATTTTGCGGAGCCAGGCTTGCAGCCCTGTTCAACTGGTCCATCGGTTCGTTTGTTGATTATAAGAACGATAAACTAGGAGAACATGTTCTTCTTGTTGGGGCTAAGCCGAGATTTGCAGTTCTTCTTGTTGTTGCAGATGTCAATGCTGTTGCCCTGGTTGTGGGTAGAGGTGTGGTTGTGCTTGTGGTTGCAGGTGGTGTTATCGCTGTCACATTTGGCAAGCTACGACTCACAATGCACCCAGAAATCACCAGCTATTGATAGCAAACAGCTACATGTATCTGTATAGCATTGCTGCACTCAGACATTGACGGACACCACAGGCCAGATATAGCCAGTACACATGAAGTACTAGGTTTTGTTGTGCTGTGAAATTTGAAGTGTCTACAACTAATGGTTGCAGTTTCAACCTCCCAAAAGATTAGCATCGGCAAGTTTCAAACATCTGCCGGTTGATAAACAAACAACATTGCGGTTCAACACCAAGCTGATGTCAATGAGTGACATCGTCCCGGTTGCTTGCATCCCAGTTCAGGGTGCGATTGGTTCTCTGGCGGATGGGCTACAAACTCTTCACCACTCGGATTCCCCGAAGCTGGTCCATCACCGAGGTTTGTATTGACCCAGCGTCAGATTTCTGGCTCACACAACTTCGTGTTGGAAATCTTCGCTGAAAAGAAGAAATGAATGGTCCCCAGTTGGACAATACTTTGCCTCCATGTTTCAGTAGGTTGCATTAAGGACTCCACGCTTTACGAGACTAGCTTGCTCCACCGGGTCGATTTCACAACTGGGTGAATCTTGTTGGTAAAAATGCTGCTATTGACAATGATCCACTGTAAACCATCAATAGTTGATGGCCACTGCGGCTTTTCCCAGTTTTCTGGTTGACGTTCACCTCAATCCACGCCTCAATACACCAATAATTGATTTTAGGATGACCGAAAGCCACCACTTTGGGAAGAGTTTCATCTGCATCTTCCCTTTCCAAATAAACCTATAGGGGTGTTTCTCAAGCCATAGGGGACCCCCAAGTCATCCAATATCAATCATTTATGGCAATAAACCCACCATAGTTAACACCTTTATTCAGTTCCCTATGGCTTGAGATACCACCTTTGGTACCATAGCTGGTGAGTTCGGGCGCCTCCTGGCCTGGCTCCTGGCGGCAGGTCCGCCCCCGCCACTTGCGCCAGGCTTCGGAGCCTTGAAAGTGTTCCAGGAGAGCCTTGCGACCTCCAACGTTCGACGGGCGGTGCCAGGGGTCCGCTTCGGCTTCGCTCGTGGTTTTCCAACAGCTTCGACAGCTTGACATGGCCATCTGAACTCTGCTCATCAAATCTGATTCCAAAATGGCTAGTTGATGATGAAAAATGATATGTTTGGAATGTTAAAAATGATCATCTAGATGACCAGAGATGACCGTAGATGAAATTGCTAGGTGACAATAAACATGTCGAAAGATAGTCTTCCATATTCTTATTGATTCTGAGTGGTTGTCGATATTACTGTGAGTCTGTACAGCCAAAAGGTAGATTGACGAAGCAAGACCATACTATCAGTTTACACATCTAGCACTTACCAACGAAATCCTAGAAAAATGTGGGTGACAAACACATCACTTGACGATTGCAAGGGTGTCGAAACCTCATGACAACCATGATGCCTACAGCAGGGTTTTTTTGGAGTTGGTTGCCCTTTTAATCAAACCACCAAAACGTCCGAGCAACGACTCTTGAAACGTTGTTTTCAGGATGTTCGACAGTCAGGACTGCATGCCCCGTTTGATTCTGGCGCTGTGTGCGATCTGCTTAATGAGTCTGTTTCGTGCAACGCGTCAGATTTGTGCGTTGCGTGAGATTTGGGCGGCGCGTATGATGCCGTACCTTGCTTGCGAGTGAGCATCGTATGCATCATTTACGTTACGCATTCAACCAGAGAATATGTGTCTCTCACCTCTCACACCTGCATTTTCTCCCTAGCATTCAATAGCAATGATTGGCGCGTATGGTGAAAAGCAAATGTGTAGATGTAGCAGTTTCCCTGCTTCGGGTCCTGGAGTGGGGCGGGATGCTGACGTTGCCCTGGCTGACGAAGTTGATCTGGAGGATGGGGTGGGGGCGGGTGCGATGTTGACATTCGCGTGATGGCAAAAGTAATACGGCAACGTGGCTATGTTTACCATTTTAATCGGATACCAAGGCCTTCGGGGGATATCCCCTATTGATCGACCAGGGTTTCGCGCACCACGAGTCCCGAATGAGCACGAATTTTCAGACCAATTTTGCACCTGAGTTTGCGAAAACAGGTCAGAAATAAACAAATTCCACTGGAATTGACATGTGAAATGCACAAACGGAATGTCGTGACGTGTTGGAATTAATTTTGGGCTCGCAACATATTTGGGGCTCACAAAATCATGTAAAAACAAAAGCAATCAAAGGATCTCATGTTTCTCCGATCCTGGTTTCCAAAGCCTTGGTTTCCTGGCGTTTGGTTACTGCAACCCCAGCCAATCAAAGGCTTCAGGAACTTCGGGAGAACATCCTTTGACGACAAAACCAAGTGCCCCAGAACACCTAGAAGATGGAAAAATGGCGCTGCTAATCATGGGATTTCATGGCTATGAAAATCCTTTTGTTATTGATGACTCCTCCCCGGGGCTCTCCTTTGTAAGCTTTGAGTTGGCGAGCTTTGCAACAAATTTCATGACAAATTGGATCCTTTTAGAACTGGAAAAGCTTAAAATGGAACCTATCAGATCTGGCCATTCCACATGCTGACCTTTGGTGAAGTATACCCTGGTCATTCCATACGCCAAGTGGGTACATCTAGGGTTGAAAGCTACTGGAATGGACCTTCAAGTAAGCACAGTAACTTGTACGGAGCCATGTCCCACCTTGGATTCGCGTGTAGCTGATGTATTCATGCTGAAAGCTCAAGCCGCCTGGCAAGCTTCAGAACCGCTACAACATGGAGTAACTATTGGGTTCTTGACAAACCAAAGGTAAATCTCTAACAAAAATGTTTGGAAATACAAACCATGTCGATCAACTGGCCCAATAAGCAACAGGGCCCTCTCACAACAATTCAGGAACCTCTCACAACAATTCGCAAGTAGTCAACCATCCTCTAAGAACCAAGAATACTGCAATCAAATTAAGATTTCATGAAGGTTGCTGAAGATTGGTCAGATTTGATGCTCCTATGTTTGATGCTCAACGAAGGCACCACAGATGATCGAAAGCAGATGAATACGAGGACCAGCTGACAGCATCTCACAGGTTCCGCAGAGCTTTGGGTGCTGCAGGGTGGATGACTTGGCCCCCAGAGAGAGAAACAGAATGATTCTGTTTATCTCTGTTTGTTTGGTGCTTTGACACTTTTTAAAAAACTAGTCATTTCAGTCAACTGTCTTTGTTTGAGCACAAAATCATTGAATATATCAGTACATATCACAGACATCTATGTGTGCGTGTGTTTTTTAAACCACCTGCAATGGCTGCTACTTGCAAGATCCTCCATTGGGCATGGCTCGAGATCCTAGGGCCCCAAGACAATTGCTTGCAGTGCCCGCAATCTTGGGGGTCATCTGTTGGGTCCCGAAGACCATATCAGGTTGCCAGGCAGGTTGCCAGGCTTACCATGTTCAGAGTGTAGTGCCACAAAACAAACGAGTCACAGGTCTGAAATTCTGGAGGGCAACGAATGGGCAACAGAAGTGTATGATAGTGTAATGTACATGTGTGCATGTAAAATATGTTCTCGGATAACAGAACAGAAAGGGAACATGTTTTCAACTTAGACGAACCAAAGACACTCTCCACCTTGCGGCTGGGTTTCTGGGTCGGGCCTAGCGCGGCTGCGAACTGATGGAAATGTTGCCAGAACTGCAGAATGTAGACAGGCTGCTCAAAATCCATAAATACCTCGAATGGCAGAAAGCCCCCCAAGTGCGCTAGCAACCTTTCAATAACATAAGCAACAACAGCAGCAGCAACAACAGCAACAGCAGCAGCAGCAGCAACAACAACAACAACAACAACAACAACAACAACAACAACAACAACAACAACAACAAGAACAACAACAACAACAACAACAACAACAACAGCAACAACAACAACAACAACAACAACAACAAGAACAACAACAACAACAACAACAACAACAACAACAACAACAACAACAACAACAGCAGATGTGGTTTATAATCGTAACAAAAGCACAAGTAGAACCTTGTTGGCCACCACATTGACACATAAAGCTACCACAACGACAACCTCCACAACCATGACCATAACTGCAACCAGCCCGGACAGCTTTGGGCAACCCACGCAAACCAAAAGGATCTGGCGGCAACATGCTACTGACGATGCTCGGCAACTAGTTCTGGTGCGAGGATGCCCATGCTTCCAGATCTATCAGTGATTTCTTCACCTGGAAATCGACAGTTTGTGAAGTTCAGTCGCTGGATACATTGGAGAGTCCCCAAGTGAACAGATATCCATGTTCCACCAGCCACTCATACCCCTTCGAAGCAAAAGGAAGACAAAAGTCGGATTGCCAAAGGCTGTCAGTGCTACTTGGCCACTGCCAGGCCATCAGCAGCTCTGGCTGGGATGGCCAAAAAAATTATCCCGGCGACCCCAAACAGCGTAGAAGGGTCGGCAAAAGACATTGCAACATGAGATCCCCAGGTCTGCGTGCAAACAATTTTGTTTTCAAGTGCGCAAGCAGCCACTGTAGGAGACCTTTGTATGAGGTTTCTGTACAAGGACTCTAAAAATCCCTAGGGAGACTCTTTAGGAGGTCTCTTGGCAAGATCAGTATAGGAGGTGGCTTGTTCAAGGTCTCTATCCAAGGACCCTAGTGGAGTCTCTTGGCAAGATCCCTGTGCAAGGCCTCTATAGAATAGCTATTGGCAGGAGTATTTCATGAAATCTTGATACAGGATCCCTGTAGAAGCTCTCTATTGGAACCTCTTAGCAAGATCATTGGAGGAGACCTGTTTGCATGATGCGAAAGATCTCTGTCTCCTGGCAACATCTCTGTGTATAATTTAGATATACATATATGACATGAATATACAAATACATATGTACACATCAATATCTAAGAGGTCCTTGTGCATGCCAAGATCCTTGTCGTACATGCCATGGAAATCCCAAAAAAGCTGTGTTCTCCATCAAAAATCCCACGAAAAAAACCAACCCACCATGTGAGGAACCAGCCCACCACGTGATGGTCAGAAGCCTTGCTTTCCCTCGGCACTCGCCCAAATCATAACTTCCACTGGGGTCGAAACTGCGATCTGACACTGGGAACCACAAAACTTCCTGAAGTCGACCAGATGCACACCCTACAGCATTGTCCAGGTGGTCGACAGGCAAATAGAAAAACCTGGCCGGGCACCAGCGCTGGTCCAAAGATGATCAACACAAGAATCCTACGTGTCGCCGTGGTCAGGCGGCAATGGCAGTTCATTTGTCATACTGGTCGTAGTCACATTGTACAATCCACCGAGCGGTGTTCAAGCGCACGCATCACAACACAGCGCAATTGTTTTTTTTTTTTTTTCCGAAGTGTTTTCTTCCATATTGCGAGCATACACTAGATGACATCTGCATCTTGTAAACCGCTCTACCTCCCATCAGATTGTTTCCAAAAAAATCTCAGCAAACGAGCCCTGCCAGCAGCTGGCTTGGAGTCCAGGCTGCAAGGAGACATGTAGCACGCGATTCAGTCGTCGCAAATGCGTGCGAGCGGGCACATCTCTCAACATTTGTTGGTAGGTTTTTGTGGTTAAGAAATGGTTGAATGGTAGGTTTGCCTTCGACTGTCAACAGTTTTGGCAAGAAAACGCTTTGCATAAAATGCATCCTGCATCATCCCTGTCACTCCAACGCCCATCTGTGTAGATTGAAGTCTTCCCTCTCCATGTTCAATGCTGGAACCCGTCCCTTGAGACCGTGGCCGGTCTCGTTTGTATTCGGTTCTTATTGGCTTGCCCATCAGCTTCTGGAAAGGGCTGACAACAGCAGTACCGCGCTTTCCCTAAAGCAAACTCTGCAAATGTCAGCCCTGCAAACAGGCCCCCCCTTCGTGCAAGAAATCAAATGCATCATGCATCACAGACCGGTGGATGTTGCACAAGTCTCGACTATAGGATGCCTAGAGGGCAATGATATCAAAAGCATGGGGATGCCACTACACAGCCTGTTTTTCCAAAGTTGCCAAGTGAAAGACAAGCATGCAGACTCACAAGCCAACTGAGCACCAGTTGCCACAATCTTTGTTGGAGGGAGCCTTTAGAACCAAAGTTGATCGAACACAAATCGTATTGGACCGATCTTGCGCGTGTGAAAAGGGACAACAGCAGCGTTCTGCCAGTGAATTGGCTCGACCCTCCCCTGAGTGAGCCCTCGGCGAGTACTGCAGGAGCAACGGCACACATGCGCGATCCTTATCATACATAATCTGGTTGGTGGTTTCAACTCTATAAAACATACTAGTCAACCAACCATTTGTTTGAGTATATAATCCTTGCAAATCTTTGAGTATGCCTTGAAAAAAAAAACATTGGATCAAAACTGCAAGGGGACACCCTCGAAAATGCAACCTATCCAAGTCCAAGGATCCATAAGCAGAAATCAGACCAAATCAAAATTACAAGGCAACAAAATTGCAGAGAAAATCATTCCAGCATCAGAAAATCAATAGCACCTTGAAGAATGCCTAGTAGATTACAGTTGCGGGTAGTGTGGAGAAACCATTTTATCCCAGTTACTGAGAGGGCTCGCCCACTTGATGGGATAGCCAGCGAGGTATACAACATATACTCAACAAGTAGTAGTTGCGGCTGATCCCTTTCGTTGGCCATGCCCCCTGCCCAAGTGGACAAATGGGTGAGAATTCAAATTGTCAAAGAACCACCAAGTTCACCATGCTTGGCATTCACCAGTTCACCCAGGGACATGTCGACAAATCCGATCAGCCAACATGTTCTCTGCTTCAATCCCAAATAGAATAAGCTAAGGTGGTATCCCCAACAGCAAGAGCCACAGATCTGAATGATTCCGCGCGTATTTTTTTTGCGGCATATTGGTATGTAACAAAGAAATCTGAGGCATGATCACGATGGCATGCCTAAGAAGCATTCATTGAGTTTGTGTAAATATCGCCCAGGCTGCTTCTGCGCAATCTCATGTTTTACTTCCAGAACGTTCCTGAACTTTCCACCACCTTGCCTGAACTCCCCACAACATTTCGGAACCTCCGGAACCTGAGACTGGAAGCTGCACCGCAACTTCCCGGAACCTTCCGGAACCTTGCCTTACATCTGCACGAACTTACCGGAACCCTCCCGAACCTTCCGGAACCTGGCCTACCATCTGCACCGGACATCCTGGAACCTTCCGGAACCCTCCCGGAACCTTCCAAAACCTGGCCTGCCATCTGCATTGAACCCCGAAACCTTCCGGAATTTTCGGAACCTTCCGGAAAAATCTGCACTGGAACTCGGAACTTTCCAGATTCCTCCGGAACCTTCTGAAACCTTTGCACCAGAACTCCCCGGAACCTTCCCGGAAATCCGCAACCTTGCCTGGCAAACTCCCTGGAACCTTCCAGAACCCTGCAGAACCTTCCGGAACCTGGCCTATCATCCACACCGGAACTCCCCGGAACCTTCCAGAACTCTCCGGAACCTTGCCTGGCAACTGCACCGGAACTCCCCGGAACCTTCCGGAACCTCCGGAACCTGAGCCTGGAAGCTGCACCGGCTCACACCGGAGCTTAACTGGGCTGAAGACCCCATAAGCTTACGCTGTTGGGGAAAAAAAGTTCCAACAAGACGAACAGTTGCACACAGTTTGAACTTCAGAAGAGCACTGCAAACTGGTCAGACCCTCCCGCCGTTCAGGCCTCAGTTTAGTGTTGAGCTGGCACGATTTCATTACTTGCAGGAAGCGTTCGGATGTGCACGTCGGTAGTATGCCAGTGACCACCACTGAAGTCCTGATCGAAGACAGGCAACCAACAAACTGACCAACTTACAATAGTGAAGAGTTCTATGCATGTAGAAATATGCATGTATATGTAAATATGCACACATATATTCACGCATCTACTGTACTAATATATTTGCATACATGCAAAGATGCCCGGCAGTGCCCAACATAACAAACAAGCAAACAAACAATCCGAAGGAAACCAAACCAAGCCCAAATGAACGAGCAATGAAAAGCAAACCAAACGAGAAGCTAATAAGACCTGGAAACTCACCGAAAGCAAAAGCAAACGACTCACGACCATTGGGTCTGGTGTATATGAAGCAAAAAACCATGCAAACGTTCATAAACCGGATCAGTTGGGGGCGTACAGCATTAATTAAACCATCTTTCAGTTGGTGCAGTAGAAATCTCAGTCTTACCCCGTAGTGACGGTCTTGTTCCAGCTGGCTATGTTACGCAAAGCTACACTTTCCTATTCTTGGTTGCATGGCTCCCTGGAGAGAGAATCAAACACAACGGCTCTACCAAGCAACAGCTGAGGCTCGTCAGGCTGCTGTTGAGACCCCTCGGATCCCCTCGGGCCCTTGGACCAGCCCTGCGGGTCCTTTGGTCTTCTCCGGATACCACCAGTTCAGGAATAAACTGTGGTTGACGACAGGAAACCTCCTCGCCAACAAAAGGAGGCCTGCATGATCAAAAGAACAGTTATAAATATACGTATGTATGAATACAAGTCTAAATATATCTCTATATATATACAACTATATCAATATCTATATTCATATCTATGTTCAAATCTCTGCAATGATATGAGTATATGTTATGTAGATGAGACGAGCGGCTATGTCACTGTGATTCGATTTGCGTATTTTGACCGGATTACCAGCCAGAGCTCATGTCGCAGCTGCTGGTGATTTGGTTGCAGGTAAGCAAGGATTGTTCCCAAATCTAAAGCCAGCGAATGAAAAACGAGAAAAATGAATGTGTATATCGATTTGATTTAATCTATGTATATCTGTATATGCGCACATCTGCATAGACTATGTATACACATTTACACGTGCATGTGATTATAACACACATGTTGCCTTGGATATCGTGACCAAAGGACCCTCCCCTGGTGATTTGCCATGACTAGGAACCTCTGACATGTACTGCCTGTGTTGTGGTCCCAGAAAAATGAAGACGTTCCGATGCTCTGCTCTGAGTCTCTACATTTCACAAACGGATGTGATGACTGGTTCAGCAAACGCAAAAAGCGCATCTGCCCAATGCACTTGCATCGCGGTGCCTTCGTTTTGTGTCGTTTCACTTCTTTTCCTAAAGGCAACACCATGGTCACCATGAGCAAAAGGCAACCTACATGTAAAATATGTTTCAAGAATGGCCCCCCCAACTTGATGGGTCAAGCTGATCGTTATTGGTAGGGAGGGGATTCCATCAGGGAAACTCATTGTCGACGGTTATATAAAAGCAATCAAATGAGTCTACAATGAGTTGGAAAATCGACAGGAATATCTACAGGAAATCTGTTTTGGTCAGATATCCTGAATAGGACAACCATCATCACTGAAGAAACGAGAATCATCTCAACCAATGGCCATCACTGATCAACCAAGCCTTCAAATTCTGGCTCAGTAAGCTTCCAGCTGCCAGCTGCGGCATAAATCAGCAACAGGAAGCAGCGATGTTCTCAGGGCCAATAAACCCTGCTTGGTACTGCTTGGCTCAGCTATCCCAGTAGCACAATCGCCACTTGCTACGACTCACCTGAGGTTCACCTGATCCAGTCCTGCCACTTGACAAATGGAGCAGGAAGTTCATCCGGCGTGGGCGACAGCAGTGAGATGTGGGCCGGTACTTCTCCTGCTCCAGCGGTTGGCCCGAACCCATGCGACCGACCGCAATCGCAATGTGACATGTTGCTTTATGCCATATGCGGAGTACAACAGTGCCCATGCACTTAGATCGCTTCACCCCACCTCCGCCTCCCCTCCCTTTTACGAGTTTCACGGCTTGGTATTTTGTCGCCGATGGACGAGGGTTCCCTTGTGAGAATCGCTTTGCCACAAGGGTACAATCACTCACAGCCAGGGGTGACAACAGCAGTGCTCCCCCATCCCTACTCCTGGTCCCTCCACAAGAGAGAGTTTGGACCTAGCGGCGTCAACTGGTGACGACTTAGAACATTGCTTTCCTTTTGGAAGATTAGTGCAGTTAGTTTATTAGTTTAGAATACTTAGAAGTGCATTCTTACTGCATTTGGAAAATTCAACAAATCACTCAGATTCACGAGTTGTCAATGGGCAATCGAAGAAAGGCAGCCGTTCCGTGCCCACATCAATTTACCAAAGGGTAACAGTCCTGAATCCGGTCAGCTGCTTCTGCAACCTGTCGAGATACTTGAAGCTTATACCATCAAAAGCAATTTCTGAACGTCAAGTACGATGAGCTTGCTTTAGTTTTCAAGATGATCAACTAAATGGGCATGATCCTGAAAACCATCATTGTGAGGCTATGCTTGGGGATCATGTTCTTTACTTGAAATTCACAGAGGGTTTCTGAAGAACACAGAAGCAACATGGCCAACGGCCTATACTCTTGTTGTTGCACTAGTAACTACCTACGTGCCTCTAGTGTTGGTCACCTGCACTTATAATCAAATACTGTCAGCCATCATTGACTACCATGAATCGCCTCAACATTTTCCAGCTGTGGCCCGAGGCTATCAATGCAAATTCCGTCGATGCAGAGGATGTTTCTACCTAGGCTCAACCAACCAAGCGTACCTGCATCCCATAAAACCTATGAATACTGGGAAGAATTCGGGATATAAAAACTGATTGTCAAGTGGCTTCATTATATCCCATGGAATACAACCATCAATCCAACAGGCGGACAGCACCGGCAGTTTCGATTGCTGGCTCGCAGGGTCCGCCAAAATGACGGGGGTTCCGTGCCAGACCTGATTCTTGGTCGTGCACCTATTGAATTCAACACCCAAAAAGCAACTGCAACAGCGGTTGGGATTGGAGCGGATTCAGCTTCAAGGTCCCATGTGTTGGTACACCAGAGGCCCGGCCTGGTTTCACTGAGGTGTTCTCCAGAATCGACCGAGGCAAGCTCATTGACGATCTCCTGCGGCCACAAGTTCGGTCAGCTTGCACAGCGTCTCGTGCATGGATGGGTGGATGGAAATTACATGACCGTAGGCTATCCATAACATAACATGACATCACATAACATAACATAACAACAGCATGACATGACATGACAATGATACGACGATGACATAACAATAACATGACAAGGCATAGCAATGACATAAAATAACATGACATGAAATGATCTGACATTACAAACATACATGCTTGCAAGACATATGTCACATGCATTCCATATGCTATACACAGAGTACAAACATTACAAACATACGAACATGCGTACCTACAAACGTACATGCAGAAACACATCGAAGCACAGTACATGCTCAACGAAACATTATGCATAGACGATCATCATCTACAGCAGGTCACCAATGCCCCTCGCCAACGACTCTGCTTCAGCCGCTAGCGTGCTGTTCACAGTGCGATGTAGGTGGCCACTCTTCCAAACCAAGAGATTGCATCGAGCTTGTTCTCCACGAAGAAGATCTTCATGAAAAGTCCAAGTTACAGTACACAAAGTTACATTACATAGCTGCCATAGCTGTATGCTGTGTGGACTGAGTGTCCATTCTCCCCAGTGAAATCCTTAGTACTCCCTTGGTAAACTCCAACTCGTAAACTCCAAGTGAACTCCTTGGTGAAGTCCCAACTGAGTCTCCTTCCTCTCCTTAGTGGTCTCCAACTCGTGGTCTTCCTAAGGTATTCTCCCAGTGAACTCCAACTAATGCTCTTCCTTGGTGGTCTCCTTCCTGAGTGGTCCCCCTTAGTCCTCTTAGTCTCTCTTCTTAGTGAGACTCCAACTCGTGGCACCAACTTAGTCTCCAACTCCGCCACAAGGTCTTCCAACTCCACTCGTGCTATCCACTGTGCCACGCTGTCCCTTCCTCCCTGCGTCCCTTCGCCGCATGCCACGACGTGCCACGACGTGCCACGCTGTCCTCTTGGTGCTGCAGCGCCTCCTCTGCTGCCGCGCGCTCCGCGAAGGTCACACAGACGCAGTGCGCCGAGGAGTCCCGGGCACGGCGCCTCAGCGCCCAGGACGAACCGATGACGAATCGATGACGGAAACAACGAGTTTGGATGAGTTTTGATGACTTAAGAAAAAGGAGAAGAAAAAGGATGAGTTTTGATGAGTTTGATGAGTTTATGAGTTTGGTTTAAGATTAATGAGTTTCAATGAGGAGTTTTTGTGATGAGGTTTGTTAACCAGTACATTCTTAGCAAATGATAAGTAAATGATGAGTTTCAATGATGGGTCGTGTTAATACTTGAGTAAATGATGGTTTGTAATTTTGTACTTACGCAATTCTCATGACTAAGTCATCATTAATCTACAAAGCGATGATGTTTATGATCGCTTATGGTCTCTTGCGGGGCTTTTGGTGCTATGTTATCGATGGCTACCGGGTAATTAATCGTGGTTCGTAACAAGCGACGATATCATGGGTCGGTTGATGCACTGATTGTTGGCAGAAGTTGTTCCGGTATGGGTTCTACAATCATATAATGGTTCACATGTTCGTGTTGTTACAACATTGCGCAAGAAAGATCAACAACTATCCAAGTATTATATAGATAGGTGAGTGATACCCCCTTGTATCTTTAATGGCTGATTAATAGTTGTATTCCTAGTTCATTGGCTGTGACTATGAGCCCAATGTCCTTGCTACACACATTCTGTATAAACTGCAGCTACAGGCTCTAGCGACCATTGGCAATTTATCATGGGTATCTCTTCAATATATCCTGCTTGGAGCTATGACCATCACATCAACCGATTATCTGATAGTACGACCAAATCACAGATAGAGCACCAGTGTGACAGGGCTGCACTCCCCCCAGTCATCACAGAATGGCTGCTCCGGATCAAGCAATGTGATAGGCCAAGTGTGCTGATTGGATCTGCCATCGTTGGCGTTGGATCCCAAGCTTCAAAACTTACTTACTTGCGATTTTTAGCGCTGCCTGCTGAGTTGCAGATCAAGCTCCAGGATCGCTCCAAAGCGTTCAAAGACCCGTGCAGCCGCGTCAATCGTGGTACTCAGGGCTACTGCCCTCGGAAGGCAAGCCTCAAGGCGCCACCCCCAAAAACATCGGACGAATTGACATAAGAAGGTGGAGGTTGAAAATGGTTGACCTGTTGCATGTACCCAAGGGCAGATTCCAGGCTTCAGCGGGCATTGCGAGGTTGCCAGTGACTATGTGACCTCTAATAGCCTCAACCACAGAATCGAAATGGGAGGTGCCCCGAAATCCAGTAGAAACGAGTGATTTTCGCTGGCAACACAAATATCTGAGGGTCAACTTACCTTCAGCACACATACAGAACGCCCAGTTGAAGACATGGTTCCATCAAATGCCTATGAAATAGTCATATGAGTCATGTCATATGAGTGTACATACCTTCTTGAATGATGAGCTCGCTCCGATCATCCTTCTACCGCAACTGGTGGCCCAGCTCAGCTTTTCCCCAGCGACTACTCCGCAATTTGGGAGCTATAACGACAAAAAAACGTAAAGACAAAAAAAAAAACGCGCCACAGAGAAATGCGCAAGAGTAAACACAACCAAGAAACCCTACAGATATAGTGTCAAAAAATACTTTGAGAAAAACACACACATGCACACACAAGCTTCCCAAACAAGCCAACAAACAATTCAAGTAAAGACCTACATACAGGGTTCTATGAACGTCGGATGTAAGCAATGGAGCTATTAATCTCCGACGATATCATGGATGGGAATCTTTACTGGGAGTACAGCAGTAGCAACTGGTTGATTTACATCAGGACTAATATACTTTCGAGAAAACCTTCAACATATACTAACATCTAATACCGACCAACATTTTACGTGGAACAAAAGAATCTCGCCATGGCAAAGCATGTTCCTTTTGGATACGACATGACCATGCTTTTGGGTTTCATCTGGGGTAAACCACAAGCGTTGCCGGCACTGAACGAACGAACTGCTCCAAGCCTAACTGTATCTTGCGGTGCCCAACGAAGCAACAAACAAATCATCAAACAACAAATGATCAACAAATGATCAACGACAAATCATCAAACAAACAAAAAATCAACAAATGATCAACGACAAATCATCAAACAAACAAATCATCCGTTTTTTTTTGCTCGTGATCTCAACAAATGATCAACGGCAAGCCGGGTTGGTGCGACGATTCCCCAAGGTGCTGACCCCGACCCCTCGGTTGGTGAGGCTTGGCTTTCAATGGCTAAAACCTGGCCTTAAAAGAGTGGATAAACCCGGCCATGAATGATGGGTAGTAGTGGTTGATAGTGCTTTATAGTGGTTGATAGTGGTTGATAGTGGTCACAAAAAGAGTGGATCATGGTGATTGATGATTTGTGATCTTGGCGAATGATGGGTAGCCATGATTGATAGTGGTTGATCTTCGATGGTGGTTGATGATGGTTGATAGTTCATAATTGCTCTTAAAGGGACATCTATCCATGATGAGACAACGCCAGTGTCTGGACATGACTAAGCACGGATAGAAATGGCATTTGTCTACTTTCCAATGCACATGAACGATGGTCATAGCCAATAAAGATATAGCCAGGTCTGGTTTGAAACCGCCCAATTTTGGTGATGGCATGTTGAATCTTCACGCCAAGTCCGGCTTCGGTCATTTATGGAGGTCGCCAAACCAAAAAAAATGGCCAATACCTTGAGAACCGTGAGGGAAAAATTGCAACAAAAGCTGGTAATACTCTGCTTGTCCCGGCGTACCTCTGGAGCTGGCGAGTTGTCATGAAGAGCTGGGTGGTCAGTAGGTAACAATGATCTTCAACCAGTGTTGAAAGGTCTTGAGAAATACCATAACTTACCACAACCATTGGAACCGGTGATAAGACTATGACTTTGACTATAACTATTCCTGCAGTCATTAACCATAGTTCTTAGTTTTACAGAAGTATACTTATAGTAGCATAGTTATAGTGGCTATCTTGTTTAATGGTGGGAATACCATTGATATAGCTATTCATAATCAACCAACGAGCACTAGCAGTGGTATAAGATAAACAATTTGACCATCTTCATTGCTGCTTCAATCATCAACTGGCCCTAGTTCACTTGGTTCACTTGGCGGGTGACCTGCAAAGTGGTGGGCCCGGGTGGCAACGGTGCCAGCCACTGAGCTGTCATTGACCTCGGAGTTACGGAGGGCAGCAGCCAAGGAGAAGCAAATGTTTTATCTAATGAACAGTTGGGCAACTACTATGCTCACTATGCCAACTATGCCAACTATGCTCACTATGCCAACTATGCTAACTATGCTAACTATGCTCACTATGCTCACTATGCTCACTAGTTCATAGTGGGCAATTTACAGTAGTTCAGAGTGGGCAACTATGCTAACTATGCTCACTATGAACCTGAATACTACAACGAATTACAGATTTAACTTGATGACTTTGAGTTTGATTCACTATGAATCTAACTTGCTTGATTGCAATTAACTATGAATACCACTAGGAGGATATACTATGAATCTAACTATGAATCTAGCTTGATTCATTACAACTTCAATCTACAACCAACAATGAACCTGAATCTAAGTGGGTTAGACTACTCTAACATACTGGTCATAGTTTAGTTGACTTTAGGCTTCATCCAATGGTTTGACTTTCGATGACTTTCATGACTAATATCTAAGTCTGTAGCACTAGCAGTTAGTTGGGTCACTGTCTTCACATTTCATTTTCGCAACCAACTGGTTGGTTGAGTTGCTGGGATGACACCGATCAACAAGACTGGAACATGCACGACCATGTGCTGATTTCCTAAAGTAGGGAACCCAAAAAATGGATGCTTTGAACGGTCCCCTATTTTGAGAAGCCACCATTTGCTGATTTCATCTGCAGATCTTTGGCCCTCCAGGTGAGGTTCAACACATGAGAAACGGTCGCACTGACAACCTCAGCTGGGTCCCACCTCCCGCAGCAGGTCTCTCAGTGCGGTTCGATCATGGCGGAGTAGGCCCACCAATCGCAACTGACTTGGTTGATGACTTGGTGCCACTTGGGTTGACCAGTTGATGACTTGGTACGACTTGTGGTGGTGACTTGGTGCAACTGACTTGTTTGCTTGAAGAACTTTGAACTTGCTGTGGCCTCAACGTGAGGCCACGTTTAGTCAACACACATTGCGCTCGGAGATTGACAACGACAAATGCTTCGTCCATGAACGATGTGCCAACAAAATGCTTTCCGCATAGAAGAAACATCATTAGGAAACCATGATTGACCATTATTGACAATCACTAACCACGATGGTTGAAGCATCGACCATTGGTTAACCATTGGTTCAGGTTCATCACATGACTACATCATTACCATTTCGACAAGTCGTGGGAAATCTTGACCCGCTGTGGAGCCATCCAAGGCGAAAGATGGAGGGTCCAATGCACCCACTTCACGAGGAGAGCAAATCTGGTAAGCTAGGCTGGATATGGCTACTTTTGCTTCAAAAATAAGCTGGCAAAAAACATGTGCTTGCAGTGTCTAGTGGGGAACAACCATATTTCGAGGTCAACAGAGTGGAATCGTTCAGCAATACGACAACACCCTATGGAAACACCAGAGCTCAGCTTGCCGTCACAGCAAAGGACACACAAAACTGTCCAGAACAATTTGCTTCACCTTCTGTCAAAATTCAATGCTCAAGTTGGAATCCACTACACACCCTCCTCCGAGGTTTTTTCATACTGCTGAGTTCTGTAAGTCTGCTGGGGCTCTTGGCATTAGGCCAGCAATCTATAGCGGAGAAAACCCGCAGGAAAACTCACATGGTGAAACCAACATCGTGAAGCCGTCACTTCAAAGCTCATCCTCGCAGTGGGTCTTGATGGTCACATCAGAGGTGGCATAGGTAACACAAGTGAGGCAGAATCCATCGCCCATCTGGTCATCATCCAAGAACGCCTGGTCGCTCTGGTCAATGCTGCCCTCAAGCACCTTGCCAGCGCAGCTGGAGCAAGATCCAGCACGGCAGGAGTATGGCAATTCCAAGCCTTCCTCCTCGGCCTGATCCAGGATGTAGACGTCCTCAGGGCACTCGAAGGACTGGGTGCCATCAGGGGTCTCAAGGGTCACCTTGAAGTGGGCTGGCACTCCGGGACGAGCGGGCACAGTGTTCACGATGGCTGGCACATCGCCTGCTGCCAGTGCGCCCTTGGACAATGCCTTGCAGCCCAAGTGCACACTCTGCTGAGGTGCCACAAAGGTCTCTGCAGCAGGGGCAAAGAAGCTGCGCAGCAGGGCAGCGCAGCAGGCCGCAACCACCAGCACAGGCAGCACACGAGACTGAGAAGCCATTGCTTGAATAATTTCAGTCGAAACAATCTAATAGACCTCACAGCCAAACAGCTGATTCAAACAAAAACAGGAATGACAGGAATGCTTCTGCACACTGGTATATAAGCCCTTCAGAACTGCCATTTGGGGAAGTATCCTCATCTTGCCAAGTCCAGAACAGCCCTTTGCCCTTTTGCTTTTTGGAAAGCTCTACGGGGTTCCACTCGTACAAGTTCAGTAGCATAGTGCAGGATAGCATGACATGACTGGCGCATGATGGTCATGTCCGCAAAACAGCCCTTGTGAAAAAAACACAAGATTGACAATTTGCAAAAGTGCTGAACGAAGATACACACACAAACACAGACACAAAACGAGAGGACCCGCTGATTGTCAAACCAAGCGGCTGCTATGCATCATGTCACATGCCCTTTCATGCAAACTTACCAAACAAATCAGTTGAAAACATGCATCCTTTCTTTGTTGAGTCAATCGCAGCTCCTGCAATAACTATGTGAAAAAAATGTGTGTTTCAGGACGTTCAACCGAACTCAAGTGTTTTTGTTTGCCGCAGAACGCAGTCAAACGAAAATTCTGGTACTTGGCATAGTCAAACGAAAATTCTGGCACAGCATTAGCCAGTCTGCAGCCAAAACATTGCATTTGCCAAAGATGTGGTCTACCCGAGTCTACCCTCGAAGATTTCTACATTGTGAAGTGGCCACTTCAAAGCTCATCCTCGCAGTGGGTCTTGATGGTCACATCAGAGGTGGCATAGGTAACACAAGTGAGGCAGAATCCATCGCCCATCTGGTCATCATCCAAGAACGCCTGGTCGCTCTGGTCAATGCTGCCCTCAAGCACCTTGCCAGCGCAGCTGGAGCAAGATCCAGCACGGCAGGAGTATGGCAATTCCAAGCCTTCCTCCTCGGCCTGATCCAGGATGTAGACGTCCTCAGGGCACTCGAAGGACTGGGTGCCATCAGGGGTCTCAAGGGTCACCTTGAAGTGGGCTGGCACTCCGGGACGAGCGGGCACAGTGTTCACGATGGCTGGCACATCGCCTGCTGCCAGTGCGCCCTTGGACAATGCCTTGCAGCCCAAGTGCACACTCTGCTGAGGTGCCACAAAGGTCTCTGCAGCAGGGGCAAAGAAGCTGCGCAGCAGGGCAGCGCAGCAGGCCGCAACCACCAGCACAGGCAGCACACGAGACTGAGAAGCCATTGCTTGAATAATTTCAGTCGAAAGAATCTAATAGACCTCACAGCCAATATACTGTAGTGTGCGTGTGCGTGACTGGGTGTCCCTATGGTCAGCACTGAGCAATCCTGGCATGGATATGCATGGATACCATACAGCATCCCACTCATTCAAGATATGTATAATTGAAAAAAGAAATGGAAAACAAAGCCAGCATCTGAGCCTAGACCAACTGAATCTATCTGCCTACCTCGTTTCTCACTCACTGCAAGCCCATGGCACTTGGTCAAATGTTGTATGGTTTTTTGCCAGCAAGAGTTTCACACTGGAAATTGTGTTCTGGGAGATGGCTTGGCTCTTGGCATTAGGCCAGCAGTCTATAGCGGAGAAAACCCGCAGGAAAACTCACATGGTGAAACCAACATCGTGAAGCCGTCACTTCAAAGCTCATCCTCGCAGTGGGTCTTGATGGTCACATCAGAGGTGGCATAGGTAACACAAGTGAGGCAGAATCCATCGCCCATCTGGTCATCATCCAAGAACGCCTGGTCGCTCTGGTCAATGCTGCCCTCAAGCACCTTGCCAGCGCAGCTGGAGCAAGATCCAGCACGGCAGGAGTATGGCAATTCCAAGCCTTCCTCCTCGGCCTGATCCAGGATGTAGACGTCCTCAGGGCACTCGAAGGACTGGGTGCCATCAGGGGTCTCAAGGGTCACCTTGAAGTGGGCTGGCACTCCGGGACGAGCGGGCACAGTGTTCACGATGGCTGGCACATCGCCTGCTGCCAGTGCGCCCTTGGACAATGCCTTGCAGCCCAAGTGCACACTCTGCTGAGGTGCCACAAAGGTCTCTGCAGCAGGGGCAAAGAAGCTGCGCAGCAGGGCAGCGCAGCAGGCCGCAACCACCAGCACAGGCAGCACACGAGACTGAGAAGCCATTGCTTGAATAATTTCAGTCGAAACAATCTAATAGACCTCACAGCCAAGATGCTTCAACACCAAGTCTAGAAAGCATTGCGCCAAACTGCTTTAAAAAACAATTGACAAGATTTAGGCATCGGGCTATTTCAAGATCCGTTGGAAAAAAAGGACGCAAACTTCTAGAAACAAATGGCAGTGCATAAACCCCAACTTGATTTGTTTCAGAGTGTTGGAATACAAGAACATTCTCGACTTGTCACATGCTGCACATTACATCTTTTAGACATTGCAAAGATTTTGCCAGCAAGAGTTTTTTCATAGTACTGTGTTCTGTAAGACGGCTGAGCTCTTGGCATTAGGCCAGCAATCTATAGCGGACAAAACCCGCAGGAAAACTCACATGGTGAAACCAACATCGTGAAGCCGTCACTTCAAAGCTCATCCTCGCAGTGGGTCTTGATGGTCACATCAGAGGTGGCATAGGTAACACAAGTGAGGCAGAATCCATCGCCCATCTGGTCATCATCCAAGAACGCCTGGTCGCTCTGGTCAATGCTGCCCTCAAGCACCTTGCCAGCGCAGCTGGAGCAAGATCCAGCACGGCAGGAGTATGGCAATTCCAAGCCTTCCTCCTCGGCCTGATCCAGGATGTAGACGTCCTCAGGGCACTCGAAGGACTGGGTGCCATCAGGGGTCTCAAGGGTCACCTTGAAGTGGGCTGGCACTCCGGGACGAGCGGGCACAGTGTTCACGATGGCTGGCACATCGCCTGCTGCCAGTGCGCCCTTGGACAATGCCTTGCAGCCCAAGTGCACACTCTGCTGAGGTGCCACAAAGGTCTCTGCAGCAGGGGCAAAGAAGCTGCGCAGCAGGGCAGCGCAGCAGGCCGCAACCACCAGCACAGGCAGCACACGAGACTGAGAAGCCATTGCTTGAATAATTTCAGTCGAAACAATCTAATAGACCTCACAGCCAAACAGCTGATTCAAACAAAAACAGGAATGACAGGAATGCTTCTGCACACTGGTATATAAGCCCTTCAGAACTGCCATTTGGGGAAGTATCCTCATCTTGCCAAGTCCAGAACAGCCCTTTGCCCTTTTGCTTTTTGGAAAGCTCTACGGGGTTCCACTCGTGCAAGTTCAGTAGCATAGTGCAGGATAGCATGACATGACTGGCGCATGATGGTCATGTCCGCAAAACAGCCCTTGTGAAAAAAACACAAGATTGACAATTTGCAAAAGTGCTGAACGAAGATACACACACACAAACACAGACACAAAACGAGAGGACCCGCTGATTGTCAAACCAAGCGGCTGCTATGCATCATGTCACATGCCCTTTCATACAAACTTACCAAACAAATCAGTTGAAAACATGCATCCTTTCTTTATTGAGTCAATCGCAGCTCCTGCAATAACTATGTGTAAAAAATGTGTGTTTCAGGACGTTCAACCGAACTCAAGTGTTTTTGTTTGCCGCAGAACGCAGTCAAACGAAAATTCTGGTACTTGGCATAGTCAAACGAAAATTCTGGCACAGCATTAGCCAGTCTGCAGCCAAAACATTGCATTTGCCAAAGATGTGGTCTACCCGAGTCTACCCTCGAAGATTTCTACATTGTGAAGTGGCCACTTCAAAGCTCATCCTCGCAGTGGGTCTTGATGGTCACATCAGAGGTGGCATAGGTAACACAAGTGAGGCAGAATCCATCGCCCATCTGGTCATCATCCAAGAACGCCTGGTCGCTCTGGTCAATGCTGCCCTCAAGCACCTTGCCAGCGCAGCTGGAGCAAGATCCAGCACGGCAGGAGTATGGCAATTCCAAGCCTTCCTCCTCGGCCTGATCCAGGATGTAGACGTCCTCAGGGCACTCGAAGGACTGGGTGCCATCAGGGGTCTCAAGGGTCACCTTGAAGTGGGCTGGCACTCCGGGACGAGCGGGCACAGTGTTCACGATGGCTGGCACATCACCTGCTGCCAGTGCGCCCTTGGACAATGCCTTGCAGCCCAAGTGCACACTCTGCTGAGGTGCCACAAAGGTCTCTGCAGCAGGGGCAAAGAAGCTGCGCAGCAGGGCAGCGCAGCAGGCCGCAACCACCAGCACAGGCAGCACACGAGACTGAGAAGCCATTGCTTGAATAATTTCAGTCGAAACAATCTAATAGACCTCACAGCCAAACAGCTGATTCAAACAAAAACAGGAATGACAGGAATGCTTCTGCACACTGGCATATAAGCCCTTCAGAACTGCCATAGACCCTTTGAAAAAGTATTCTCATCTTGCCAAGTCCAGAACAGCCCTTTGCCCTTTTGCTTTTTGGAAAGCTCTACGGGGTTCCACTCGTACAAGTTCAGTAGCATAGTGCAGGATAGCATGACATGACTGGCGCATGATGGTCATGTCCGCAAAACAGCCCTTGTGAAAAAAACACAAGATTGACAATTTGCAAAAGTGCTGAACGAAGATACACACACAAACACAGACACAAAACGAGAGGACCCGCTGATTGTCAAACCAAGCGGCTGCTATGCATCATGTCACATGCCCTTTCATGCAAACTTACCAAACAAATCAGTTGAAAACATGCATCCTTTCTTTGTTGAGTCAATCGCAGCTCCTGCAATAACTATGTGTAAAAAATGTGTGTTTCAGGACGTTCAACCGAACTCAAGTGTTTTTGTTTGCCGCAGAACGCAGTCAAACGAAAATTCTGGTACTTGGCATAGTCAAACGAAAATTCTGGCACAGCATTAGCCAGTCTGCAGCCAAAACATTGCATTTGCCAAAGATGTGGTCTACCCGAGTCTACCCTCGAAGATTTCTACATTGTGAAGTGGCCACTTCAAAGCTCATCCACATCAGAGGTGGCATAGGTAACGCAAGTGAGGCAGAATCCATCGCCCATCTGGTCATCATCCAAGAACGCCTGGTCGCTCTGGTCAATGCTGCCCTCAAGCACCTTGCCAGCGCAGCTGGAGCAAGATCCAGCACGGCAGGAGTATGGCAATTCCAAGCCTTCCTCCTCGGCCTGATCCAGGATGTAGACGTCCTCAGGGCACTCGAAGGACTGGGTGCCATCAGGGGTCTCAAGGGTCACCTTGAAGTGGGCTGGCACTCCGGGACGAGCGGGCACAGTGTTCACGATGGCTGGCACATCGCCTGCTGCCAGTGCGCCCTTGGACAATGCCTTGCAGCCCAAGTGCACACTCTGCTGAGGTGCCACAAAGGTCTCTGCAGCAGGGGCAAAGAAGCTGCGCAGCAGGGCAGCGCAGCAGGCCGCAACCACCAGCACAGGCAGCACACGAGACTGAGAAGCCATTGCTTGAGTGATTTGAGTCCGAAAGAGCCTAACAAACCTCTCAGCCAAGATGCTTCGACATATTTCGAAATGCCAATCTAGAAAGGAATGCATCAAACTTCTGTAAGATTTAAGCATCAGTCTATTTCAAGATCGGATCGGCAAAAAAGGGCCTACCTACCTCAATTCTGAAAACAAACGGATACAAATGGCGGCTTGTAATCGTGAAGCCGTCACTTCAAAGCTCATCCTCGCAGTGGGTCTTGATGGTCACATCAGAGGTGGCATAGGTAACACAAGTGAGGCAGAATCCATCGCCCATCTGGTCATCATCCAAGAACGCCTGGTCGCTCTGGTCAATGCTGCCCTCAAGCACCTTGCCAGCGCAGCTGGAGCAAGATCCAGCACGGCAGGAGTATGGCAATTCCAAGCCTTCCTCCTCGGCCTGATCCAGGATGTAGACGTCCTCAGGGCACTCGAAGGACTGGGTGCCATCAGGGGTCTCAAGGGTCACCTTGAAGTGGGCTGGCACTCCGGGACGAGCGGGCACAGTGTTCACGATGGCTGGCACATCGCCTGCTGCCAGTGCGCCCTTGGACAATGCCTTGCAGCCCAAGTGCACACTCTGCTGAGGTGCCACAAAGGTCTCTGCAGCAGGGGCAAAGAAGCTGCGCAGCAGGGCAGCGCAGCAGGCCGCAACCACCAGCACAGGCAGCACACGAGACTGAGAAGCCATTGCTTGAATAATTTCAGTCGAAACAATCTAATAGACCTCACAGCCAAACAGCTGATTCAAACAAAAACAGGAATGACAGGAATGCTTCTGCACACTGGCATATAAGCTCTTCAGAACTGCCATAGACCCTTTGAAAAAGTATTCTCATCTTGCCAAGTCCACAGCAGCCTTCTGATTGTCAATACAAGTTGCTTGACCCCCCATGTGAAAAGGCGGTGCCAGTCAGCCGCAGTTGAGTACCCCGAGTTGGACAGCTTGGGGCTACCCA
>VSDK01029640.1:122677-127677 GCA_009767595.1 Symbiodinium kawagutii | reverse complement strand
AGTGCATTACATGTGGGTATAGTGTACATCACAACTAAAAGTAGCCCAAAAATTGTGGGTGTCCTTTGGAACGATGGCATTCTTTGGATTTTACAGGCGGTCCCATACATCAGTACTCATGGTCGGCTGAACTGCTTCTGAAGTCAGGCAGCGGTTAAACATAATTACGGAGCTGCCTGGCAGAGTCACAGTGATTGCTCTCATGCCCGGAAAGTCAGCATTCATCAACCACTTTTGTTGATCTCAGTTTATCTCACCAAAAAATTATTCAGATGATCAGCAGCTTTAGCAGACTTAGCTCCTGAATTCTTGGTAATTCGCAGACTTAGCAGCTTCACTTGGCTGTGGGTCACCCTTAGTCCCTCTGGTTCCCCTATCATTAACCATTGTTATCCCCATGATTGGTTGGTCATCCCCCTTAAAAATCGGTGGTTAACTGCTTGACCCAACTCGCCACTTAGCTTCCCTAAGCGCAACACACCTCTGCCGCAGGTGACGACCGCACCATGGGCCTGGGCCATCTCCGCTCGCTCCAGGATCTCTGTCCTCGGCTGGTGCCATGGCTCGATGTATCCCGGGGATGGGTCAGATGATCATCAGGTTGTCAGACATCTTGGAGTCCAAGGTTGACACTTGACTAGTCCACTGCCTAGTCACATCTAGTCACATCTAGTCACCTATCCTAGTGACAACTAAGTATCTAAGCAGAGTTTGTTCGCTTCTGCCAATAGCACTCCGATGCACCAAGGGTGTGGGCGAGCTGAAAACCACAGCAAACACCCCCTCAAAGGGGTCATGTGCTTGGTGCCAATCAGCATGAAGTACTTGCAGCTCAAAGCCGTGGATGCCAAGTTACGGTCCACATATTGATAATCTTCGAGAATTAAAACAGATCTTGTATTGGTGTGATCGCTGAGGACTCACTTAGAAGATACATATCAAAAAGCACCAAGATCTCGGGTTGGGACTCATCTCTGACTGTCACACCAGAAGAGCATGGCAACATCTTAAAGAATGACCAGAGTGCAGTTGGACGAGTGAAGTGCACCCTGTCCCTGCCTGAACTGTGAGCAAATCGCCACTGCCTGAGCAGTGGAAGTGCTGGGAGTGGCAGAGTCATGGAGGCTGAAAATCGAGCAGCAAAAGTCGTTGGACTCGGCTTTTTAAATCACTGGACTTGGCAAAATATTTTTTTGGCTTAATAGTTGATCGATGTAGGTTTCATCAATAGCTTTGGGGGATCAAAAGCTGATCATGAGTCGTCCCCATCAATATTGCTTTCATCCCTGTATAATGTGCGCTCAAGAGGAAAAAATGATTGTCCTTCGCGGAATGTTCCTACTGTTGCCATCGCTCATTAATGTGATCATGTACCCATCATTATTGATCATAATTGCTCATGACTCATCACTTCTCATCAATCATCAACCGTTGAGTGCTGCTGATTGCATTACGGCTTGTGCTTCTCATGTTGAGGAATGCCCAGATTCCATACTGGACTGCATAGGTGTTGCTACTTTTTGCCGTCGCCAATTCAGCGCTTTGAAACTTGCCCGGAAGTACTGTCTCACTGTCTTGAAAAATCTGCTGGTGGGAAAAGTTTGTACCAACAAAACACCTTTCTGCTGGAAAAAAACATTCCCCAATTGACAACAACAACAACAACAACAACAACAACAACAACAACAACAACAACAACAACAGCTTTAACCTGGCAATGACAAGAACAACATCAGCAAGTCCCAACACCAGCAGCTGCATCAAGATTTTGCGAAGCTTTCTGCCTGCCTCCTCCCGTGCAGCAGCGAGGGCACGTGCAGATAACTCCTCCAGAGCGACCAAGCAACAAACATTGAGAACATTTAAAAACCGTATTTTTACCCTGGGATTCAACCATCATTAAGCTGCCGGCACCTTTCAGGGAGCCAGTCATTCAAACAGGTTTGTGAACTGGTCGACCGTGGAAGCAACTGATCGACTGTTGAATGGGAACCTTTTGGGAAGCTATGTTGAAAGATGACGAGGCTATACAAGATCAAGGCTTAAGAGTTTGTTACGTTGCACGTTTGGAGGTTCCTTGAACCATGGGAAACTGGGAACCGCTGGGGCTCAAGATTCCAAGGTTCCTGGTTGGAAGTTGCAAGCTTTTGGAAAGGTGTAAAGCTGAAACAAAAAAAAGAAACAGCTGATTGAAAGGTCGCTGCGTTGTCTTTAACAAAGTCTTTTCCAAGCCGAAAAAAATATTAGCGACCCATGCCAGTGCCCGTCAGCCAGGATCCTTACATCTATTCACTTCTGAAAATGGTTCTGAAAACGATTTGAGTTCCTTTGTCAGAACGAGAGGAAACTCCGTCAACCCACCAACGACAAGGATGATCAACGTTTATCTTGTATCATCCAAGTATTCTTCAAAGCAAGTGAGCACCAGTGAGGGGTCACAGAGCCATGATCATGTTTATCGGAAGGCAGACTCAGGATTGACTATGATTATCATGTACAAAGACCCGGGAAAACTTGAAATTGCACTAAAAAACCCAAGCGGAAGTTGTTGATTTGCTGCTTCAGTATTGACTACTTCAGTAAGGACTGCAGAATATTGGTTCTTGGATCACCCCAGTTGTCTCATACCAACCTTAAGCAACCCAGTTTCTATGCTGGACACACACTTCCCTTCATCCCTCTTGTTGGCTATGTACCATGTGTTATTGGTCGCCAGCATTGGCAGCAATCCGAGAATGGGTTACCACAATCTGTATCAAACCCTGCAGGTTATTATCCCGCTGCACAATCCACCACTCAGAATACCTGACATTGCCAAGTTGGCCCCTGAGCAACCCCAACTTGGATGGAGCATTGCAGCTCGGACATCTGCTTCTGCAAGTTCTCGGTCTGAGTTCGTGGAGGTCTAAGGGGAACGGGAATGGATGGACAAAACTGAAGAGGTGGGCTAGGGAGACCCATGGCCGTGAAGTTTGACCAGTGAAGATGTTTCAATAAAAAATGATGGGAATGTTTTAGTAAATGTGATGGCTCTAAGCCCATGCCACAGAACGACCGTGTGATTACCGAATCAGACAGCTTTCCATAGAGAAGGAATGCTGGCTTTTACCTTTTCAATAATCTGTACAAAGCACCTTACCCCCAAACTGCCCCAAAGCTGTTTCCCTTGGAAGAAACGAACACATTTTGGACAGCTTGGAGTCCGAGTACCAATCATTTATGGACAACCTCACTCATGATTTCATGTGAATTCGGGGGACCCAACTTATGCACATCAGGCCCAGCATTCCTCAGAGATGCTTGTGAATGATTGAGAGCTGGTTTGTTGATGCAAAACCAGTGACGATGCAGATCATGGTCATGGTTGACGAGGGTGGCGGGGATAGTGAGCAACAAACAACAAGTAAGACAATATACCGCAGCGTATCAATTCTACTCCTTGATTAAAGACTATTCCCGGAGATCACCACTCAGGCTGCCATCACCGAAGCTCAAGGGTTGTCTGAGCTAAGGGGATTGTACGATGGATTTTGCCGCAGCATCTCTGCGGCTTCGTGTCAAATGTCCACTCTTACCATTCGTGTAATCAGCACGGCAAGCCGTCCTCCAGTGTAATCCATCCAACCATGGATGATAACGACATATAACCACCAAAAACAAGCAGCGAATAGAACACTCACCAACTGATCAGGGGGTGGGCAACTGTTTCTCTCTAAGAATAACAGGAGGGAGATCTACAACAGGAGGGAGATCTGCAACAGTAGGGAGTTGCTCCCACATGTTACAGGGAACAGGGGGACACCGTAGGAAGACCACGGTAGGACGGCAGCTTCGGCTTCAGCAGCCCCACCTGGGTGCTATGAAGCTCCCAGAGTTGATCGACGGAGGCTTTGGCCCTCAGACCTGCAAACTAAAAGAAGGGAAGGTGGAAAAATGGAGGATGTAGGAAGATATTGTGACATGCCCAAGAAGAAAGTTTGCAGAAAGGAAAGAGGATATAGAAAGAAACGCGTATAAGAGGAACTGAAAAAAAGAGGAAGGAAAAGAAAAAGAAAAAGATCGAGAAGAAAGAGGAGAAAGAAAGAGAGCAGGAAAAAGATAAAGAGACAAAGAAAGAAGAAGAGACAACTGAATCTGGAAGAAACCAATACATTTATGAATTATATAATCGTTGTTGAATCAATGATGTAATGATGACATGACGCGATGAGATTTGATATGTATGCACGCAAATATGTACGCACGCGAGTATGTATGCAAGCCTCTGATGCATGTTGTACGTAACCAATGTAATAGAATTGTCATGTGTGGAATGTATGTAATCTATGCAATGCTTGTAATGCATCAATGTATGTCATCTCTTTCCCCAATAATAACTCCAAACATATCTGCTTGATTTTGTCAGTTGGTTTTCTAGCTGGTTTCTTTCAAATGAACAGTGCAAACATAAAATGCCAGCAGGCGGTTCACTCTATTCACTGCCTCCTCAAGGTCAAGTATCCCTTGTCCCTCCTTGATTTTAAGCTCCTTCCAGTCCTGTGTCACAACTAGTTGTTTGATCTCGAATTCAAGAAGCAGCTGGGAATTTCCTTGCCAGAGACTATTTTGGCAATATGTTAGGACGATTCATGAAAATTACGGAGATGGAGTATTTGAAATGCAAAAACACCTGCGACACCAGTTTCCCCCCAGTATGTAGAGCCTATCTGGGTTCTAGGAGTGAACTAGCTCTATATTTTTGATTGTGACTTCAAATGGCGCGTCCTTGCCACATGATATTCCGTAATATTTCGTCAGGAAATATACATTGCATTTTGAATGCAAACACATTTGTGACAGCTGATGAATTCAATATATACTGCTTCCACTGGCCATGGCAATGTAAGGCACAGGCCAACAAACAGGGAGCCCGAAATCCAATGCATTGGACCTGAACAATCTCTTGTCTGCTCCATGCTGCCCCCGTCGCACAGAGCCTCAACAGACTTCACTCAGCAGGA
>VSDK01029640.1:109914-122567 GCA_009767595.1 Symbiodinium kawagutii | reverse complement strand
AATGGGCAGTGTCTATCAGGTACGCGGGTGAGTCTATCGGCATCGGTTGCCCAATGCAAATGCAGTTATAAATATGCTATAATATGCTTAATATATATATATATATATATCATATCTCATGCAAATATGTTTTTGGCCTTCAATGGTTGCAGTTTCCAACGCATCAACCGTATTGACCAGTGTCCCTTGACGACTGCGTCCTACCACCTGTTGAGAATGGATAAAATTCTGGCTCAATAGTGTTCATCATTGCTGTTGGGATGTTAGCATATACCTCTTGTCACTTCAAATGTTCGGAGTTGGCCGGCAAAAACACCCAAAACATCCAAGACTGGGTCACGTTCCTGAGATCCGCCAGCTTGTTCTACTCATGAACCAGGTAGCTTGACAACTCATTATAATGCTCGACCCACGATTCACTTCAACAATAAAGCCATCATTGAGCCATGATAATGGTGAGGCCATGGTTAAGCAAAATGCTGAGCATTACTGAAACGGGCGCGCAAGGATCAGCCACCTCCTAACAGCGCGCCAAGTCACATCCTTCATGACTGAATAGATCCGTGCCTGGCGGGGCTGGGGAGTTGCGCTTCAAAGGGAGTTCTATGGGAGTTCTATGGGAGTTCTTTGGCACTTCATTTATGTATTCAATTTTTGATGTATTGAAGTGGGAGTTTTCTATGGGACTTCATCTTTTGCTATTGAAGTTCCTTGCGGAAGCAATCAGGAATCCAAGATGTTGATGAATCTCCAGTAGGTATCCATGAGGAATGTCCATTTTTGGATAAACATCTTCCATGTGCATGGTCTGTGGGATGTGCTCGTTCTGCTCGGGAATCGGCTGCGCACCAACACCTAGCCAGTATCAAATTAATCAAGAACAAAGACTTGAGCTTGCGCGTTTTCTGGGTGTGAACAAATAGTAGGGAGAAAAAACGAAAGATCATCTAACCCGCAAGCGGGATGTGTTGCATACCATGACTAAAGCATCCAACTTAAAGCACTTCTTATTCCGTGCTTGTTAGAAAAGCGAAGTCAGTGAAGGAAAATGCACAAGAACTTGTACTTGATGCTACCAGGGGTTCCAACAGGGATTTTCTCATCACTTCCAGCAAAGTCTGAGAATGGCAACATTGAGACCGAATAGCCATCTTATACATCACGTTCTATTTGAACATGTGTAGCCGGACAGTGATCACCACATGGCTCCATATCTGTCCTGAAGCTCATCATCTTCCCCGTTGCGGCAAAAGCGCTCCAGCGCATCCAAACGTCGACTTAGGGCTTCGATGTCCTACGCAGTATGACTTTCAGGCCACAACTGACTACCCCATGGTTTGAGATGTGATGTATATCATATCGGTAGTTTGGATTATTTATAAAGATCTATAAAATAGGGGGTACCCACAACAACCAAACATTACAAAAACTGACATTTCGAGAAGGTAAACCACCTATCTTCGCACGTGCTCCATTTACGGACTTGCACTGTCCGCAGTAAGTCATGCCTGTTGCAAGCCTGATTATCTGAAAAGACCAAAATATCAACATCCGAATTTGTCCCTATTTTAGCTCAGCTGATTACTATAGTTGCTTGAAACATAGACTACTGTACTGAATGCAATGTACATACATGCATCTATGTGCTGGCACACATACACACACAATACACGTTTACATTGCTGACCACCTCGAGTTTTGCAAGGTAGCGGATTCACATTTTGAAGAGATACACACGACTGAATAAAGAACACAAACTTCCAAGGCCATGTGCCGATAAGACATGATACGAACTTCGGAGCAAGTTGTTTCCAGTAAAAAAAGGAAACAAGCAGCTAAAAGCTAAGCATGAGTCAAAATCTGCATGAAATATATTGCTCAACGAGATGTGATGCCATGATCTCGCTGCTGGCCGATAATTGCAACATAGAGCCAAACGACGCCAAGTTGTTCATGAAGTTCAAGAAGAAAACAGGCATGATAACAAAGCCAAATGACTACAGTACATTGAAATATCAATTCCTTTGCCCTTCCCTCTACTTTCGGCCCGTTCACTTTGGAGTACAGTACAATCTGCTGCCCGTTGGCATTTGTAGTTCACATCCTCTAGCTACGAAGAAACCATGGCAAAATCCCCTTTTGAAGAGAAATGAATGCATTTGTGGTTCACATCCTCTTGCCCAAAAAACCATGGCAAGATCCACTTGTGAAGAGAAATACTGTAAATGCTGGGAGGTGGAGAGAAAATGCACGCCGAAATAACAAGTCGTGATTTCGTAATTTCTGTTGCGGAGAACCTTTGGCACACCATGGACACATATGAACACAGCCAGGTGAGTCCTCAGACATGCGCCAGCTGCAAAGGGCTCCAGTTCCAGCCTCCACAGAGTTCCGGGGAGCGATGTACACAGCTCCAAGAAGTGCAAACAGCAAGGACTGAGCCAACCACAGCCATGATAGCATGACAGTATCACCAGCAACAGCAGCACCGGCAGAAGCAAGGACATAAGAAACAGAAGAGCAGCAGCAGCAGCAGCAGCAGCAGCAAACGTAAAAGAACCAGCACATGCCAGCAGAAACAGCAGCAACAACAGCAGCAACCACGTAATCCCAGACCCATACTATCAGCCCCCGCCCCACCTAATATGCATAGATTCTCCTCCCAAACAAAATAAGGACTCTTGACGGTGGGTCATAGTACGGGGATACCATCATTCAAACGAAATATCTCTCTGCAAACAAAATGTGCACATCGTGAAAATGCTTGACTTGCCATCCTACAATATCTCTCACTCGAAGCAGAACGCCTCCAAACGTGACAGCCTGCTTTCCAAGGCCAAGATTGACTCATCCATTGCTTTGTGAATCTGGTTCACTCACGCCAGAACTTAAGTCAAAAGTTCTACAATATCTACAATGCTAGATGGGACAATTTTTTGACATGTTGGAAATGCAGAACCTGTAAAATAATATTGACCAAATTGATTCCCATACCAAAAAATCAGTTGGATTGCTTTGGAAATCTGATCTGAAATGACTTTCACGTGATGTGCATACGTACCAGCACCTTACAGATCTTCTGAAAAGCTGAGCCAACAGCACCAGTCGAAAAGCCTTAGATCCTATCTGCATCAAGCTTGACTAGATTCAAACACGAGTTCAATGGGTAGAACAGTGAGTGCAGCAAAAAGACGGCATGCAAAGGCAAACATTCTATCAGGAGAAAAAGGAGAAGAAAAGAAAGAAACAAGGGTATTGCAGGTGGCAATGTGAGTATTGCCAAGAGGGTCGGGAAATCAGCCCCGACAAAACATAACAGATTTTGCTCTTATTGGGGAGGATCCAGTTGGGCACAGCAAGGCTTAATAAACCTTACTAAACCACTATAAAGAAGTTCTATGCCTTAATATTGGTTTATGGGGGTTGGTGTGTTTTGGCTCGCTTATTTAGGGCTAATATTAGCCCATTTAAGGGCGATATAAGAAACACACAATTTTGCGAAACCCAAAATCTCTTATTAAGGGATTTTGTAAAAAAAAAAAACGGCTGCAGTAGTGAAATTGAGGGGAATTAACCGATGTAAAGGAGGCTTGCTTAGTAAGGCTTATTAAGGGAGGTGCAAACTCTTGATTGATTTACAAAATCTCTTAATAAGCCTTATTAAGGATCACCTCACTGCAGAGATGCTCAACACAGAAAATCATCGCATCGTGCATGGTAGCAATGTGGGTTTCACCACTGGATTTTATGGTTTGTTGGTTGCTTTCATTATTACACCTTAGTAAGCGAGGTCACCTTTCCACAACGAGTTCATAGCTTTTTTTGCTTGTGACAACTTGCCCACAGGCCAAATCTCTTAATAAGGAATGTTGGTTTACTCTGTTTTGCTGGTGCTGTTTTGCCGGGTTGGCTTAAGGAAATTATGACTTGATCGGCAGGGAAATCCTTACACTTCAATCATAACCACCCCCTACAACTTGTAGATCAATCCTGGATTTCAAGAGGTCATTTGGTGGATTTTGACCTTCAAAAGTCCCTTCCTACAAAACAGTGGTAGCAGGCTACTTGATTGTGCTCTTGGTCCATTGTGCATGCTTCGCAATCAAACATCTTTTCCCAAGGTCGGCTCCGTTCACTTGCCAGGCTCCAACCCCACTGTACCAGGCAATGAACTGAACTCTCAAGATTCTGGGCCTTTGTTGCCTGTGTCAATCCTTTGTCTTTCAGGAATTCTAGTACGACAAACTTCACAAAATCACATTGAAATCACGCTTCAAGTTCTGGGATTTTGAGGAACACTCCATGCACATTGCACTGGAACAAACTGTACAATTGGCGACACGAAGACTGCGGTGCTACACCCGCTGTAGCACAAGTCAGAGCACATGGATTTCTGTAGGCAACCTCAGGTCGAAGTCGAACTCTGTGCGTCTGCGCGTCAGGGAAATTCAACACCTTTGCCTAACCTCGTGAATCTCCACAACGCGCAACATGTCAATGATCAGATCTCTAAATTTGCGTGGTGTAGATTGAGCTGGAGTCTTGGAAAAAAAATAACAACCAAAGCATTGCTACATTGCTTCTCAAACTCCGAAAAAGGGCCATGGTGAAGAAAGATACGCTGAAAACAAATATGGGGTCCTCTCAATGCTTGAACAGCGGATTTTGGAGACTCACAATGACGCGGAACATAGTTCCAACTGTAGAGGTCGACACTAGTTCCCTGAATCTTGTTCCCCAATACACGTGTTTCCGCACTGTCACTGGATGATTGGGACCTGAAACCACCACCTGTTTTCTCCCTGATGCTAAATGAGTTTAGCACAAACTTTTCAGAACATTGCGATATTCACGCCACCAAGAAAAAGTGTCCCTCCTGTGACTTTCAAACTGACAAAATTCAAATTCAGCTTCAGGCAATAACGAACCACATCCGGTACCGGTATCCTGCCGAGACTTTCTTGTGCAACAGGCTTGTGTTTGCACCCAAAAAAAGAAGATCGTCACGACAAAAAGCAGTGGCTGAACAGTTGGGTTTGGGCATGGTTTGTCCAAGTGTAGCAATTGATGAGGCAAGTCCATCAACACCACGCTTTGCGCTGCACTCCCTGCCTGAACCATACTGAAAGTGCCAACCTGAATGCGGGACGACAACCGGTGGGTGGCAGGTTGTGACAGTGGGAATACAACAACCAACAGGACTGGGAATGCAAAATCACTACTGTTTATTTCGAAAGGTCAGCAAATGGAATTCCAAATGCATTTTTCTAAGCACGAACACATGCATCTTAGGCTTGTCCATCCCGAAATGATCATTCGGAAAACCCACCAGCTATGGCGGGTATACCATTTTGGACAAAGCCAAGTATACCTGGTTGCTAATTTTCAACCCCTATGAAAAATATGCTTGTCAACTTGTTAACCAACCATTTGTCGCAATGACTAGGGAAAATAAAAAAGTTTAAAACCACCAATCAGATTATGTTCTCACAACGACCGCTGCACCTGAAGTCTCGTGCCCGGCAGCAGTGGTGCCGCCTGCGCGCCGTGCGCAAACGGAAAACCGCTGGTTGTGTTGGTTCATGACCCGAAAGATCCGTGATACGCCCCATTGTCGCAATGGAAAAATTGATGTTCAAAACACTTGATGTTGCTCTTCCCTTGTTTCCTTTTTTGGCATGTTTGTTTTGCAAATGATCGACTGGCTGTCTTTAACCCCTGAAGTACAATGTGATGCATTGAAATCGGGAAGGGAAAACTCGAGGGGTCAGTTGGGATGCAAATGTCGATGGGAGAGGATGTTTTTACCCTCCCTCCCTACACCCCCTTCCTGCCCCTTGCTACGAATCATTCTCCCCGTGTAAGCTCGTACACTGCGCAATGTTCTGGCAGAATTTACGACAACATGTAGCGTTGGTCATAACGAACAGAGTCCAGGGTCCTTTCCTTCTTAAGAACTCCAAAAGTGTTCCTTCAGAGGACTGGGGTCCTCCTTGGGGTCCTCCTTGGGGTCCTCCTTGGGGTCCTCCTTGGGGTCCTCCTATCTGCACAGTGTACCCATGTCTGTGCCCGTGGCGCAGCCTGAAGCGCTGGATGCTTTTGATGGAGCAGAAGCCTTGCTCCCCAGCGCCACCGAGGCTTGGTCAACGGTGGTTGACTAAGACTGGGAACCAACATTCTGCTTCAAAAAATCCTGCTTGATAAGTTGCGAACCCAGATATGTTTGAGGTTTCAAGCTTCAGGATTTGTTCTATCAACGTGAAAAATGACAATGAACAACCAGTTGTACTGCCGTTCATAGTTTTATCATTGCCACTTTTTGGGTTGTAAAGTCCCAGCCACGAAATCGGGTATCAACCAACCAGGACTTGCACAGCTGAACTTGGGTGTTGCACAAGTTTCGGTGCGGTCACCCAAATCTTAATCAAGTAACCAATGCTTCTACGTATTCAGGTGTGTTTTTCTTTATCCCATGGTATCTCGTATTTTGAACAAAAAGGACTGCAATGGTGCGTCCACCTACTGCCGTGCCTTACAGAGAATCCTTGCGGCAGTTCTTTGCAACTCAACCCCCCCTGCCGTTCCAAGCAATCTGATGAGCGCAGGGTCAAAAAACACTTCCAAGAAACTGGGCTACTGGACTGGAGTAATGTCGATCTTTACGGTTCACTAAGTCATTGGCATCAACATTAGCTTTTGCATAAATTTGATGAAGCAAAGCCCTGCCATGCCTGTACAACTTGAGCCTGAAGAAGAACACCTTCTGGTCCTTCATGAACCTATTGAGATGGTGGAAATCCAAGTGAAGTGAGACTCCTCCAAACCTGGAGGGTGAAAAAAGTGCTTCGGGGATTGACAGTTGGTGTCTTCAAGAACTGCTGTGTAGCAAAAGCACGATGCCTGTAGCACCTCCAAGACCAAGTGCCTGACAGCAGAGCTCGGTGGTTGTGAACAAAAAGCAGCCACCGTGGGAATTCCGTTTCACCCTGTGATGAAGCACCACCAGCAAATCTCAAATCTCCAAAGTCGATCTTGCGAAGCAAGTGGTGAACCTATGCTGAACTTCAAACATCACTACTGAATCAAAATGAGATCCTGACTTGCCAGGAGCAGCCTCAATCCAGTCGTCAAAGAGATATGACATCCAAACACAACGGTGAAGCAAAGATCCAAGACTTGCAACTCAGGGGTTCAACACATTCTATGAATAAAGTTTTCCTCTGCAGTTTTTCTTTTATCTTGAGCTTGCCACTCTGCATCTCTCTTTGCCTGCCGCAAGCACTATTCAAGGTCTCGCAACAATGAAACAAAATGTGAAGCAATGAATGTGTTTGACATCTTTGCATGTTTGGCCCAGCCTTTCCGCAAGATGGTCTCTGTCAAATACTGCCGGACCTTCACGACTTCATGGATCTGTAGCACTTGACTGTCCGATTGCTCTCAGTGCAGCTGAGCAACACTTGAGGCATAGCGATCTTGCAATCCACGGGGGAGAGGTCGATGGCGATTTTGTTTCAAGGAAGGGTTCACATGAACCTTGGCAGGTTGGATCCTGATTTTTGCACCTTGACTCGAGAAGATTTCAGTCTCTGAATTGTTTTAATCCGTGATGGGCCCATTCTGGGCTCATATTCCTGGCTGAGAATTGGGCTGAGAGCTCCATCCAATCAGCCAAACAACCTCTGCGGACCTTTGCTCAGAATTTCTGGATCTTGAGGGCTCATCTTGAATCAATTTTTGGAGCCATGTCATGTACATTATAGCCAACACATGCTAGCACATCATGGCGAGGAACAGAAAACAAAAGGAGATACTGGCAACTAAACTCAAACGCAAGGTAAACGAAACAGCATCCCGTGACACACTCGGTTTAGTCCTGCAAAACTGTGAATCAAACGTTCTTTTTGGTGGCTATGCCTCCACAAACATGCAGTGTCTGTTGGCTAGGTATGCCTTTCCTAATACAAAGTGTGGGGCATTACATTAAAGTTCCTACATCAAGAGTGGTTTACCGCATACACAATATCATGGTCTACGACGTGGTATACAACATTACAGACCACTTAAAGTCCTGTACAACATCACCCTCTGACTACCAGATTTGCTGTCAGTCCTCTACTTGGACTATTGCTAATCAGCTGGCCAACGGCTACAAAGTGTTTGCTGCCAAGTTTAGTTGCAAGCTATTTGTCTTTCCTCAAAAATGGTCCAAGATCACCTAATGACGTTTTACTCTTTCGCTTCCGCAGGGCTTCTGATCACAACATGCGTTGCATCTCATGGTTTTGACGCAGAGCATTGACGCAGTGCCAAGACTCTGGCCTCTGATGAAGATTCAACCTGGCAACAAAGCAAGGCAACAAGACCTGCCAGGTAAATACTGCAGGTGTTTTGGAAATATTGCATACTAATGATAGCCATTGAAGCGATTATAAAGCTAAAGCTTTGGCACTTCATCTTAGATACTTGGCAATCAAAGGAGACTGAAGCTCACCTTCGTTCTCTTCTCGGGCCGGCTAAAGCTGCCTGCGGAGTTCTGGGCCTTGCGTAGCACAGCAAGAGGAGCAGCACGAAAAATAAGGGAAACTAAAAAAGGACACAACAATATATATCCAACCAGAACAAGAACACACAACAACAACAACAACAACAACAACAACAACAACAACAACAACAACAACAACAACAACAACAACAACAACAACAACAACAACAACAAGATAGTACCAAAACAAGATTGATAACAATATCAACCATGACAGGAAAAAGACAGCAGCAGCAGCAGCAGCAGCAAAACCTACAGCAACAGCAAGAAGAAAAACACGTCCTAGCATTACTAAGTACTAGCATTGTTACTACTAACACTCCATTTCCTACTCCTACTCCTACTCCTCCTCCTCCGACTGCGACTGCGACTCCTACTACTACTCCTACTCCTAGGGTTAAGGCGACGGCTACGGCTACTGCTACGACTTCTGCTACTGCTAATGCTGCTACTACTACCACCACCACCACTACTACTACCCTTACCCACTACAATTACAAGTAGGACTACTGCTATGACCCGCGCCATCACCACTTCCACAAGCACAACTGCTACATCCATCAATTGCAGACGCAGACCATGCCTGCCGGTGCCGAAACCGATCTGCTCCCAGAACCTGGCAGCATACATCAAGCACCATGTTTGCACAGAAACTGGTGATGACTAATCGGCACTTCTGAGCGCACCTGCAGCATGTTTTATGAATCTGGCGCTGAAAACTCACACCAACACAGCGTACAATGTTGATTATGCAGAGCTGCCTTTGGTCGTGCCAAGTCAGTTTCAGCAACCTTGTCACACAGATTGTTTTTAAAGATTAAAACCCAAATGTGATTGTTTGGCTAAAAATCCTTGCTGCAAAGATCTGCAAAGTCTATGTTAAACAGCTGCGGCAAGATTGGAAATCCTGTGGCGAATCATTTTACTGATTACAAATGGCCCTACTCCCAAGGGGCTAAAAGGCACATGAAAACTCACGAAATCTAAGAGCATTTAGGCTTCGGTTTCTTGCATACGAATTTCCATCGAGGGAAACCTTTAACAAATACACACGCTTACAATTTGCCTATCACGTACGTATGGTCGACACACGGCTGCGAAGCTCAACACCATGAGCACTTCTTCCCAATTATGCCTGGGCCTGGACAGGCACTCAGTATCATCAACACAATTTCGTACGCTGCACTGTTTTGATTCGGAATTGTCACCAAATTTGGATTTGGGCATGTTTGAGAAAACAGCACATGATGCACGTCCACAAAATTTTGGCCTAAGATGGGCCAGAAAATATATTCACAAAGCAGAGTACATGAATGATACAGCATGAAAAATGTCAAAAGGTTTGTCACTGCCACGATTGACATCATGGCATTGCACTTTCCATCTGAGTTAATGCTGAATGAGGTAATCGAACTAGCAGTAAAGAAAGGGACAGGGAGACACTGACAAGTGCATGCAAGCGCACACACTCACACACACATATATGTATACATGTAAATATATATATATGTAAACATTGAAATGTATATATGTATATATGTATATATGTATATATGTATATATGTATATATGAAAATATGCATATATGTATATATGTGTATATGTATATATGTATTTATGTAAATATTTATATATGTAAATATGTATATATGTAAATATGTATATATGTATATATGTATATATGTATATATGTATATATGTATATATGTATATATGTATATATGAATATATGTATATGTGTATATATGTATTTAAAAAAAAATAGATATAGAAATAAATATATATGTATATATATATATATAGATATAGAAATAAATATATATGTATTTTTATATATATATATATATCAAATATATGTGTGTGTTGGATACCTGAATTATTGTGTTGATTCCGCTGGCCCAGCAATGTTCACTTTGCATTCCCGTTCAGAAATTGATAGCAACTCGCGGATTCGTTACATTTTTGTTTTCCACAATTTCACAACGTTGGAGTGACAAAGTTGGACTGTCAACCTTCTCCATGTTACTGTTGCAAAGCATTGAAGGACGGAGGTTGCGTTCAACTGGCAAGTATCAGGGAGAGACTGATCCTTTGCAACATTTACTTCAGTCGAAGGCTGGAGGTTTGTTCAGCCCATTTATTGAACAAGAAGCGTATTTTGCACAAATGTTCGCCATGTTTAGATTCACACTTCGCATATTTTTGGTAGCGCAAGTGCTCATTCTGTGGTTTCACAAAATATTTGCTACGTTCACAAAAGTTTCGCTACCCGTTTGTATTTTTGTCCAAACAACAATGTTGTGCCCAAAATATTGCACCCGATTCAACAACACTTCTAGCATCGAGTAACTACCACCCATCAGTAATAACGACACGTCAACATCAGGAAGGGTAATATGTTCCGGCGGATGCGCAATGTGGACCTGGTATGTGCCAAATCCCTATTTTGCAGCAGTCTGCCAATAAAGCTAAAGCTCAACATGATAACGTCCTGGTACCCATTGCAAAAAAAAAGTTTTGTGTTTTCCAGCACAAAAGGAGCGATTGCCTCAAAATTTTCGTTGGATGCAAGTATGGCACCTTATATGTTCACAAAAACATGCGACGACTCAGAAACTATAGCGCAAACACATCTGCTTTGGCAGGACCCGAACAACAACGAACAAAACAAAGCAAAAGGGTGAAACAACAACAGCAGCAGCAGCAGCAACAACAACAACAACAACAACAACAACAACATCAACAACAACAACAACAACAACCACAACCACAACCACAACCACAACAACAACAACAACAACAACAACCACAACAACAAGAACAACAACAACAACAAAAACAACAAAAACAACCCGCCGGACCGGAATCCGCGCTGGTAAAATACCCATTTTCTCTGAAAACGTCATTTTCGCCTCAGCGAAGCCAGCATTGGGCGTCATGAAAAACCTCTAAAAAATGACGTCGTTTTCTAGAGGTTTTTTGAACAAATCGTTGTTTTCCCATGGGTAAATCCATATTTGCCATGAAAGAGGTCGGCACTTGAAGCAGCTCTTTTTTTAGGCTCGCTGCAACGCGCGCACAGTCTCCTTGGCCAGGTTTTTGCAGCAGTGGATGTATCGCCACTGCCACACTTTACAGTAGAGCAGCAAGTCCTTGTGCTTTGCACGCAAGGACTTTGGAACATACTTCTTGCAAGATGACCACGCAGCATCAATCGTGCCAGTATGGCACAAGATAGTGCTGCGATTGCGTGTCACCTTCTTCACAAACTCACCTTTGTGATGAGCCACGGAGGAGTGCAAGATATTCAAATTCTTTGTCAAGCGGATGTAACACTTTGCGCCATCCGTGAGCAACATGGTCCGTGAGCAACATGGTCCGTGAGCAACATGGTCCCGAGCAACAACGTGCCACGAACGTAAACATGCCCTCAGCCCCCCCAAACCACACACACCCGTGCGTGACGTAGCATCAACACCGTGCACAACGTACCACGAACGTCAACATGCCCCCAGCCCCCCCAACCCACACCCACCCGTGCGTGACGTAGCATCAACACCGTGCACAACGTACCACGAACGTCAACATGCCCCCAGCCCCCCCAACCCACACCCACCCGTGCGTGACGTAGAATCAACCTGACATACGCAGTTGTTGCCGACATGCAAAAATTGACATTTCGTCAGCGCGGTTTTCGGTCCGTAGGCAAAAACAACAAAAACAACAAAAACAACAGAAACAACAGGAACAAAAACAAGAACGACAAGACAGACAACAAGGACAACAACAAGGACAAAAACAAGAACGAGAACACGAAAAACGGGAATACCACCTAAAACAAAAAGAACAACATGAACAACTTAAAAAAACATAAACAACACAAACATCATAAACAACGAAAACAACAAGAACACCTGCAACAACACGAACGACAAAAACAAAAAACAACACAACCACAACAATTATAAAACGAACAACGCGAGGAACAAAAAAACAACTGACTAACAACAAAACAACAACAAAAAAACAATGACACCAACAAAAACCAACAACAACAAAAAAACAACAACAACAAAAACAACAACAACAACAACAACAACAACAACAA
>VSDK01029640.1:94987-96452 GCA_009767595.1 Symbiodinium kawagutii | reverse complement strand
CAACAACAACAACAACCAACAACAACAACAACAACAACAACAAGAAGAAAGTCCTTGCGGTCATGTCTGGGACGCTGCAGCACTTCATCTCGTTTGTAAGACTCACGGTCTTCGTAGACCAAGTATCAACCACTAGAAAGGAACGAGGATGCCACAGCATAGACTTTTTGCCGTAGTACCGTTTCTTTCGCTCGCTGCTAAATATACAAAACACGAAAATGAAATTTTTAAAATCCTTCAGACAGATTATCTGTGTCCAAGAACCTCATACATGAAATTGCAACACCACATTTGCAGTTATAGAAAAAATAGCAAGAACCGCTACGACATGTTTTTTTGCTCGCCTGCATTGCCTCGGTGGCACTAACCTAAGGTCGATAAGAAGCACTGAAACCAGGTGGTGAAACAAAGTGAAACGAAACGAAGCGCCGAAACGATGAAGCAACAGAAGCAAAGGCAGTAAACTGCGAAAAAATATTCATCAGAACCGCTACGACACAGTATGTACAGAACAATTTGCACAGACATGAAATAACTGCGTTGAGAATGTCTCTTCAAACAATCCCAAAATTGTCCTTTTTCTGGAGCCTGCCCTTTTGCAATGTTGGTAAGTTCCAATTCTCAAAGCAGGACCCAACTCTTCCAGAGACAAAGGGTCCACCGCCACCTTGGCCAGAAGCAGTGTCTCAAGTGGGAAGCTTGTACAAGTGCACAAAAAGAAGAATCTCGCTTTGCAGCAGCCAATAAGCGAATCGAAAAGCAATCTCGTCCATCTTAACATCTTATGTATCGATATCGTCCAGCGGGACAGAAATGGAGGACACGGAGGAGTCCAACAACAAGAAAAGGAAACGCACACGAAAGGTCAAGGCCGTTTTTATGAAAAACGCAGAGCGGCGCAGCAGCTCTTTTTCACTCGGGTTCTTGAGCCAAACCGGTATCCGTTCAGCAACGTCTCAAGTCAGTCTTCCTTAAGAAGATCTCCAGACGACTTCACTCTACTCAACTCTTTCTTAGAGTTCAACTTCTTCTCAGTCAAGTTCAAAAAGTCAAAAAGCAACTCAAGCTTCAAGATTAAAAAGAAACTACTCTCAAGACAAGTCAAAACTACTTCTACTGCCTCTAGCGGCTTCCTAGTCGTCCTAGATGCTCTACAGTCCAACTCGATGAGTTTACTACCACTACCTATGATACACTATGGAACTTCCTGACACAAAATTTGGGTCAGCAGTCAAACCAAAACACACAAAGACCAAAAAGAGGCCAAGGCAAGACAACACAGGGACCCAAAGAGGTACCACCACCGATCCTTACTCAGGCAAATGAATTAATTTCAAAGTGTTATGGAAACGTACTCCATCCTGCACAAACAGGTCTCCTAACTTTCACAACTTGGAGAATAAATATTTGTTAATATCTGGAATTAATTCTATTTTCACGATTGCGTTGCGTCAGGGCGGCCGTT
>VSDK01029640.1:44987-89987 GCA_009767595.1 Symbiodinium kawagutii | reverse complement strand
TGGCTATTCCCAGTGGTTTATGGAAGTCATAAACACTTTTGTTAAGAAAACCAAGGACAAACAAATCAGAATAAAGTACGGTATATTCAAAAAGTGCACTACTCCGGCATAGGCCTGAGATAGCATGTTTCCAAGCAAACACTGAAGCATTGACAACCAAAGTTTGATAACTAAAAACAACTGAAGGAACAGAAACTATGAGACGAAAAGCGGTGGGCAAATGAAAGGACTACCAGCTAGTGGGGGCGAACAAATCGCACGGCACAGAAAAGCAAGAGTGAATGTCGCTAAGCAATGCGTAATGTAGCATACAGCTGGATGCTGCCAACCTGTTGGTGGCTTCTCCACTGAAGCAGATTTGTGCAAACTTTTTGGCAGGCTGCGGGGAACAGCTTGGTGTCCCAAAACGAAACACCATCTCCCAGCTGCTTCAGCAGACCATTGCTGGCTCTCTCGGTTGGGATGGCCGCTGTATTCACCATCTTTACGCACCAGTGCTGATGGACACTTAATCATTTTTCTTGCCTCTTCTTGCAGGAACGGCATGATCAACTCTACTTTTGGACTGGGCAACATCGTCATTTTGGCTACCCAGTTGACGAAGCAATTGCAAGTGCATACGCTAGCACCACTTTCACCCCTTCTTTTGGTCTTCAGTATTGACAGCATTGCGTCCATGGCAACTATTCTTAGCTCTCACGTTGGTGTGTTTGCTGGGGTCTAGGTCGAGTGGCCACTGAGCACAAGAGTCGAGATGCTTTGAAAGAGAAGGTGCATGAGATGCATTGAAGATGCATTGAAGATGCATTGGGGTAGAACTTGTGGCACGTCCTCAGCAACTTGGGTGGTTTGTGCTCCAGCTGAGTGGCGTTTCCCCTTCGCCACAGGTTGATGAACTTTTCGGTTTGAACCCAGCTGTTTGGTGCAGATCACTCTCTGCTGTTGAATGCTTGTCATGTGAAGCAGAGAAGTGTGATGCCAAGACTGTCATAATCTGTCATACCAAAAGTGTCTAGGAGTGTCATACCATGAGTGTCATACCATGAGTGTCATACCATGAGTGTCACTCCAGGAGTATATGCCAAGCGTGTCACAACGAGGGTGTCATACCGAGACTGTTGGACCAGAGTCTCACCCAGGGTGTCTTACAAGGGTTTCTCAGAAGACTGTCATTCACCAGAGTGTTACCCCAAGAATTTCATGCCAAGGGTGTCATACCAACACCGTTTGTATTAGCTGAGTGTCACCCCCTGTGTGCTTTACGGAAGTTCCAACAGGAAGTTCCATACCAAGAATGTCCTACAAACCGTTGTCTTCGGAGAGTCTCTTACAAGACTCTCTTAGAGCAGAGCGTCTCACAAGAGGCTTTTGCTGCGAAGCTAATAGTGTCCTAGCAAGGCGTCTTGGATTCTTGGATTTTCTTACAGCGGTATCCTACCAAGAGCGTTTCACAAGAGTGTCGCTACAAATGTGTCACTAGAAGTGCATGAGAGGGTATGAGCATTCGGGCTGGTGTGCTGCATCTTGGTGCGGACTCCGGCCAACAGTCTGCAATGAAGGAAGCGTGTCATGATAAACCATCACAAATGATTTCTCAAGAAGATGAATCATACGTCACAAATGCTACAGTAACTACATACTGTTGCAACATGGTTTTGTTTCCCACGTGCAGTCAACGGCCTTGTTGGATGTGCAGGTGCACGCTGCGGCACGGATTGCGGTCAGCCGACACACCAGTGGAGCGGATCCTGAGATGGGAGGGGCCACTCTCAGGTTGCACCTGCTTCGGGGGTCCTACATGTGTAAGCCGACAGAGCGTAAACAACACATTCGAGGCCCAACCAGCAACATGATAGGTCTTCATTTGGTTCACTAGTTTGAAGAACCTCTTTGTTCATTTTGAAGAACCAATTTCTTTTGTTGTTTGCAATTTGTTAGATTTTTGGGTTCCACTACCTGAGCTTCATACATTTTTGTTGGCTCTTCATTCACATCAGCAGCAGTACCGATGCTTGTTGAGTCCAAGCTGTATGCCACGTGGCAAGAATTGGATACCCAAAACAGCAAGGGCAAATGACTGATGGATGCCAAGGTCCGTATGAAAAACTAAGATGTTCCAAGGGCAATCTAAACTCTAAACGATAATATCACCTGGAAAGCACCTCTTTTTCTTCGTTGTACCTGGACTAGTCACTATGATCACAAGGATGTGGAAGCACCAACCCTCTTCTCCATCATTATCAACCGTTTTTGTCGGCCGTGTGATCACTAACCATTTTATCAAGCATATTATCAATGTTTTCTCCACCACTATCCATCATTTTGTCGTATTTTGCCCACATTTTGTGACGGCCCTCATGGCCTCAACTCATTGACCCCTCCGAGACGCTCCGAAGACCTCGCCATGTCACGTGGCCCACTTTCCTGAGGCGTCGAAGTGCGCAGCTTCGCGCAGCGCCTGGTGGATATTTGCGGCGATCCCGTGGCTGTGAAGGTGGCCCCGTGGCGTGGCGATGGCATGGCATGGCATGGCATGGCATGGCGTGGTACAGCTCAGCACGTGGGTTGATGGCAGTGAGTCCCTACAACCATAGCCACCAAACCACCACACATAGCACCAATTTCAACAATCCTTCAAGTACTTTTTAGAAGACTTAGACAAAAAACGTCGGCACTTTCAAAACTCTTCTTGACAACTCTTGGATCTAAATTACTTGAGTCTTCCTTGAGACACCTTTATGGAAGAGATTACTTGTACACTGCCTCTTCCAAAGAGTAGTTTCAAAAAATGGAAAAAATATTTAAAGAAAAGGAAGCCTTTATTTAAACAGTTTCATGGCAGAATATTTTTTTTCTTCGCGGAAGGACAGGACCTGACAAGGGAAATGTCAAGTACAAAGATCACAAGCACAAAAGACAGCCAGCATAAAGATAACCAGCACAAAAAACTGAGAGCACATACCACCATGCATCCCACCACGTACACCACCGCACCTACCACCACACATACCACCACGCATACCGCCACACATACCACCACGCATACCACCGCACATACCACCAATTTCAACCCCAGCCGTGGTACACTCATCTCCGTTCCATTTGGTGGTGGAACTAACCAATCATAGTATCACACGTGCATATGGGGCAACAACTACTAGCTACCCATGACCAACTAACTATGGTTGGAATAAGTAGTAATGGCTGCAAACACTATGCTTGACCTTGAACCTCTATCATGTAGCAATGCATTTAGCTGAACTTTGTATCAAAACAAGTTGGAGATACTAAAGCTAGTCATGAGTTGTGCGGGTTCATCGAATCAGCAATGTCGGCATCAATCCAAAACAGTGGCTGTACGAAGCACCCTAATAATGTAGTCGGTGCCAGCACCTGTTCTCAACGTCAAATCATTGGCTTCAGCACCAGCAACCAACTTTGAGGCATGTAGGGTTCAGGGTTTGGCCTCGCATGGTTGTTTCTTCTCGTGATATTTGGATGTTGTTTCAAGGAGATCCCGGGCCTCGCATTGTGCCACAAAAGTAAATGCCGTTTTGCTTTCCCAGAGATAGTTGTCAATTGTGCTGCGGCTGGTTCACGCCGGCTGGTTTTTTGCATGTGGTTCTTCCATCAGCCCCAAACTACAACTTCCTTGAGCTGGCGTTCGCAGGAAAATCTTCTCTTTGTGGTCGATTCCATCATGCGCCACGCGGAAAAGGAAGATGAACACGTTGTGGTGGACTTAGCGTGCTCCAATCTGAAATTGAACAGGGCCCCTGAAAATGTGTTCCTGAATATGGTTTTGCTAATAGATTTAGCTTGCCTTACTTGGCGTGCTTGCTGTGTCCAAAATCACATCGCTGTTCATCAGCGGATTCTGCTTAGCTGCTTAGCGGACCTTGCTGGTAATAACAGCAGGTAGCAAACATGTATCGCGTCAGAAAATGCATTTTCCAGAAATTCTTGTTGCATCGCAAGTGATCGCCTGCCGTCGGTCATGGGGCAACCTTTGCATTCACCAATCATCAGGACGCTTTGTTGACAACGCTTTAGATGTGATTCCCTTATTAGCTTTTGGTCCGGAGAGCTGGGAAGCAGCTGAATCAAGACAATATTATCTATATGAATGGGTGGATTCCACATATAATTTGCGTTGGCAAACCCAAATCCATCAATGCCTGGTTTGGGGCAGTTGCGTCGTTGATCTCAAACACATACGTCATGATCATTGTCATTCACATTAGAATATGTTTCCCTAACGCATAGCCAAGCGAACCTTCTCAGGTGGTCTGGGGGTCTGGAGGCTGGATCTCTGTTCGCGTCGTTTGCGTTGTGTCGTTGCGGAGTCGTCCGTGTCTCATTGTGCTCCAAGCGTGCGCGTGTCATTGGTTCAACTGCATTGGGTGCTTTCCGTGGGTCTTATCTGTGCGTGCCACACCAGTAAGACATCCGTACCACACAACAGCAAAACACCACTGCTAAAACACCGCAGCAAGACATCACTACTAAAACGCCACTATCAAGGGAGCAGGGTGGTTGTGGTGCTGGTTGTGGTGCTGGTTGTGGTGCTGGTTGTGGTGCTGGTTGTGGTGCTGGTGGTGCTCCTGATGCTGGTGTTCTGGTGGTCGTTTGGCGTTGTGTCGTGGTGTTTTTTTTGGGTGTGGTGTTTTTGACGGTGCCTCGGTGTTGGTGTTTTTTTGGGATGGCGATTTAGTGGCGATGTTTCATTGTGGTGTTTTGTTGTGGTGTTGCACTGCCAGCGCCAAGACTACAAGACTACCAAAACACCACTGCACCACTCTCTGATTATCACCAAAGCATCACTAGGTAATATAATGCCACCATGCCACCCAAACCAGCACCAAAGCACTACTGCCAAAGCTGGCGCTTCTGGGCGCCACTTCCCATGAAAGTGTTCAAATCAAACTTGTTATGATATTGCCTTCTACTGTAGTTTCCCTCGAGAGTGTATAGCGTGAGATGCACTTGGCTTCCTGGCTTCTACCAGGTATATGATATTCGTCAGCACAGTATCCAATATGTACACACACACACATTTAACGTGTTGGCATGTATCTATTTTCTGTTGTAAATGCAATATTCAGAATTCATACAATAGAATTTCCTTTCTCTCTATAAAACACACACAGCCAAATGAATAAACAATTATATATATATAGACGTAATTACATATAAGCATGTATGGACAACTAAATAAATGTATCAATCATATGTATTCACATACATATACATGTATATATATATATATATATGTATGTATGTAATGTAATGTAATGTAATGTAATGTAATGTCATGTCATGTCATGTCATGTCATGTCATGTCCATGTAATGTAATGTAATGTAATGTAATGTAATGTAATGTAATGTATGTATGTATGTATGTATGTATGTATGTAAACATCTGCAACGAGGTGAAAACACGTCGGGCCAACATGTCGGGTCCGAGGCGAAGAAGTTTGAGCGCGCCATCGCTCCGCACCTTTATGAGCTCTTCCGTTCTGCAGTGCACAGAAGCTGGGCACGGCACAGACAGGGCTGACATTGGATGGGAAACGATGGGAAGGAACCGGCTAAGCTTAGCTAAGCTTGAGACACGAAACGGCTAAGGGTTAAACGCGGGCAGAAACGGCTGAGATTAGGGTTAAGACTTGGATGTAAGGGTTGAGACAAGGTCAGTGAAGGGTTGAGATTCTGTGTACAAAGAGATCCGAGTTGAGAAAATTGGGACATGGGCAACTGCGGATGAAAGCAGCAACCGGTGGGGACAACAAGGCAGCAAAGGGTAAAAGTAGTGAAATAGTGGCTCGCTGTAATCAAGGAACAGCAATGCGTTGCTTGTCACACAGAGTGTTTTCCTGATGCACAGGCAATAGGGTTTTGCAGGGAATCGTTGTTCACAGATGGTGCCCTCCTCACAGATTGGGCTATAAAACCTACCAGCAGCCAAATTGTTTTCTGGAGAACATCGTTCACATTCACGAGCTACAGGAGATCAGTATGGAAATCACCGCACTTCCTGTTTAACTTCCCCATCTGCTGTTTGATACCCCCAATTGCTGCTGTAGCCAAGCAGTACAAGTTAATGGTTACCCACCCAAAGATTCCCAACAGAACTCACTTGTTCACCGTTCGTCCCCGCCAAGGAGAAGATACGAGGCGCTTGCGGACACCGGTGGATCAGCAAAGGAGAGTGACAAACATGGTGTCATGCTCACCTGCCACAACAATGCATACACCAAGAGATATTGATAAGCAGACAAGTTTGGTCAGTTGATGGTAGGGTTGATGGGTAATTCTGTAAACCGCTTCGCAAATGATATTTTTTCTCATGGAAGGTTTGAGTTTGGATACTCATTTGCGAAAAGATATTTGGAAACTCATGGGATACATTTGGATACTCATTTGGATACATTGGGATACTCATGGGTCTATTTTTCCTCTCTGAATGGGAGCACCAAGGTTTCGGTCCACCATTGCTGGTTTCAACATTTCGGGTTCCTTCTCACCTTCCTCACACGCGGATACCCCCCCCCAGCAACACCAACGGAGCCCTGTTGAGTGAAGTCTTGACTACTACCAACCGTTGTCAAGCAACTTTAAGTAACCCATGAATTTTCATTAGTTTGGATTTGGAAAACCACAGCAAACATCATTTTGATTCAGACGCAACGTGGGCACTTCAAGAGATGCTGTGGAATTGACCTGCAGCTTTCACTCCTGGGTTGGTTACTGCTCTGCAGGGACGCTGTGGGTACATGGAAATGGGACAGCTTCTCTACAAGTCATCAGGTTCCTCTCCTACTGGTACCAGCTCCTCTCTTTTCGCCATTGCTGGTGTCTAGTCCTCCATAAGAGATGCACATAGTATATATATATATATATTATATAAGAATAGAATAGACAAGATATTCTTGGCATTTAATCACATTTGATCTGTCATTCTTGGAATGATTTGAATTTCCATAATTCTTCGCCAAATCTACAATTAAGTTTGACAACTGCTCATCAACTGCTGTCTCATGAGCACGTCTATCGGGAATCACATTACATACCTAAACTAATTGGAGTTTGTGAAGGAATCGCACACCATCATGGATTCCAAGTTGCTTCTTTTTTGACTTATATTTCCCTATCCAAGTCAGACTAGCAGCGGCACAGGGCAAAGATTTCGACCTACTTACTCAAAAAATTAGCCGCTGGGCGCTAGACGTCGTGGCCGGAGGAATTGGCTGAGTGTATGAATTCAGATGTCAATCTCAGAGAGAAAAATGTGGCCAGTGAAACTCCTGTTGGGTTCTTCAAGACCGGAGCTATTCAGCTGGCGTTGACGAACGGTTGGAGGAACGGCTGCTCTTGGGAGGGTCACTCACGAGTTTTCAGTTTTGAAGCGAACCAGGTCATGGATTGAATAAAAAGAAGCCTAGAAGATAATTCTCTTTTCGTACTTGAAATTAAGACCTCTGCCCTGGGCCGGGGTGAAGCTGAACAAACCATTGTCACTCCATCTGTTGAATCTGCTTTGCCAGCTTACCATCACAGCTTCTCGGGCCTGAGGTTCCCGTGTGGAAGGAGAATGCATGGTTCTACAGAGAAATGCCAGGGCCACTCAGGGGATTCGGCGGTGTCAATGCAGCATAGGTGTATCCCACCTACTTGTATCAGGATGTATGCTCTTTTATTTGTTCTTGATCTTCTCAAGCGACACAGGATTTTGATTAAGGAATACTCAGGATTTAGATAGCACTTCATCTGCGTTGGCCATTCGTGCTGGGTCACCCAGCTGCCACCCAAGAAACATCTTGTGGAGACAGATGGTACCAGGGAATCCAGCATGTGCATATTCCGACAATGGTGAGCAGCCATCGGTTTATTTTCGGACAAAGAGTGATATAATCACTGACCCACAACAGCCAAGACCATTCCTCTAGAGTGTGGCTATAGGTTACACTTTTTTGAACAGATTATATATATATATAAATATCATATTGATCATATACATATGTTATTCATGATATCTTTCTATATAGTATGTTTGTAATGTAGGCGATACACAGCAACTGGACTTCCAGTGCCTTGCTTTTCCAGCAAGCATCACGAGATCAGGTCATATCCCCATCGAATTCACCATCGGCATCTGCCATCACCACCCCAAGTGCACAAATGACAGGAGTTTTCCCAACTCTGATGGTGGGATCAGGACGTACACAGAAACCATTCCCGAAACACTTCGGTTTGAAGTGATCGTCTCTTTTGAAGCTTGATGTTGAATTGGCGAATATCCTGTGTGAGTGAGTCCTGGCAGTTTGTGATTGGAATGAGCATTGATGGGGATTTCCCCAGAGATGGTAAAAGTTCCACTTGTTGATGGTCTTGGCGTCAAGACAGATAAGAGGGACAAGATAGACAAGATAGACAAGATCGATAGTATAGATTTGAAAAAGAGATAGATAGATAGATCGATCGATAGATTGATAGATCAATAGACAGATCGATAGATCAATAGATAGATCGATAGATCGATAGATAGATCGATAGATCAATAGATAGATCAATAGATAGATCGATAGATGAATACAGTAGACAGATCGATAGATCAATAGATCGATCAATAGATCGATAGATCGATTGGATAAGATTAGATGAGATGAGATTAGATTAGATTAGTAACGTTAGGTTAGGTTTGATGAGATTAGATTAGCAGATAGACAGATAGATAGATAGACAGATAGATAGATAGATGGATCGATAGATAACTATGCTAAGAACCAACAAGATAAAGTAAAACTAGATAGATAAGATAAGATAAGATAAGATAAGAAAAGATTAGATTAGATTAGATTAGATTAGATCAATAGATAAAACGATGGGTAGGTAGATAGATGTATAGATAGCTAGATAGCTAAATGCACAGATAGATAGGTTGGAAGATCGTGGGACAGAAACAACAGAGAGGTAGACAGACAGATGGATAGACAGCACGAAGGATAGACAGTCATACAGAAGTACAGAGAGTGGGTCGGATAGATTCTGGCCGCCTGTCTTTGTTTCAGTGGATCCCTATGCTTTCCACGCATAGCAGGCAGCGTCTCTCTCCTGTAGGTTTTCTGTACTGTTTTGGATGACCGTCATTGCTTTGCGTGGTACTAGTGATAGCCATGCACGAAACCCAGTGTTTTTTCTGGAGGAGGTGCACACACACAAGTATATACAGTAATCGTTTCAGCTATTTTGCAATTCCAGTAGTTTCTTTCAGTTTTGCTATTCACATTTGTTTCTGCATGTTTTAGTGTGGTCTGAGGCCGAGCGTGCAACGGCTGTTGGTGCTTGAACCTCAGGAGTTGAATCGGAGAGTGGAAGGCTTCTGGTCACTTTGTCGCCGTAATGGTACGTAATGGTACGTGTGAGGGCTTCCGTTTCTACGGGGAGTGCATTAGATCATTAGTTGATGGCTGGATGATTTCTATTCGTCCGCAATTTGCCAGTACTTGTGTCTCAAAACAAAGGCTGTTAACAAAAAATCAGGGATTCCCAGCTGTTGAGACTCATGCAATCTGTGTCCGTGTGTGGGTTTGTGGGGCCAAGCAACCAAATCTGCTCACCCCTCAACCTTCCAACAAAGGTGCCATGTTTGCTTTTCAAAATGGTAGCCTGAGCTACTGCCGTTCCATGTAATTTAGTAACAGGGAGGTCCTCGGTCCATTCACTGATATGACCGCTTCAAGTATTGCTTGGGCTCCAACTGCCCCTTTTCAACTCCCCCTAGCCTCCCCATTTTCTTCCTGTAGTTCGTTTCACCCCCTCTCACGGTAGTCCCTTACGCAACGTTCCTTGTACAGTTTCAAGCAACATGATTTGCAGTAGCTCAGTAGCTGTTGACGTTGGTCTATGGTATGATGTTCTTCTATGCATAATTGCATGGCTCATCATCCTCTCTGAGTCAGGCCTGCCCTTTGTAGGGTCTCCAGCCAGCCATATGTGTCCGGCAGGTCGGGCCTGAAGGCGGCTAAGAAAGCAGACGCGAAGGCAGCGCAGCCAAGCAGCAGTAGTAGTGCTAGGACCATGATGGGAAATCATGAATGGTATCATCATTATGGTTGTAACCGTTAACAAGTAGCATGAGTAGTAGCCTTAGCAATGCCAATAGCCGCTGTTTTTTTTCTGATTGCTCTGTCGCTGTTGGTGCAGCTGTGTTTCTGGTCTTTGGTGATGATCTGCATCATGCGCCTCATAACTTGACGCGTTTTTTTGTTGCGGTTGCAAGGTTGGCAGTCCCATGCAAACCTTTGGCGACACGAGCAGCGCTACCAAGTTGTTTTTGTGCCTTCGGAAGGTTACAGTTGTTTCATTAACCTTCCAAGTTAGATATCATTCTTAATTACTCTTACTATTGTTCCTACTATCAGTACTATTATTAGTACCATGATCATTCTTATCACTACCACTGTATTCATGGGTGAAAGTCATGCGTTTTCACCTGAACTCATGCCAGCCATCAACATGACGCAGGGTGTGGGCACCGACCCGTTTCAGCAGGTGCCGACCACCTATCACCCGCCGGCACACCAGGACGGGTGGGTAGTTGGGTGATGGATTGCTATGGGTTGGCTAGGCTGAGCGACTAGTAGGTTCCTGGGTTGGTTTGGTGGTTGGTTTGTTAGGTGGTTAGGTTGTTCAGATGTGTGGTCAGATGTGTGCCAAGAATGGACAACTATCGAAGGATATAGATATATATACATAGACAGAGCAAAGGATCTGATAAGATACACATCACGAAGACATGTCTTGTTCAGTGACCATGTCGGGGTTTGGGAACCTACCTTTGGAACTTTTTCTGGACATCATTATGAACCGCTGCGGGTAGACTCTCACCAAAGCCAACCAGTATTTTAGTGGGTGTGTGGCACACTTGATAGAAGGTTTCTGCACCTTTTGAATGTTAAACCAGTCAAATTCAGGGTCAATGATTTCGACTCATGTTCTGTTATGAATTTATGAGTGAGTAGTGGCCCATAGATTTTTTGCTGTTTATTTGTTGGTGTAGTTGTTGTGGCTGCACGATCCATCTGTCAAATCTACATGCCTCCACAACCTGAGCTCCCAGGGCGCCAGGAGGCGCAGCTCAATAGGATTGCAGATGCAGTTGTAGTGTTTGAAGGGCAATTTGTAGGCTAGTAATTTGTAGGCTAGTACTTTGTAGGCTAGTAGTTTGAAGGGCAATTTCTTCAATTATTTGATTTGTAGTGTTTTGATTTGTTTTACTAGGGCAATTGATGGCAGGGCAATTGTGATTTGCTTTTACAAAGACCTAGTAGTACCGCGCAAGGCTATGGCGGAAATTTCCCAGAATAATACAGGTGACGGAGACTGTTTGAGATACATAGATGGCAGAGCGATCCACTGAAAGAGCAGCTGGGGGCTGGAATCTGTCTTCTTGTGTTTATCTATCCATTTGTGTACTTATTTATCTATCTATCCATCTACCTAGCAAACTATAAATTCTCATCTTTTCTTATTTGATCTATTTATCAATCTACCTAATCTAATCGAATCTAATCTAAGCTAATCTAATCTAATCGAATCTAATCTAATCCAACCTAACCTAATCAAATCAAATCAAATCTAATCTAATCGAACCTAATCTAACCTAAGCTAACCTAATCAAATCAAATCAAATCTAATCCAATCGAATCGAATCTAATCTAATCTTATCTTGCCTGATCTTATGGTTATCTTATCCTATCCTATCCTATTCTATATATCTTATCTATCTTATCTATTTGTCTATCTGCCTACCTACCTACCTACCATCTATCGATCTATCTATCTATCTATCTTTGTCTATCTCCACGGAACTCTGTTGATCTCTACCTGTCTCTTTTGGAACATCAAACCAGGCCATGAACCCCTCACGTTTGTTTCACGATTTTTACTTGCAAGCGTGCTTGGCGCTGTCGCGGCCTGTACATTTTCCAAAGTTTAAGTTCCAAAAGCTGCCCGGCGTCGTCAGTAGATTATGACTTGCAAAGGTGCTTGAGCATTGTGCAAGTTTTTGCGCACAGCTTTCCCTGCACACCTCCGCACCCGCACATCTCGCTTGACATCTCTTCTACCCCTGCTGAGGGATGATTTGTTGCAAGATGAGATGGAGGTTTCACTTCCAAAGCTCCTTTGAAAGCTTTGGGTTCCCAAATTAAACAAGTAAACTCTTAATCCGGGTTCAAATTTGTTGCTTCTACTGCATAGGATGGTTCCAATTTTGCATAGGAACCATTGCACTTGCCCAGCCCGCAGGAGTTCGACGAGCGAAAAGTGGACGACATCCCAGCTCCATGGGCGACTCAGAATGATGAAATTGTTGTTGTGGTGTTGTGAGGTGACTCCAGGGGAGGGGTAGTGCATTCCAAAGGTCGAGTGGTCGAGGATCTCATGCAAAGTTCTGTGGCGTGATACGAGAAGAAAACATGAGAGGAGCCGAAGAAGGAAAGAGAATCAAAAAAAATAGGATTCATCAGTTTCATGTGTGTCAAAGATAGTTCTCGCTTTTACGGATGCCACATGCAATTATTTTCTTGCCCTTCAACCGCTACTCGGACAGGCTTGACATGTGCCGTGCATCCACTCTGATAATCATCCGTTGTCCAGAAAGCAGGTACTCGAATAAGCAGCAAATTCCATGGAACCAAACAACATGTATGGCAACTGCAGGTATCATCAGGTATCGGTATCCAGGTATCATCCAGGTATCCTTCTTTTGTGTAATGGCCTCGCTGGTCCGCAACTGAGGAGCCAGCATACGATCCCTTCTTGTCCTTGCCAGCACAGGCTGTGGTCGGGACATGGGTTTTCGGTGGATCCTTCAGGAAAGCCTCCAAAGGAGATGAGGGATTTGAACTTTTCATTTCCGGCAGGTTTACGCTGCACTTGTATATCTCATCGAATGGCCATGGGCGATTAGTATCGTATCAATTTCAACCTGGGTGGGCAGTTTGAAGTTGCAGCTTCATACAGCAATTGAGGGCGTTTGTTGTATTGTCCATAGATGAGCAGTATCAAGTCCAAAGGGGGCGGGACATCAATCATTTCTGGAATTTTGATGGGCTATCTGTATCAAGTGCAGAGGGCATGGTAGACTTTCATCCCGAAACATGTTCATTGTCCCATGGATTATTGATACAATGTTCAAAGAGGGTGGTAGATTCAGATTCCATCAAACATCGGTAGACAACTTCAAGTTCAGAGGATGTGGAAGGTTTACGCCTTGTGAATTCCTGGAATATCCAGGGTATAAAATCTCTTCATATGATGTTCAGATGGCGCTCGGGATTTACATCCTATCAATATCCAGTATCCAGCCATACAGCCGTTTGGAAATATGGAAATCGTCCAGGCATATGTTGGGCAAAGGGGGTATCCGAAGATTTGTCTTGAACATGTGAGTGTCACCCAGCGCTTGATGATGGCGTTCCTGAACGACACCATGCACTGCAGATCGCCCAACTTGCACAGGATCAAGGCGTTGAATTATTCGGCAGCCAGGCACCCAGTAGACCAATTCAAGCAGCGGCTTGGCAGATCTGAAAGGAGGTTCGCAACAACATTTATGAAGCGATTGTGTGAGAGACATGGAAGCAACCCACTGTAGTGGCCGTTTGCATTCTTTCAGCAAGTGACGGGTTCATTGGGTTGTTGAACAGTTGAACCATGTTAAACCCATAAAATTGTAGTTTAGCTTCTACCCCGTGGCTGGGATCGTCGAATTTTCATGAGTTTAAGTCCATTGTCACAGGGTGAGTGGAATGATTCCATTGCTTTTGACTGCCAGGTTTGAGGAGGAAGAACTGTTCAAACATGATCAGTCAACCTGCACGGGATAGGAGGGCCCTTGAGTATGGATTCATATCCCTGTGGTCTGATATCCAGTTGGTGCCGCTTGTTGCCAGTTTGTTGCAGTGGGGCAGCCCAGGCGACTACACGCCCTCCATCGCGGCCAAGGAAGAACTGGGAGCAGGGATGCCCAAGTTTGCCTCGACCACAGTTTTTTCACCCATATTCTTACCAACCAGTAGGGCAATGTATAGAAATGTAGCACAAATTATCAATAGGTTTTGGCAAATCAAATTCTATGCTCAAAAACAAAAGGCTCCCCCCCAAAATGTTCATTTTATGATTCAAGACATATTTTTAGATTTGCAGTATGTATTTGGTTTTTGGAGGAGTCTAATCATCCGGGCCTGTGGGAAACCACACCAGCAACGGTAACCGTTTTTGTTCTTCCATCAAAATTGTCACCCATCTTTGCTCCAAGTGATTTGTCCAGTGTCGCAAGTCCAATAAAAGTCATTTCTGAAACATGATTCGATCATCCACATCTTCGCTGTGCTTTGGAGCCAACTTTTGCCGATCCAATTCTTGAAAGTCAGGCTTCAAGGAATGGTTTGTTTCAGCATCTTCCAATAATAAATAACCGTGGTCCTCGTGTGCGAAAACAAGTTCCAGACTATCTTCTCTTCTGGACAACCAACTCGTTTGCCAATGGTTCGCTGCTACTGCTTGATTGCATTGTGCACATCTATATACTCCCCCCTCGCGCTCATGCTGTAGCTGTATTTCTCGTCCCCTCCCACAACTCACTTGCTATCTCCGTTTGACCACGTTTCAGCGATTTTGAATTCAAGTGTCTGAAATATTGTGCCTGCCACCCAAAAGGTAGAGCCGAGGCATACGAAGTCTCGCACCTGCCCGAAATTATGCTCGAAGATCAAGGTACCTAGAACATTTGAAGAAGCAGGCCCCCATATTGAGCGGCTTGAGCTTCGGACATCATTTTCTCGAGATGGGAAAAAGACCTGCCCCCCAAAAAGAAGCCCTGCCGGCCCTGATCAAATCCACCATGCTTCCCAACATTTTGCGCATCAAAACCTTTGCGAATCCCTGTGCCTGCCGCATCCTGCCACTTATTTTTCAACCCCTTGATTTCCGTGCGCTGCGGGGGCCATTTTCACATGTGCTTCGCCGCGCAACAACCGCATGCCGTTTTTTTGCGCTGCACTTTCCCCAAATCCCAGTACACCCGCTTTACGGAGCCTACCTTGAGCACCGAATTAGCGAACAACATGGAGCATTTTGCATCATGTCCCCGCCTTCATGTGGACATGGGCAAGTCATGGATTTCAATCTTTGTCTTTCAAATTGTTGTCACAGCAGCCTTGCAGTTGAAATGACCAATGCCCGACAAGCAGTGCCAGTGCACACCCCATTCTTGTGTACTTGTCGTCGCTTCATCGCGTGGTCAGAACTGGAAACGCTGACGAAAAGGCAAGACAACATCAGCAGATTTAAAAAAAATAGACAAAAGAAATCAAAATAAGCTGTCTCAAGTTGATTCCTTGCTCCTCCCTAGGTACCCGGCAGAGCACAGGCCGAGGAGGTGCAGGGCTCGTGGCTGAAGTCTTGAAGCTGCTGTTCTGCGGGAGAAGAAATCTGTTTACTGTATATCTGTGCATCGAACTCGAAGTTTCTACGCCTTTTTATTTTTTTTTACCATTCCTTTCTACTACTTTACACTACTTTCTACCTTTACTTTCTACTGTTCTTTTTCATGGGTTCCTTTTTTGGTTCCTTTTTGGTTTCCAATAACGCGCGTGCAGTATGAAGATTTTGGTGATTGCTAAGTCGTGTTGAAAAAGCTTGGTCCCATCCATCAAGAATCATGAAGGTACACCTCTGAAATCCTTTGTGTCAACGTAATGTTGCACCTTGGTTCGAAATGATCTTGGTCACAGAAAAGCATTTCCAAAGCCCCTTCTCAGCGGTACAGTACATTGACCGCACTCATGAACCCACACAGAACATTATGCTGGGGAGTACTAGCAAAGATCATGGTATTCGAGGAATTTTTATTGCATAGAGACCCCACATGAATGTGGCAGAAGTCTTTGATTTATTTTGATATTCATAATGTGAATAAGTCCCTAAAACCTTTGATTTTGGTTCCGTGATGGCCCACAAGGGCTTGAGTTTTAGCCCCGAAAATTGGCAGTGATGGATTCCGAAGATGGCATCAACCAATTTCTTGACGAAATAGGATTGTACGTGTTCTATCCTGTTTGAGGCACCTTTGGGTTCATTTATCCAGGCAAATGTGTTTGTACGTGTTCTAATTGCAGATGTACCTGTATGTGTACACCTATCTCAAGGGCTTCGACTGACATGAGGAAACATGTGTTGCGTACTTGTGTATATTCTTTGAGTAGTTTCATGCATAATAGAATGCATAATCCGTTGTTAAGTTATATTCTAGAATCAATGCAATCGTACTTTATCTGATTTATAGGTACAAGATAACTACTAGTTATAGTTACAGTATATGATTGTGTTTATGTACATATGCATTCATATCATATCTGTGATGTATCTTGATATTAGTTAGTACTGAGAACTTTCGCCGATATCTCAAGTTTCGCCCGGAAGGGTGGGATTTGCTTCAGGAGCCTCCAATCAGCGCAGAATTTCAGGCGTGCTTGTGGGCTATTCGCTTCATCGGTTGGTTGGTCATAGGTTTGCAGTTTCAGAAGCTGTTTGGTGACCTAGCGCGGGAACCTCATAGGAATCCAAACATCTATGGCTCCAGCCAAATATCAGTCAGATGGTTGAAATAGACAACGCTTTGTTGTTGTTGTTGTTGTTGTTGTTGTTGTTGCTGCTGTTGACGATGTCGTCCTCGTATTGTTGTTGTTGTTGTTGTTGTTGTTGTTGTTGTTGTTGTTGTTGCTGTTGACGATGCTGTCCTCGTTGTTATTGTTGTTTTCTTGATCACGGGCATGTTTCTTTTGCCTTTCAGCTAAGTCACAAACATTTTTTTCCCGTTTTCAACCTCCCTTGAATTTGGCCAATAGGTTTGAGTCATACCGGTATCTTGCTTACATCTCAAAAGATTTAGCAATCAGTTGTGATGTTTTGTAAATAGTTTCTGGCAATTCAGAGAATGGTTTCTGATGTTTTGCGCATGGTTTCCGATGCTTTAGTTAAACAAATCTGGTGCTCTTCAGGTCTGACAAACAGAGAGGCCAACGGAACCTCCAATTTTTTTGGTCCATAATTTCTTGCGACCACAGGAATCTTCGAACTTGTGAAAGTTCCCAGCAAGAATGGACAACGAGACGTGCAAAGGGACCACACAAATCGTCGATTTCCCAACCGTCGCCATGGCACCTCCACCTTTGCCAGGCTGGATATGATCCCTTCTATCGTGAGCCCTCAGTGCCTTGGCTGGGTCTGGGTCATGGTGGAACCAGGGTAGCGCAGCCTTTCGGATTTCAGTTTTCTGTTTTTGATCACTGGTGGTTGGGTACACAATGGGATAGGGTTTTGCGAGATTTGTGAAAGCATGGGACCACAAGACTTGTAGAACTGCAAGGCTGTTTGATGGGGAGGGTAGATGCGGAAACGAAGACTATTCTGTTTGTATATGTGCTGTGTCGGAAAGTTTGTGTTGGGCAGTACATGTATTGAATGGACAACACGTGCCGCTACAAGTGCCCTTGAGCCTAGCGAAAACGGCGGCCATGTGGCGCTGAGCGCGAATAGAGAAGCGTAAGGATAGTCTCATTGCGCAGCTTGGTGAACCAACCCTCCAAGATTGCATTGGTCCTGTGCGTACGTCTAGATTCCCTTGCAATCCTGTGCTTGCCTTATGAGCTACGCGCATCTGGGTGCTGGTGCAAGGGAAAGGTCGCACAAAATCATCGGCTCAGAAAGGGTGCCTTTTTCGTAGCTGGCGTAGCGTTTCCTGTGCTCTTGAAGGGTCTCTTGACGACCTAGAAACGCGGCGTCTTGCCTGCCGTCGTTTTCGGCTCTCTGCTGGTAGAATTTCGCCTCGAGACCGGTTGCAGCGCAAGACAAAATTTGGAAATTAAATTGGAATATCAGTTCCACAATCATCAGGTGCGTTTTTCTGTCTCGATGCGCGCGGTACAAAATTTTACTTTGCTCCTGCAAGCTTCTGCTAGAGTACTTTGGAGCACTGTGTAAGTTCAAACAGAAAACTTGATATTATCTGCACACATCACAGTAGGTAGCAAGTATTTGCTATTCCCCACCAGGTCATGCTTGTTTTTGTGTGTCATGAACCAATAGCGACACTGGAATACAAATCAACTAAACTGGGATAAAATGATCTGACTTGATCGATTGCCTCATTTTTAAGGGAGGTCAGAGACCTGTGAAACGTTAACCAATAGACCCTGTGCTGTAGTAAACCACGTGGGGAAGTAGACCACGTGGGAGGTAAGAAATAGTAAAGCTAGTAAACCAACGTAAGGGATGCTTAGAAACCACACGGGACCCACTGCGTCTGAACCTGGTCCTGCGGCAGCAGCTCAGGAAGTCGGAATCCCTACAGAGACTCCAACGGCGCGATGGGACGACAATTCTCGGGTCACACTGACAGTGTCAGCAAAATTGGTAGGCGAGAGATTTTTCCAAAGTCCCATGGCAGCCATTGTTAGCAAGGGATTACCCGGAACTTTTGGTGCACGATGGGGTGTGCGACTCAAAATGATCACCCAACTGTCAAGTGTGCTTCAAAATGATCACCCAACCACTGCTAACCACAACTTGTGGTCCCTGAGTTGTCATCACTTGAGCCCCTAAAAACTACAAACGTGGGATTGGCTGCAGATGTAGGTCAAGATCCACGGCTTTGAGTTCTTTCAAAATGTGTGATTAATTGGAAATCGTGTGCTTTGGGTTTACCTGTAATTGACCGCCGCTTTCAATCATAGTTCATCCCAATCAAAACTTAGGTGCTATTTTCCGGCTTGCGACGACAACAACAACAACAACAACAACAACAACAACAACGACAACAACAACAACAACAACAACAACAACAACAACAACAACAGCAACATGGGTATTTTGCATCAGACACCATGGTGTGTGACTATGTTCAAAATACTTGCTATACCTAGGCTAGGATGAACCACCAAATATCCCCATTGCAGCAGTGTCATTCCATATTTCCAATTCCGCGGAACGATCTGAAACCACGTCGGCGTTTTGCGACCAGATTGGCGGTGAAGACTTGGGCGAAGATCTTGTGGATGTACCAGGCGGAAAGGGGCTGGTACTTCAGGGCTCTTTGATGTTGTTGTTGGTGCGGAGTTTTTTTCATGGTGTAAAACTGTAACACATATAAACCTGTCGTGGTATATATAGTTCGTACTTGTAGTAGTCGCGGTTGTGGTTGTCGTGTTGCTGGTTGTTGCTTGAAACGACCCCAATGTGATCATGATGATGATGATGATGATGATGATGATGATGATGATGATGATTGATGGGATCATTCATATATGCGTGATACCGTGATAGTAGAATCTATGACACACCCAGAGAACTGCCATTTATTTGGAGTCGTCAACCAACTGTGAGGTGAGGAGGAAAACCCCACGGGTGGATTGGTTGGAGGGTCGCCTTGGAACCTCCAACTGTAACGGGACCAGCAGATCAAATCATCCCATTGGACACAGGTCCCTCTACCAGATGCGCTGTCAGGTGTGAGAAACCTGGGCGTGAAGGAGGTTTCCCTGCAGAGCGAAGGGTGGGGATTTGTGTTCGGCTTTCAACATGATGAATGAGCATACTGGAAGCGAGAACCCGAATACACATTCGATTCCATGGCCAAAACTCTTAGATTTTTGCAAGGTTCAGGTGCGTTTGTGGAATTTTCATTGAACATTTCGCAATCAAGCGACATCCATCAAAAATCAAGTAACCTCAGCCATGTTTGTTATTGGACACATATCATCACCTTTTGTCACCCGCAGCATCGCCCGTTAGGCCCTGAAATTCAAGGGGGCAAACACATGGGATTTTTGGTTTTTTCAGATCCCCCAAGAAATGCCTTCAAAGGCGTCGCGTTGTTGTGGTTTTTGGCAAAGATGGTTTTTTTCCCGATGACATCTTGACAGATAAGCAGGTGTAAGCGGCATGAAACAGTGAAAAACATAGCACGGGGATAGGAGGAGAGGGGGATGGGGGGTATTGGAGCTGCTGGAAGAATTTTAGTGAGGTGCAGGATTTCCGGTTGTGGTTTGTAACTTGCATTTTGTGCATTAGACACCGGAACACATTAATGCCAGTCAACAAAATGATTTGGGCAGCAAAATTGTAATAGGAAACCCTGAGGCAATTTGAGGGTAGAGCAGAAAACGCAATTTGCATTTTTGGGGTCCCCGGCGCATGGGACTTGAGCAGTTTAGATTCTCTTTTATCTATTTTCTTTGTTTTATTTTTCTGCGATGATTCTCTGATGATTTCAGGATGAGCATTTTTGAACTTTGAAGGCTTTCTTGCTCCGGTGACCAGTGGTGAGTGGGGTTCAAATATCAGCTATTCATGTTGAAATGATTTCTTCTCTAAGAAGGCAAATTCATCAACAGCTGATCATCATGCTTTATGGGTGAAACCAATCAGCTGAATGAAACTAATCAGCGAAAAATTTCAGCATGAACAGCATTTTTTCATATACAAAGACTGTATTTCAATCAGTCTTCGTTCTCCCACCCTCCCTGCCGGTGCCACGGCCCATCTGCTGAACAGGATCTCTCGGGCGTTCTCGCAGCAGACACGCCGCTGATCAGTGGTGTCGGGGGTCCCTGGTGTTGGCCATATCAACTCCTATTAACAACACCAAGGGAACGCTTATCAACAAAGCTGAATCCCATATCATATCATATTAACAGCACCAAGGGAACGCCTATTAAGAAAGCTGAATCCTTTGACAAGCATCATTTTGACCTTTGACAAAGCTAACTTCATGCGGCAATGATCGCGAGCAAATTTTGTTCATGACATTTCGGTTTCGGGAAGAACCATTATTTGCGTTATTGCAATAGCAACGGAAATCTGAGTGGTAGACAACCCAGAATCATCAGGGGGGAGTTTTTGAGTGTGGCAGTCCCTTGAGCGGGTCGGTGAGACCCTCAAAGGCTAGAAGCTGAAACCGCTGGAACCTCCAAACCGCTAGGACAGCTAGGATTTGTTTTCAGAATCTGAGGTAGGCAGTGCTAGGAGGTGTTAGAGTCAACATTGCTCCATACTTTGACTTTCAGCAGATTTTACCACCTATGTAGATTCACAGCGAGGATAAACTGTGAATCTGCAATCAGTTTCGTAGTTTCCTGAGATTTCAGAAGCGTTTTGACTTGCCAGAACAGATTGTGGTGTCAGTCAAAGCCCTTGTAACTTACAGGACATTTATATTGCATGGTTTCTGGGTGCCGCGCTGACTGGCGATTCATAGGAACCCCCAACAAGATACTGGTTTCTTGAGGCATGAAGCTTATTAAGATGCATGAATGCATTAGGTTCAAGAATGATACCTACCACGCGAAGCACTGCATTTGTTGTGACTTGACCTTCTTTTTTGGGACTGTATCAGCTTGTATACTGGGCTGAAGAAGCCCATGGTTCTATAGAATTCAACATTAATCCAGTTTGGGATTTTCAATATCAACATATCCATATCTATATCCCACTAGAAGACATCCTGGGAAGCTCTCCGGGGGGCCAACTATCAGCTGGGGAGTTCAAATCTTCAAATTTACAGCTTTTGGAATTAAAGAAAGAACCACATTTACAGCTTTTGGAATTCCATTTCTTTTTTCAATCAGTTGAAAAAACAGAGAGTGGCTGATGAATTACTGATGAAGCAGAGATGAATTATTGGTGAATTACTGTATCATAGTGATCACCAAATTAATCACTGATGAATTACTGATCACAGGCATGAATTAGCAACTTTGAATTACTGAATTTATGAGTTAATTACTGATCACACTCACGAATTACTGATGAACTACTGCATTTATTAAAAAATCCATCAGTAATTCATGAGCAATTGTTCAACTTTGAATATACTGATGAATTACTGATGAATTATCATTACTTATCATTGATTAATACTAATATCAGTAATTGAATATACTTGTTGGAGCTTATCATTGATTAATTAATTATCATTACTGATCAATTACTTGTTGGGGACTTGTTCAACTTTGAATTTCGTGCAGGCGGAAACTCCTCGAGGTGCCATCGATGGAAGGGGGCCCCTGGGGGGCCCCGGTACCCGGGGTACCCGGAGAAGCAGCGGTGAAGTCTGAAGGAAGTGACTGACACGACCATGGACTTATCACCTTCTTAATGGTTGGAGAAGTTTGGATCATCATGAGAACTAGAAGATGATAGTTTGCAAGGTTCGAGTGGTATTAGATAGTTGGATCATTGCAAAAAATACGGCCAATCTTGATGATGAGAACTCATGTTTTGCCTGAACCGTCCAAAAACTCAAATTCCTGTGCAGGACCAATATCTTTTGTTTCAGTGTCACCATGTTTCACCTAAAAATGTGCTGGTGATTTTGCATCGTGTCTTTGTTGTGCTGTCATGCTTTTAGTGCTCTGGTGATTTTGTTGTTTTGTGCTGGTGCTTTCACACACGACATTGACCATGCCCACCATTACATCATCGTTCCTCTGCTTCACCCATCGGTTTCCCCTTGCTTGCTTTCCTTGTACTTATATCCACTGTACTCCCATAGATTTGATTAGAAATCTTTAACATGTGGAGTTCTCCGATTATCCAGTTCCACAATGTTTGGAATCAGCGCTTGGTAAGCCCCAGGATTTGATATGATTGAAATTGGTTGAATGATCTCTTGAATGATCTCAAGAATTAACCATTATCAACCATTATCAACCATTATTAACCATTAATGATCTCTTGAATGTTGAATGAACGGCCGATGTCACCAGACATCACCCCGGGGGCTGACCGAAGGTCCTACGGCAACAATTTCTTCGGTTGGAACCGTGCAGCCACTGACCGAGGAGGTGTGCGATTTCGAATTGGTGGGCGCGCCAAAGGGAACCATGGGAAGTTGATGTAAGTTATATGGGATGACAGAACACAATTCAATGATGTTGTGGATTGCTGATCTCAACACGGATGACATGAATGTGGATATATGGTGATATATATATATATATATATGTTGATCATGTGCTCACAGGTTTTGGTGTATCATTGGGATGCACGGGCAGTCCGAAGCCACGATGCTTCAGTTGTGTGCCTGCGCCATTGCAAATAGGATCTGCTTCCAACCGCTTCCACTGCTTTATAAGTGATCATTTGCTCTGCATTTTTGGGCATTGTTGATTGTATACCCGTTAAAAATGGCCGAAAAGACAAGAACATGATCATGTTTGTATACCCATATACCCATCATATACTCATTAGATACTCACCCCTTGGGTAGAAGCCCCTTGGATACCCATCAGCTCCCCATTTCAACGAAGGAAGCGGCCGTGGGAGTCGCAGGTGCCCAGCTCACGCGTGCCCACCATCAGCAGCACCCGCTCAACATCGCAGCGCCAAGTGGATCAGGATGAGCAGGTTGGGGCCCCGGGTTGGGGCCCGCAACGGGGTCCCGCAACGGGGTCCCGCAACGGGGTCCCCTGGGGGCGAAGCGGCGAAGCCTGCGCCGTCCCATTTTTGGCGGTTGACTAATGTGCGTGTGAGTCGCGCTATTGCATACATGGGCATTGACCCATCACGGGCAATGCACGTACAGGGGCATTGCGATGAAATTATGTGATTTCTACATTATAGACAATAGGCTCTCAAAACAATTCAATGGGGATGAGGATTCTGGATTGCAGTGGTTTTCAGTCAGGCATTGCCAAAGTTCTTTTGTCATTTGGGTGAGTCCCAACATCGCCCTTGCTGGAAACATGGTCACAGGTCACCCAATGGGTTTCCCACATATGGGATTCCGATGCATTCCGGAAATACATTTTATGCAACATTGCTAGGTCAAATGTGTGTTCCATTTGGATTGTGGCCCACAAATACGAAAGCTTGAGGTTGAAATTTCAAACCATTCAACTGTTTTCTTAGAAATGACTGTTTGCAGAAAACATGTTTTCATTTGATAATACGGATAACTAGGGTAAACTACCAGTTGGTTTGTTACCAGTTATAATGCTACCAATTGATTATATCCGGTGGTTACCCTAGTTTGTTTGGTTATAACCAGGGTACCAGTTATAAATCAAACCTTGGCGCATCTTGCCACTGCTCACAGTGCAGGTTCCGGTGCCAACAGAGGAGATCCCCACAGAGGTCTTCACAGATACGAGGCCGTGGAAATCGAGGGGCAGAGTTGTACCTCGAGTTAGCCAACTTTTGTAGATAACTAGCAGTTCTAGTAGAAACTAGGGTAACTACCAGTAACTAGTGTAACTAGTGTAACTAGGGTAACTACCAGTTCTAGTAGAAAACTGACACGAGAAACAATGGATGATAGGATGAAAATCATAATGGGATAGAGACATGCATCCATTCCAACATCATGATAGATAGGAGAGGGAAGCTGTCGGAAGCTGTCTGCGATGAATGAATTCCACTGAACGAGCGACACGCGGCTGAAATCTCTCTGATTCTTTCTCTGCCTGTCCAACTTTCTATCGGTCTACTTCTCCGTCTGTCGAACGATCCAATACATTCCAATCCATCTATCTAGCCAGTTCGCCATCTACCCATCTAACCATCTATCTTGAAATGTGTCTTTCTAGCTGTCTATCTGCCTATCTATCTATTACTTATCTATCTATTTGTCAAGTTATGATCAAAGGCTGACTGCCAGTGCCGGTGGTTGATGGTGGTTGCATGATTTCCATAATTAGACTATTTTACCGTCCTTGTTTTTCAGTGTCTCGAGTACAGTCAAGGACATTCCTATTTTCAAGGAATATGATCCTCCAGACTAACGTGTGAGTAGAATGCATTCCTATGTTGACAATTCAATGCTTATTTTGGCGTGGTTTTTGGATCGCTTAGAGATAAACGCAATTTCTTCCCACACGATTTTTTGGTCTCATTTGCAAATCATTTCCCGACTCGTTTCATTTGTCAGCCCACTTGTGGATCGCGTGATTGCTTGGATGCCATGCAGGGGCAGAGCCACTTTCGAACCAACGCAGGCAGGGTTACCGATCATTGGTCAGGGTAAACTAAAATCGAATCTTGGAAGACGAGTATTGAACCCATGCGTCTTGATTGTACATTTGAGAGACATTCTTGAGACAATGACACAATTGTTTTGAAATCCATGGCACTGCTGTGAAATCGATGGCGATTCTGTGAAGAGCGAAATCAGATGATGGAGTTGTGAAGTTGGCAGATGTCGCTTCAAATTTACGTCATGTTTGTCCCCAAATTTTTGTCGCGTATAACTTATGATTATTACTTACACAGTCGTGCCCTACATTTTAGAATGCCGGCCCTATCTGCTGTCGTAAAATCGGAAACGTGAGACGTATTTTGCAATTGCAACATCAAACACATGCGCTGCTACTTTCACAGCGACCGTATCACACAAAGTGAAGAGCAAACAGGCATGGGCCGCACTTAAAATACTGTATATAACACCAGGGTGCGGTCATGTTTCTGCTGTACCGCACAAACCCAGCATCGGTCCTACATAGCACTTTGAACGCTTACTATTTTGCCTGATGATTCCTGGCAGTCGCATCTATTCTGCACAGCGAATCGACATATATATCATATATGTATATATATATATGTTTACGTACACGTCACATACATATGCATATACATTTATATACATGCATACATTTATTTCATTTCATCGCAATTCCGTTTGGATTCTGCTTCCATTCATGTCCATTTGCTTCATTTCATTTCCTTTCATTTCCTTTGGCTTCCTTTCATGTCATGTCAGTTCCATTCGTTTCCATCCCTTTCTATTCATTTCCATTCATGGCCCTTCATTTCTATTCATTCCCATTCGTTTCTATTCACTTCAATGTATTTCCTATGAATTCCAATAATTTCAATTCCTTTCATTTTCTGTCCATTGATTTCTTTTCAGTTGTTTCCATGTGTTACCATTCATTTCCTTTGGTTTACATTTATGTCCGTTCATTTCCAATCTCTTTGGGCGCCACAAGTATATACATACAGACTCTCACGGAAACAGCGAGCTGAAAACCAATTGCTGAACAGCAAACGGGGGGGGTCAGAATATGTTGGGGCGGATGCATTCTGAGTTCGGCCCGAACCTCGCCTTTCTTTTGGCGGCATGCCAAGTGCGACTGCAAACGTCGTAGCAACAGGGCGCCATCCCAAGTTTCAGTCTGCAACTGCGATCCATTATTATCAATATGTTATTTTCATGATTACTATTACTACTATTATGGTGTGTATTTATATGTAAACATATATACATGTATTTATGCATATCTGTCGGTCAGGCAGGCAGTCGGTCGGTTGGTTGGTGGTCGGCCGTGACCCGGGATATTGAGCCTTTTTGGTGAACAGCTGGGGTTGTCAGCGTCCATGGCTGGAAACTTTTGTGAGAAAACCATTTGAAAGATGAACATATTTTTGAGAGATGAACATATGGAAGCTTTTCCATCTCATTTGTGAGAAACCTTTTTTTTTTTCGTTTGCAAATATGTAATTGATGACATACTGGACCTACAGGCATGCGGATTGTACAATAAGCAGCTGACAGAAAGCAATTCTTCCCTGCCAAGTGTTCCCAGATGCCACGCCCGACCCAAGCTCCCAACCTGCCACAGCACAGCTATGTGTACGTCAGGGTGACACAAGGCGAGGTCTTCCCAGCCCAAAGGCTTCAGGGTCCGGTCAGATCGAAAGCATGTCAGCAAAAATGCCCAGAAAGAATGTCAGAAGATATGCCCGGTGGAATGCCAACAAGAATGTCAGAAAGAATGCCATTGCAGAAACGATGCCAGACTGATATGTCAAGGGGGGAATCACTCGAAGCGAAGTGATTTTGGATTTGTTTGCATATCAGTTGTATTTATTGGAATTATTTGGATCACCAATTATTTCAATTTACTTATAGAGACTGGTCTTTTCGGTCAGTCCAAACTGTCAAACAGTCAGTCGGACTGCATTGATTTTCTGGTCAGGAAGTTCCACAGCCAAGTTCACCGACGGTGATGCCAAGGACTAGCATAACATGCTACGATTTGCATCGGGGGCAGGTTAGGGGTGCGGCATGTGCTGCGGTTCAGAGCGGGGCGCTGGTGTTAAACTCTTTCTTGCAAAGAATAGAGCAGGTGCATTCATTTACAGATGTTTTGATTTTTACTGAATACTTTTTTCATGCAATGTCTAATCCTAATCATTCATTTGCCCTGATCCTTGTTGCGCTTTTGCTTGTTTACCTCTCAGATGGTTTCAATTTTGAAGGACTCAGAAGTTATTTGCGCCAGGTTCGCAACGAAGGTCTTGAGTTGGAATTGTTGGAATGGTTCTGAGGCCGGTAGACTAAGTGAATACATTTACAACTAATTATACTTCCTACATATTTGGTTGGTTTCGAAAGCCTAGACTTGCAGTATTCATTTTTCGATTTCATGGGGTCCCGGGGTGCATAGACAGCTCCATGTCATGACTTTGTAGTACTCACAAAGTTTTGATAAGCTCCCAGAACTCTGCAACTTCCGTAGACCCAGTGATGCATCGTGCACTGCACGGCACTTTGTCGTGGGACTACATTCGACTCCATGGATTCTCTGGGTTCCTGTGCCGCATCATTACACAAACTGCCATCAACAGCAATCAGATATGTTTCATGAGGTTTGTGAACCACCAGCGGTTTACCTTTTTGGAGAAAATGAAGGTGAACCTGTCAACAGTCTGGTTTAACCACCAGTATCATCGGGACAACGTGTCCCTGACTCAATTTGAGTTACTAAAGATTTTGGACCCCTAAATCCGCTGTAGCGAAATGGTGACCTGATGGAACCAGCACCGCCGTGTGGACGCACTGATTCCCTCTGGCAGCGCAGGATAGCTCAGATACGTGGCCGGGAGGAGCTGATGGATACATCGGAGTCGCATCATGCCTTGTGTCTAGTGGGGCTTAACCACAGGTGCTTCAAGGTACCTGGTGAATTTCGGCAGCCTGAGCTACGCCTGGCAATGGATCATTCATTTAAAGAAGAAATAAGACGCCTCAAATGGATCATTCATTTAAAGAAATATCCCATTCATCAAAATGATGGGATTCAGATGCCTCAAACTGTTTATTTTAGACATGTGGTGGTTGATGATGCCTCAAACACTATTATGGTCACCAACCAATGGTTAACAATGGCTTAATAATGGCTGTTCACCATTAACCATTGGTTGATGATTGGGAGTCCTGCTTGTAGTGCTTGACGTGGCGCCCATGAATTTGGACAACGGCTGCTTGAGGAGGTGCCTGTAGCCACTTCACCAGTGGAGAGTCCCACTGAAGGGTAGGGACGCCAAGCGGTTGACCAACCCACGGGACCCAGGAATTGGTTGGGAATCCTGGGTTCGCGAGGGTCTAGAGGGTCGGTTGGTCGGCTGTTTGGCCCTGTGATGATTTTCGTGACAGCTTCAGCCAGACACGGGCAACAGCGTTTTGCCAATCAAAAACGGGGAAAACGTTGCTCCAAAACTGTCACCGTTGTGAGTTGGGGCGTAGCTCTGAGGCAGGAGATGAGACATGATGAGATATGATGAGATATGATGATATAGGATGAGATATGATGAGATAGGATGAGATAATCTGACCAGATGCTCTAGAGCAAATCCCTTTATCAGTTGCGTCAATATGGGATGGCCGCGATGGAGAACGGACAATCATTGATTGGTTTCATGAACTTGATTGAACCTGGTATGACCCCTGTTAGGAGCTGCAATCCAGTACGCCTGTTTGCTCGTTTGGAGCACTTTTCCAGTTTGTAACGATTGTCTTCGCGCAGATGCGCTGAAATGTACTCCAACAAGATTCTGGTCAAGACCACATTCCCCTTTTTAATTCAGCAGTGTATTTCTATCATTTGCAACTGACTCTGCTGACGGTTCCATGGCAGCTCAGCTGTGTGATCGTCAGGTACGTAATGGGGCCAGAGGACTGCGGCACCGATCTGGGATGGTGAGGGTTTTGTTCATGTTTCGTTCCAAAGATTCCCCACGGTTCCCAAGACTCGTGGTTTCAGGATGCGCTAGGTTTCGTAACACAAGGATACCCTTTGTGGATCCATATGGAGCAGAGTGAACCTAGTTTGAGTGAGTAAATTGATCATCAGTCGGATCAGAATCCCCTGAATTTGTACGCAATTTCTTTCCTGGCCAATTCCGTTGTTTCTGGCCCCTTGCTTTGGACCCACTCAAAGATATTCTTTTCGAGTGGTGAAAAACTTGCTGATGGGCTCTTACAGGTTGCAGGACGGCCGCCGAGGATTCGTGGACCGAGTCGAATCTATGGAAAGGTGGACCAGGTACCCATGCGAGAACACGAAGGTTTTCGTTTTCGCCGAAAGCAGGAAGTACCTTTGCCCACTTCGCCGGTCCATTCGGACGACGAGGGCGACAGCGCACCGCTGGAGTCTAAGAGAATTGGGATCGCAGGATGACTCTATGGGGGCTCATTCCACCCTCAGTTGTCAATCCCAAATTGCACTATACAATATGGTATGATGATACCCTCTTAGCTTGACATGCCAACCAAAATCATGAATTCATCAAGACATTCTTTGATGATTTGTTGGTTGGACTGACATGACAATTTTTCCATGTTGTGGTGCGCAGCTGGAAAGTATTGACAACAGTGGTTTGCACTTCTAGAATGACGTTTCTAACTTCGTACGCTAATGGTTTCTAGAATGGTATCTCCTAAGGGATGCCAATCCCTCAAACAGATCTCCCGGAAGGCAAAGTCTTGAAAAGTGAAAAGTCTTGCTTCCTATTTTCCACCGAGTTACCGCTTAGAGTTTGTGGGTTGGGGTCTGCGCCTTGGTTAGTGTCGTGTGCGCCGTCTCTTCGTGCTCGGGTCAGTGCCATTCACTGACATTCTCGCACATGCTTCTTTGGATCTGCACGTTCTACATGCTTTCTCTTATGACACTTTGGCCGCCTTTCATTTCCTGATCGAAACGCCTCAAAATCGCACCTGCTCCTGGAAGAGTGCATTTGCGGTTTATCCAGGAGCAACGTGAGATGCTGATACCAGGACAACCTAGATCCAGTGTTTCGCTTCAGAAGTAGAGTGGCAACCCCCATTCCGGCTCCTAAGATTGGATGCATGATGATGCATGTCAAATACGATCTCCTTTTGGGATTTCATTGAAAATGTTTGAAGAACTCCTTGTTTGGTTTGCCAGTGGCTTTGCCATGTCAACCCTGCTTGGACCTTTCATCACCGTCTCTGAGCCTACCTTCTTGATCGAACTGTCCCAGGCAGGCTTTGCCCGTTGGAGAGGGAGAGGATGCGACCTGGCGATCTATGTATAGTTCAGCCGGCAGGGATGACGGGTGCGGATTTTTTCCAACATAAGCGGTTGGGATGTTCAAGCAGGCTTCTTGAAAGTTCATATATCAGAGGTCATCGCATCGCAGAGTAGCCATGGTTGATGGCATGTCCACATGATGGATTTCAAAGGCGTTGGAATGTTGACTGTCAATTGATTAATGACTATATACCTCGTCCAACACATGATGGTTCCTGAGTCCTGGTGGTAAGGGACCCTCGGCCAAAAGGAAAGTGTTCATACTTGCCTTCTATGGATGTTTGGATCAGGACCCTTTATGCTCCTGTCCCTTCCATTCCAGTTTGATGCAGTTGCTGTGGTTGCAGCTCTTGCTGTTGATATGATTGGCATTGTTGCTGGCGGTGGTCATGCTGTTGTTGTTATTTGATACTTCTTGTAATAGTCGGTACTTGAATGATTGGGCATCCCGGCTATGGGGACCTGTCACAATTCGATTCACAGAGTCTTTGGTCTGCATGGAAACCAAAGCGTCTCTTTTGGAGTGAAGAGGCATGGCCTAGGACCAATCATTGAACTAATTGTTCATTGAAAGAAGCCTGGAAGTCGTTTGACTTATTCAAAGTTGCCGCGGGTGGTTTGTGAGAACAGATATCGGAGAAGAGATTCGGCCTATGATGAAAACCGCCCGCAACTCCGCGTTCTTTAAGAGTCTTTTTCTGTTGCGAATGGACACAAGTAGAGATCAGAAGAGTTGAAACACATAGATAGAGATCGAGATAGGTACAGACACAACAGATTGAGAGAGAAATATCGTTTGAGAAAGACACAGAGATAGGTAGGTAGGGCGACCACTCGCTTGTACACTTGAGTTGTCACTCGCTTGTACACTTGAGGTATCACTCGCTTATACACTTGTTACATGTGCATGACCTACCAGCTTCCTCCGGTAGGGTATTGGCTCTGTGGAGATGGAGCCTCAGAAACATGGTTTTCTCCCAATGGGAAATAGATGCCAATGGAAAGATAAATTTTTCCATGATGCAACTATCCCATCTCCTTCCCACCCCATGTCCCACCCCATGTCCTGCCCTGAGGGGCCCCAGTGTTTGTCTTTGGATGATCCAATTGCCCAGTGGTCATTGGTCACGGCCCGCGGCGCACAGATGTTGACGAGTTAGTCTTCAAATGAATTCGACTGTGTATAGTGCATGTCTGTAAATACATTGCTCGCCTTGTGGACGTTCTGTGGGCTGGATCATGTCCTGCGCTGCATGTCCGCAGGGTGATGCATGTCCCACCCCATGTCCCACCCCATGTCCCGCCCCATGTCCTGCCCTGCATGTCGCCAGTGAAGTCTTGTCCCTGTCCTGCCCTGCATGTTCCCAGTCAAGTCTTTGGGTGATGCAACTCCTCCATCTCCCACTCTATGTCTGACCCCATGTCCCACCCCATGTCCCACCCCATGTCCTGCCCTGCACGTCCCCAGTGAAGCCTTCGGGTGTGGAAGTGCGCAGGTGAGTGATCAGTGGTGGGTGAAGTGCGCAAGTGAGTGAGAGTGCGCAAGTGAGTGACAAGTCAGGTGCGCAAGTGAGGGTATGGACCGATGGATAGATGGGAAGATAGAGCGATAGATAGATAGATAGATAGATAGATCGATAGATAGATAGATAGATCGATAGTTCGATAGATCGATAGATCGATAGATCGATAGATCGATAGATCAATAGATCGATAGGTAGACAGATAGATCAGGTGGATAGAAAGATACATTGTAGATATTGGATATTCTGAGAAATTCTGTCATTTTTTTGCAGTGGTCCCTGGCTGAGAAACATTATCCACCGATGGTGGGACCAGGACACAGCTATAGCTACCGTGAAGTCTGGTTTTGGGCATCCCACAGTTTGCTTGTGTTACAATGTGTTTCTTGGAGGATTTCTCACCAACTGAGAGGTGGCCACTGTGCTCCAGCATTGCAATAGCCTGGTGGGTTGGGGTTGGAGCTATGACTCTCCTACTGTTTGGACCTCCACGTCAGCAACGGCCACGATCAAAGCATCCTCGGCTTCAAAGCTCAGGAAGTTCCCATTCCAACGAGCCCGGTGGAGTCCCCACACAGGCCAGGGAGCTGCAGCTGCAGCTGCCTGCGGTTCCAAGATGGGGACCCGAAGGGGGCACCCTCTGAGTGTCATTTCTGTGTCAAGACATGGGGGTTGCTCCTTGATTGCAACACTCAAAGTGACCACGGCTGTTCATGGTTGAAATTCGATTGGCACCCTGCAATACTTTTTTGACCCATGGCACGTATTCATGGTTGGCGATGTGCGCCTCGCTTCCCCCGAACCTTCCCAAGATAAATCAACTGACCATTAGGTGCCTTGGCTGGTAAATCTAACGTGGCCGGAACAGCATCGCTGGGCAAATCATTAAAACAATTCTTGAGTCAGAACGCTTTGGTCCATCCCACGAGCATTACTAGAAAATTTGGATTTCCGTATGTCAAATGCATTGTTCGCGGAGTTCTCTTTGGGCACGGAATTTCTGCCTCAGGACGCTGTAAAATCATTTCTATTTGGGGAAAACAGCATTTGTGGGTACACCATCTGCCAATTTGCCTAAACACTGACGTGAAAATTCCTGGGTGGAAACCGGCCCAAGATACTACTTACAAGTCAGGACTGAGGAGTTTGTTAAGAAACCATGCATTGTTGCTAATGGATGTCCATTTGATATGGCAAAAGTTCAATACCTCACATCACCGCAATGGGTGGCAGGACATTCTCTCATAGGCCCTTGTTTAATTTTGTGGATCTTCACCAGCGGTGCCACGATGTCAGGCCAGTTCAGAGATCTTATTCAATGGACGACCCTTGCGTGCTTTTGCTTCGGCCAATTTGTTTTTGCGGTTGTCCACATCTATACAGGTGGCTCTATTGTACATATGCCCATTTTCTTGCTTCATAGTTTCCCCGCGTTTGATTTGTGGGTGCCAAATCATTTTGAAGGTTTGTTTGTTTGTTTGTTTGTTTGTTTGTTTGTTTTTTTGTTTGTTTGTTTGTTTGTTTGTTTGTTTGTTTGTTTGTTTGTTTGTTTGTTTCGGCACCACAGAAAAGTATTTCAACTACCAACACCACGAGTCCCCTGTCCCTCCCTGAACAGGTATGGGCTTGATGACCAGGAGCACTGGGCAATGTGGGAGAGCGCGCAAATGGGCCATTGGTTTTAGTTGAACTATCCACTGCAGAATGGTGGGGACAAGTAAATGGTGTGTCTGAGGCCAACCTATAGCAAAAAGTGTGCCTGTGGGGGGCACGTTCCGACATGAAAACTGCATTAATTATCCAATATCAGTTGTATTGCGCTTTTTGTAGTGAACTTTGCTCAGACCCCTTTGTCCCATACAATCTTCAGATATTGTCAGACAGGGCAATCTGTAGGCTCTCATTTTGGTGACTTTCTCTGGGACAGGCAATTTGTTTTGCGTGCTTGTTGGGGGGCAGCTGTTCATTTGCTGCGTTTCTGTTCCCTTTTGCAATCATAATGGATGTTGTGAACCCCAAGCGGCGCATGTGCAGATGCCCATAATTTCGCGAAACGCATTTTGCTCAAGTGTTAGCTGCGCCTGGGTCTTACTGCACATCTTTGCTTTTGCATGCTGTTCCAATTTACTCTTATTTTCTTAGTTGTTTGATGTTTTGAATGTTTGACAGGCATTTTCTTTTTCAAACAGATGAAATATCTCTACATCTGGCCAATGTCAAGATACATGGTGGTTTCTCAAAATTAACCATGTATAATCTATAATAGTAGACCAACCATTCTTGGGTACCCAATTTTGAGACACCACCATATAATAGTTGTTTCAACAATTATTGTTGGTGATTATCCCTTATCGATCCTGTTACTAAGCATTAGACGCCCTATTTGAAACCATCAAGGCTAATTAACAACCATCTAGGGATTAATGACAACCACCAACTATTATAAACCATTAATCCGCTTTAACCATCAAGATCTAACCATCAACGTCCCACCATGGGATCATGACGAGCACTGCGACGAGTCACCGTTGCCTGCCACGAGCGCCACACGTCCCAGGAGATCCCGCTGCCAACTTCTCCAGTGACGTCGCCGGTGGATGATGACAGGCCGAAGCTGTGGCATGTTGGGAAGGGCCATGATTCGTTGAGTTTGGCCCCTAACCAACTAGCCCCAACCAGCCATGATTCATTGAGTGAACAGTTACTGTAACTAGTTTAACCCCCAGTTAAGTTGGTTAGTTGGTTAGTTGGTTAGTTGATTAGTTAATTTGGTTAAGGGGCCAAACTGGTTGGTTAGTTGGTTCGGGGCCAAACTAACTGAACCCCACGAAGTGGTTGGTTTGTTGGTTAGTTGGTTAGTTAAATTGGTTCAGTTGGTATATAACTGGGGGAACAACCAGTGAGTTTGGCCGATTGCGACGCTGCATTTTCTATCTACCCCCAATCCATGTCATGGACGTGTTCCCGCACCATTGCAAATGCATCATTCGATTTTATCATTGAAGGCACCTGCCAAAATATGGTTGCTATGTGGTTGCGAAGATCCGTCAGTTCAGAGGGGGGAGGTTCCGCTTCAGAAGAAGCCCCGGAGGTCGAGGATTTGCATTTGGATGAACGAGAGAAATACCGAATGCAAATTCGCAACAAAAGACTGACCCAGGATTGGAGCCTGCGCATGTCACTGGTTGTTTCTCTCAAGGAGGAAGCCTTCACCGGACCAGAAATGTCTCGCCAGGTTGGCAGTTCCTGTAAGCGCTCAACCGGCCTCAGATAGTGGGGTGCTCGGCTACGGTGGTGACACATCGCCGCAAGATTCTAGAGGTCAAGGGCGGGGCCTGCTCAAACCTATGGCCACTTCAGACATCCGAGCAGAAACGATGCTGATTTTGATGGACCAAAGTCTCTTCCATGCATCAGCTGTTTCTTTATGCAATTTTGTTCCGTTTTGTATGTACGCCCACCGCATGATGCATGAATTCAAGGATTTGTGTTTTCAAGTTTCTGCACTGGGTTTGAAAATGAACACATGGAAAGATCTATAGTAATGACTTAGTAGATTCATTTCAATTCTACCTAAATAGGATAATTCACTGAGGAACTCAGTAGATCACTTAAAGATCTTTAAACTCAAATTCAATAAGAACAAAAGTAACTAAACGATATGTACATAGAAAAAAAACATTTTCATAAATAAATCAATAAATGTCTATATATATAAAGAAATGGTAATATATAGAAAATATAGATGTCGAAATTGTCATTTCAATCCAGCTGCATTATCCAGTTTGGAACTTCCGACGCCCAGGTGCCGACGCTGAAACGGAGTCCCCCAGCGACGATCTGCCGCTGCCGCCCACGGAGGTGCCGATCCGATGGCACCGGGGGTCCTTCGCTAACCGTTGGCCTTCCAATGGCGGTGAGTTTCTCCCGGCATGAAGGCATGATCGTTGAACAGTAAGAGGTTAGATATGGATGTAACATTCAAATAGATTTAATATATTGTTGATACATGAAATGATCGTTAATAGTTATGATATGATGGTTTTAGTATGAAATGATGGTTCTATAGTATGTCTATCCATCAAATATTGTGATAGATAAGATGCTTGTTATGGCGTATGCTGCAAGGATGGCACCGTACAAATCATGCACACCACTGCTTTCATCAGCCAATTTGATCCAGGCCCCATAGAATTTTGAATAGGCACAACAACGACGTCCAACTGTGGCTACTCGTTACAGTCACCTGACTGATCGTCATGGCCGATGGTTTTTCAGTACTGATGTGAAAGACAATGGATGTTAGCTAGGGTTCTGGATTGCTAGCAGCGACGGATATCAACGGTTTCCACACAAATGTGAAGGTGTATTTCAGTATGGTTGTTCATGACCAATATGCATCAACTATGTATCACCGGCTATTGACTAGGGTTATTGACAGCGGCTGATAATTGGCAGTTATTAAGTCTGGATGGTTGGGAATGTTTTTCAGCTATGTTTGCCTGGCCGAACCATGATTTGCCGGACCCCTGAGTTGTTAGTTTGCTGCTGGAGTCATGGTTGCTGAGTACCACCAGGTCTGGGATGTACGGGTTTTGTTCAAAATGGGCGTCCAGATTCAAAAACACGTTCTTTTTGATTTAACTTGGCAGCTACAGAACTCAAAACGGGTGTCATTGCCGTTTCGTCGATACATGTTCCCTGAACACGTTTCATCGGATGTTCAAAGCAGAAGCAACAAGGACGAGTAAATCAGCTCGCGGCGCAGTCAGGTTGGCGATTTGATGTTTTTATCTACCTGCTATTGCTTAACTTGTTTTGCACATGCAGGGTCTTTAGATTTTTGAAAGAGTTTTGGAGCCTCTTAGTATATTCATGATTATATTCGCATGAATTTATGAAATTGTGTTGATCACCCCACGCTCTTTGAAGTTGCTCAGTGGAAGGGGAGAAGCTGAGAGGATGTCGCCAGGCGCATCCGACATCTGAAGCCCCCAGCTTTGAAGAGATCGAGATCCTGCTGGATGAGGCGGGCACCGCATTCTCTTCATGGGTGAAAGATGGAATAAAGAAATGATACGAATACAGATTGAAAATGGTTCAAAGATCGCAAACTCTTTGAAAATGGTTGAAAGATCGACAACTCATTGAAAATTGTTGAAAGAGTAAAAACTCGTTGAAAATGGTTGAAAGAGTAAAAAACAATTTCATGTAATCTGAAAGATTCAAAACACACTGAACAGCTGGTAGTGTCACTGTTTAGGTGAGACTTCCGAACGAGGTATCCGGAGGCCCAAAACTTTTCATAGCCCAACCATCTCCACCTCATCGCTCGGACAAAGCATGCTTTCGGGCATCTCAAAACGACCAAGCATTTGATTCTGGAGATCTGAAGATGCTGAATTTGTTAACTTATTGATCTTCCGCGTGGACTACAGCCATAGCCTGTGTTCCGCCCTCACACTGGACACTGAGATGGACATAGGCTATGGCACAGCTATGGAAATCTATGGGGCCTGCTTCTCCCCACAGGATTGTCATGCCCCATTGGTGGGCCCTATTCAGATCCCCAGAGTGGATCGCTTGATTTTGTGCTCTGGATCACAAACATAAAACAAAAACAAATACGGTAAACATCGAAACAGACTCTTGACATCCCATTGGCAGACTGTACATACTGAACACTGTCTCTGTTTGGGTCATGGATAGCCATGGTCGAAATGTGTTGAGAAGGATATCAATCATGCTGGGGCGGGTACTGGTTTCTTTGCACACGGTTCCCCAGGAATGGTGGTGTTCAAAGTCGTTCAACATGCGCCGTGATTACTTTTAGGTACACATTTGATATCTGCTCCTGGTTGACCCATGGTATGTTCCAGGGTGCCCCTCAATTTTCCTTTCGTGTTCCCCTGGATATCGCAACTTGTCTTGGCTGCACAATGACCCGCACGGAATCAGGTTGATTTAAGCATGACTTATATGACTTATATGGCATATTTCATCCTATGCTTACATTCATTTTTTATGTTAGTAGAAGTGTGGATGTCTTAAATGAGGGAGGTCTAGCCGCTTCAGTCAAAGCTTTGTACTCGTGACACGTGACACTTTTCAAAATAGGATGACGAGAATGGCTCTGGAATGTAATATCGTTAACTTGAGTGTTTAGCTCAAAACTAAACTCAAATGATCATTTGCCTGCGAAGGTGAATTAAAGTGACAACAGTGGATTATGAATGATTATGATTAAGTGATCAACCAACCACTATTGGCATGAAATGTCATGAAGAAACATGCTGATGGTGCTTTCTTTGGCCAGGCTGCCATGCAAGCAGCCGCAGTCCCTCTGGCAGAGATCAGCGCTTGGGGGCGATGGCGGGAGTGAACGAAGCACAACGAGAATATGAAAAAACAGTATTTAGCAAATTCTAATTTATATTGTTATTAGCAATGATTAGCAATTATTAGTAATGATTAGCAATGCTAATCTATACTACAATATAGTCACAGCAGTGAACAAAGTCGTAGACATAGTGATTGTATGAGGCATGTTAACATAGTGATTAGTTGTTATGGTTATTATTACTACTAACATTCTTAGTAGTTCGTAATAGTTATGATGCTGTTTCCTGCTTCGTGGGCAGCGTCACCGGGGTATGTTTCAACCTCGGCACGCCGCCACGGTGGGGGCGTTCCGCTGAGGGCGATGAAGAGGTCATCCCATTGCAAGGGTGGCCCAGCACCGGTCGCTGAAGCCATGGGCGTGCAAACCAGGCCCTACGGTAGGTGGGCCCCCCTGGTTATAAGTTGATTAATAAGCCATTTAACCATAGTTATATCTAGCGTAACTGGTAGTTACCCTAGTTATAACCCAAGTTAGCTAACTAAGGGGGTCCACCTTGTACTGTAGGTGGGTTACTTCAAACCAGGAGGTACTGTCAACTGGGCCAATTCTTGCAGCTGTCAACATATTTTGTGCAATCGATTTCCCTGTGCTGTAGTTTTTTGCATCCCTGTCATGAGTCGTGATGGGTGGGAGTGAGTGGCACATAAGCATGTTGTTAAAGCGCTTCTGTGACTTGTGCATGTTTGTGTGTGAAAATCCGATATCATCAAGCACTTTGCTCGTTTTGCCTGTGCTATCCCGGCAATGTCTTGATGACTCGATTCGTTGAATTATGGTATTTGAGACAACAGATCGACGCAATGTGTGCCAACAGCGGCCTTAATGATTCTCGTGGTGCTTCCCCATCCATAACTATCCTTGGGCAACGTGGTGCGTGCTCATCCTTTGAGCCGAGCTGCGGTCAACAACACCCATTTGTTTGTTGGTGGCAGGGTGAATGGACCGTAAGCGAAAGGCCAGCATCCAAAGTCGATACCGCACATGCAAATGTTTATGAATTTGATTTGTGTTCTTTATGCATTCCGCTTCTTGAGTCGCTGTGATCAGGGTATGGCTGCATTTGCTCATTCGATCTGGGCATTTAAGGCAGAAAACGAGTCCACTTCATAGGCGGATATAAATAGTCGGATTCTGGATGATTCTTTTCATGTGCGACGCAACAGTGCAAAAGCAGTCTCAATTGAACCCCTGCAAGTAAGCTGCTACATTCCGTTACTTTGTTATGCCGTTTTTTGTTCCTGGCCATTTCCCCACATGAATTTGTTCTATTTTCGCTGACGGGCGAACGTCAAGGTGCAAAAACATTATGGTTATTTTGATTTCTTGGCCATGAAGTTATCCATCATCAACCACCATCAGCTAGCATCAAGAATCCGGAACACCAGCTGCTAAGGGTGTCAAGGGTACTGTACTACCATTGCTGTCCCATAGCCCCGGTTCTCAGCAAAGGTCCTCCAGTTTCGCGCACTCAAGCGCACCACCTCACGAAAGCAGTATCTGCCTCGGATCAGCTGTTTGATTGCGGATATGCTGGTTTTACGGACTGGTGTGATGTCATGAACATCATGCCATGACAAGGCTCGGTTCATTCAATTCAGGAATGATCAGCTGACTTGATGTTGGAAATACACTGCAATTTGTAGCTGTGAATTGTATGTACTGTACATACACCGTATGTATATGTATATGTATATGTATATGTATATGTATATGTATATGTATATGTATATGTATTTGTATTTGTATTTGTATATGTATATGTATATGTATTTGTATATGTATATGTATATGTATATGTATATGTATATGTATATGTATATGTATATGTATATGTATATGTATATGTATATGTATTGCCGCTATGGAACTATTGGTTGTCAAAAGCAGTCCCATTGATAGACGCACTGCCTGAAGCTGACACGTGCATGTAGATTGGCATGTCATGAATTTGCACATGGTGGTTTCTCGAAATAGGGAAGCCCAAAAATGGTTGGTTTAATACTGTACTATAAATGGTTGATAGAAAGTATGATAACTATCCCCATTTTATGGCTGGTGTAGGACTTTTTAAAGGTTACTAGACTGGATGATTGGCCGGGGGGTACCCCCATGACTGGAGACACAGACTCCACGGTCAGCCGTCAGCAATCCCAGCCGCAGATCCCGAGGCACTGAGCCGTCCTCACCCAATTTGGTGGGCATCCAGCGGGGAGGAGGAGCAATCCTGTGGTGTTAAGTACCCTGTTGTAGTGAAGCTGATTGTCCTAGTGCTCTGAATATATCAAGTCTCATCATGTCCACTCACCTCTCCGTGATTCAGACCAGTTTCCTGAACGATTTGAGGGATGATCTACTCACCAGGGCGAGGCACTAAGAGTACCATTCAAATCGTTGGCCGACCGTGGACGCTGAACGGTCAGAGTAATGATCATCCCTAGTTGGGGCCATTTGCAGGCAGGTGGTTTCCAATAACTTGTGCTAATCCTAGATGGATGGCTGATCGTAACAAACCATCCATTTTTTTGGAAACCACCAGATGAAGCCAGTTGCTAGCCAGGTGTTCTAGGCGTTGATTTTTATCCATCCAATCCCTCTGGACATTGGCCAAGGCAACGGTTAAACTGGAACAAAGCACTGTGTGAGACAGCGAACCATGTCTCCTAGTTCCTTGGGTCGCTCCAATCTGGGCCCATTATGGTGGTCCACAGTGGTCCACTGATGAGACGCACCCATAACCATAACATCATGTGTTAAGGTCAAGGTTAGGCGTGGTCGCGATATATAGACAATTGTTCTACCCCAAACCCAAAGTATTGTGAGTCATTTCATTCCTGTTGTTGCGTCAGTTTTTGGTTTATCAAAGCTCAGTTTATCAACTGCTCATCGTTGGATCCCCTTCCCGAGGTGCCGACAGAAATGCCCTCACCGACAGAGATCCATGAACCAGACTATCCCACAGTGCTGACCTCAGGAAAAAGGGTCACCATTTTGGATGTGGCTATGGGTCAAGATTAGCCAACCAATAACGGGGGATAATAATAACCAACAAGAATAAGGAAAACAAATGGTTAATGATAGTGAAACCACAGCCGTGTGGTTTTGGACAAACTTGCGACATATTTCGGTGTTCGTTATGATCTACATATATTTGCAAATATGATTCATCGGTTTTTTTGGCATGATAAAGAAATATTTGCTGCCAGAATGGGTCCAACGGGCCCAGTCCAGCATTTGTAAGTTCGCGAACGAATCAGGAATCTAGTATTTTCTTTTTCATGTGTGCTCCCATGACTTCCAGGTTGATTTGGCCGAAATCACTTTGGGAGTGATTTGCTTTGGGGTACATTCCCCTTGCCACTATCGTGAACATGGGACCAATTTCAGTGGCTGTTGCTTGCGCCTTTGCCTGTACTTACATGCACACTGCAGACTGATACTGATAGGGAAAAGAAGAATCCTTGATTCAAAACAAAGTCACCTTCTTTGTTGGGCCTCTACTCGATTTCTTCGTAGAAGTTCCCACAATGCCTTTCCAAGCGGTTTCAAACAGGAGGACATCGTATCATAATGCCAGGCTCCACCGAAAATCAATTCACTCATATCTTTGGAATCTCTGAATTTCATTCCCTCACCTTTTTGGCATCCCCGAAATTCAATTCCCTTATGGTTTTTGCATCCGCGAAACTCAATGCCCTCACGGTTTTGGCATCCCGGAAACTCAATTCCCTCAAGTTTATTTTGAAATCCCCAAAATTCAATTCCCTGACGTCTTGAATCCGCAAATTTCAATATCCCCAAAATTGATCGAACTGCAATTCCCTTATTTTTTGGATTTTTTTGGTGCATCCCCGAAATTCGATTCCCTTAGGTCCTTGGAATCCCCAATTCCCTTATGTTTCTGGCAATGCTGAAATTCATTCAATTCCTCATGTTGTTGGCATTCAACGATGTTTTTGAGGTGCCCTTCCCAACGATGACGCGGCAGCCAACGATGACGCTGCATCCTGGGATGGCGGGGCATCGCGGGGGCAAGAGGGTTGCATGCATGGTGGTTGTTGACGCTGGCAAAACCAAACGCAAAACAAACACGTGAATTGATTGCATTTGAACAACGGAACACAAATGACATTGCTTGTTTCCCCCTTCAAACGACATTTGGTTTAGAAACCATTCCGCTGAATAACTCACTGCAACAAGACATATTTACCAAAAAAGTTCATTCAGGACCATTCATCACCATTAACAGTTGACCACCATTAATCACCGTTAACCACCATTAACCACCATGAACCACCATCATTAACCATCATCAACCACCGTTAATCACCGTGGATCACCATAGACGTTAGCACAGTGTCATTCCAGTCGCTGCCAGGTGCCAGAGGTGCCAGTGCCGCAGGTGTGGCAGTGGTTCGTTGCATGGTTCGGTGAACGGCTGAGCTGCCGATCCCATGGTCTAAGTCGTGTCACTATCATCTAAGATCATCTAAGATCATGGCAGTCATCTAAGATCATGAGAGTCATCTAAGATCATCTAAGTCAGATGGAACAAAAATCATGTGCAAACTCGCGAATTCGCAAAGATTTGATGACAGTGTGCAGGGGTTCTCTGTCTGTGGGCCTTTAAACGCTTGTGTCCTTCCAGTGTCGAATGGCTTTGTAGAAGGGGAATGGGTGTCAACCATTTCTCAGTACAGAATCTCTTCTTTTGCTGAAGCAAGGGCCCACCAAAACACAGATGAACATTGCATCTGACACTCGTTGTGTTTAAAATGTTCCAAATCAGCGCTCAGCGCAGATTGCCTATAGTTTGTCATGAACTGTCCTAGCAGCCAAGATGTGGAAGAACATTACAGTGACCTTCGGGTATCCACTCTAAATCCGTGGACCTGTGCTCACACTGCGACGGACTGGAGTTCCAAAATGTTCTTTCCAACGCTTCCACAGGTAGCCAGTGGGTCTGGAAACCCAGGGTTTTTGGATGAGCCTCCAGATGATCACTTTTGCATTACAAAAAGACCGGATGGGTCAACAAGTCAGCCCGGACCATGGGAAAATCAGAGGGCATGGCGCACCATTCATGGAGACCCCAATGTACATAGTAAATTCAAGTGACAATCTGGATTTCAAATCGGTGAGTACCGAAGCTGTCTAAGCACCTAGTTCAGAAGTTGGCAAATATCGGCATCAAAATTCTTAAACCGTTTTTCTTTTGCGTTGAGTTGTATCATCCAAGGAGTTTCAGCTGTCAGATTTGCAGAAAGATCTCCGTAGTCTAATGTATGGGTGCATGACATTCAGGTGTTTGTTCAGAAGCACAATTCGAAATCATCATTGTTAACCATTATCATAATCATTACATTCACCACTGTTAGCCATTACAATCATTATATTCATCAGTATCAACCATTATGATTTCAGTAGAAAGAATTGGGGCAGCTTCGTTCCGAGGCCTCAGTCCGGCCTGATGTCGTCATCTGCAGCTTTTGTGTGCGAAGACCCAGCGCTGGCAGTGCTGGCGAGATCACCAACTCTTTCGACCAATTTTCATTTCTCATTTTTCCCAACGGATTTTATTCCAAGCTTTGGTATACTTGTGTCTCGCTTTTGGCCAATGGAGGTTGCAAAACAGCACTTTCTGGGGTGCAAACAAGGCAGTCTCTTCCTTTTTTCTTGAGGTTTTGTTAGTGTTTTCTGCTGGTGTGTTTTGGTGATGTTCCGGTGGTGTTTTGGTTCGCGTGTCCGGATTGTGTTCTAGTCGGGTCTTTTTGGTGCTGATCTTCTCCCCGGAGAGTTTTGGTGCTGCTTTGGTTGTGTTGTCATGATGTTCCGCTTGTTATTTTTTGCTCCTCATCATTCATGACAGCATAGTTCCACAGCTCTCGTTCGTCTGTTTAGTGTCTATCCCCTGGTTTGTTTTTTACATCCATCATGTTCCCTCCCTCCATGGATGAGGTTTCAAGACTTGAACATATGGGGCCGTTCTCCAATCTTTAAATTAGGCTTATCTTCTGCAGCTGGCGATGATACACACCATACACATAGAACATGCCAGTGCCTATGCGCGCATCACTCACCTGCATAACATACATGCGTATTAGATGGGGCAGTAGCCGCTATGAGAAGTAAGAAATAAGAATTCAGAAGATGAAAGAAGTAAGAAATAAGAAAGAAGTATGTATATATATATATTTATACACATATTTCTTTTGTGTTTCGGCTTAGTTTTGCCCCATGATTCTCCACCGAGGGCATCGCCCACGGAGATGCCGGTGCAGACCGAACTGCTTTCCCCCACGGAGATTGGAGATGAGGCGAGGCAGCGTCAGGAAACCTCATCGTTCACCACGATATAAGGCGAGAGAAGACATGATGAAGCCCACCCAACTGACGAAAACGACAATGGCAATGGAAATGGTACTGCTGCTGCTGCTGCTGCTGATGATGATGATGATGATGATGATGATGATGATGATGATGATTATGATGATGATGGTGATGATGATGATGATCGTGGTGGTGGCGGTGATGATGCTGCTGCTGATGATGATGATGATGATGATGCTGCTGATGATGATGATGATTATGATGATGATGATGGTGATGATGATGATGATGATCGTGGTGGTGGCGGTGATGATGCTGCTGCTGCTGATGATGATGATGATGATG